>CM056607.1:4531520-4901520 GCA_029721355.1 Tegillarca granosa | reverse complement strand
TCTTCATTGTTTTGATATGTTAATTTGAGTGTGTAAACTTATGTATTTTGTGCTAAAATTAAGGCATAAAGTTATAATGTCAGTAGTTAATTATCTTTTCTGCATGGTTTTGAAACTGGATAAGTTTTACAATATTTCAAAATTAAGGAAGTAACTCTTTTCAGCAACGTATAAAACGACTCGTTTTAAATGATGCTACTTTATATATATGCAAATGGAAACTCACATTCTGCATTTCCGTACGTTGTATTGTCATGTTACATTATTGCGAAATTATATATATATATATATATATATATATATATATATATATATATATATATATATATATATATATATATATATATACATATATATATATATATATATATATATATAATAGTTGTGTAAATTTAAAAACTTCGTAAACAATTAAACCGGTCTTTTCATTAATTGATATCAGGATGGAATCCTTTTAACTATTCCAAAATAAAAACGTTAAAAATCTAAATCTATGTTTCGGTATTTATTGTTTTAGTTAGTCGCTAACAATTAAGAATAATTAAATGACCATGGAGGTGTTTGCTTTAAAAGACAAGAATGGCATTATAATGTGTTATAACGTCTTTCAATTTCAATTAAACACTACATGTATGTGCATTATAAATGTTTACGTTGTTTGTCGTATCTGATTCAATGAATTTTGTTTTGCCCCTTATTAATGAACCAAGTAGCTTGTTAAATTATCATTTAAGAATCATAGTTTATTGTATTATAATACAGTTATTTTGCTTGAAAATACAAGCGTGATTTTTTTTCGAAATATTTGTAAAACAATGTTCTACATCTGGCCACTGTTTAACACCTGAAGACAGTTTTTACATAGATTTTAAAAAAAATGTTGGATTATACAAAGAATAAAATATTGTAATACTGATATGTCTGTGTTTACTGGTTTTATTGCGGCTGTCGGTGAACTTTTATGTTATGTAACATGAAGCACAAATAGTAAATGTATCTTCCGTAATATAACACAGTTTTAATGCTCTTTAGTTTCTTTAAGAATATAATTTACATCCTTTTAAATAACTTCATAGTAATAAAATGAAAATTGATCTGAACATATCAAGTTTATATGTAATTATTTGTCATGATATATTTGGTTAAATAAAAGACTTTAAAACACAAACTAGTAAGTTAAAACAGACCAGGAAGTTTTGTTTCAATAAGATTGTGTGTGTTTGTGTGTGTGTGGTTCTATATATATATATATATATATATATATATATATATATATATATATATATATATATATATATATATATATATATATACTGGTATAACTTATCTTTATATGAGCAATAGTGACTATGTCATGTTGCTCGTTTACTCTTATAAGTCAAAATGCGTAAATTACGAGTACCATTTCTATTTCTCAATGATTTAGAGTTTCGATAATAATTTCTGCAATATACCCTCTATTACAGATTATATTCAAACCATTGAAAGATTAAAAGTCTTTTATTTCTCCATAATGACAGATGCTATTTATTTTTTCATTATATATTAACATAAGTTATCCGATAACCATGCTAGGTTCATATCTTTCACATAATACTTGAGTTACTCTTTGATTATCATTACAGGGCGCGTCGTTCCATTGAAAGTTGTAATTTCTTCCATATTCAATACAGTTCTCTAAATGTCCCTTATAGTCGTCAGGTTGTCCTGGCATCCAGTTTGTGTATCTGCAATGAAGACATATCTATTTCATTATATGAAATCTACCGTATAAGTTCGCTGATATTGTAAAATTCCGAAAATTTTATTTTTTAATTTATAATTGAAATGAACTTCAAATCACACACACACAGGCGTATATATATATTACTTCCCGATTTTGTTTTATTTAGAGTTCCTTTCAGATCTTTAACTGGCTTCATTACTGTTTTATTCGTTCTCAAAAAAGTGTACATTAGAATGCATGTAGTTTTAGTATAGCAAGTGAACTACTTGTACTAGTCCCACAATGAAATGCTCCAAAGGGATTATGTAGTGTTATTCTTCATCATGTAATACATAATGTTTAAAGTTTTCGCGAAAGAATTGTTTTAGCTGACTGACTTAAAATTATGCTTGTGGATAGATAGGTCTATTAGAAAAAAAATTATTTAAATACGTTAACAAAAGTAACATCGTTAGCACCTCAATACATGCAGTATGTAACATCCTAACTGGTGATATACGCTTACTCAAACGCCACATAGTAAAATTAAATAAAGAGCATTTTATAATTGAAAGCTTGCTTACCTTATGGTTTGTCCAGTTGAGCTCCACTTCCAAATGCCTTTGTGGCCCTCCTCTGTACCATCCAACCAGACTGAAATAGACATAATTGAACATGCTTATTAGTCAGTTATTTACATTTGATTGGCTTCTTATAAATATAATCAGTATGTTTTTGGAATAAAGGACATTGGAAATCTGTCTTTAATCTTAATGAAATTTTGTTTAACTTGAAATTCTGTACTACTGTTTGCCATCTAAGATCTTGTAAAGTATATGCATAAATGAAAAACAAAAGTAAAAAAGGGTGTTTGTACTGAACTAAGACCTAGAAACTATAGAAATAAATAAGCCAAAACAGGACAAGAAAGACAGACTAATTAGTGGGATGACGGTTTATAAATCTCCCGACTTAGGATCATTGTCGATTGGTTAAAATAGCACTTGCGTTAATGCAATCATCTCCTTTATTGATAGACAACATATTTGTTGTGTTTGGCAATATTATCTTTCAACAAACAATCGGTATATAATAGGCACAAACTGTGCACCATTGCTTGCTGATTTGTTTCTTTATTCATATGAATCAGAATTTTTACAGAACCTTGTCAAATCTGGCAAAAAAGACTTGTCGCTAAATCATTCAACTACACATACAGATATATAGATGAACGTTCTTTCTCTAAATAATCACAAATTTGGAGAATATGTGAATGTCCATCTATCCAAGTGAGCTTGAAATAAAAGACACGACAGATTCTCCATGTTCTGCTTCATATTTGGACTTATACCTCAATTATGACACTAATGAAAGGTTACATCTAAAGCTATACGACAAACGTGATGACTTCAATTTTTCTATTGTCAACATTTCCGTTTCTTTGCAGTAATATCCCTGCTTCTCCTGCGTATGGTGTATATGTTTCACAGTTAATACTGTACAGTAGAGCTTGTTCCCACTATGGGAACTTTCTGCAGCGAAGCAAATTACTTACAATTAAATTTTTGACACAAGGATATTGCAATGCCTAGGCTAATCAGGGCCCTTAAAAAGTTTTATGGCCGTCATCACAATATTGTTGATAAGTATGTAGTCACTGTATCCCAACTTATACTGGATATATTTGACTTACCATAGCTCTTTGTTCCTTTCAGTCTCAAAATTGACTTGCACGTGACGGGTGTAGCTAGCTAAACAGGAGGTGCTTACCCTTCCGGAGCACCCGGCCTCACTTCCTTGATGGAAGTTCACGTGTATCACATATTTTGCCAGTTTGCAAAGTTTTTACTTTGTTTTTGGGATTGTGATATGGACAAGGACTGGTATGTTTGTTTTATTTTAATTATTTTGAACAAGTCTAACATTTGAACACAAACAAACAACTGCATAACACTTTGTCATTTTATAAAGTTATCAAGACAGGTAGTCTTATAATTAGTAAAACATATTTTTAATATACTGACTTTATTTTTTTAACATTGTTTGGTGCTCGGAATAAAATTGAATATTATTCAACCGCTAGAGCTCACTTTAACTATTTGTACTGTGTTATCACGACTTTAAAACATTGAATTTACAAAAATGTTCATATCGTAAATCTTTCTCATAATGTTAACCCAAAACTATGTAATATCTTGTCTAGTGATAAAATAAGGAAGTTTGTGGTTGCCTTCAAAACTTTTTGCCCTGTTATTTTATTAAAAGTTCCTTATCAATTATTGTTTTCTACAGCTATTTCGTCTTTATTTGAAAAAAAAAACTATATGTAACCTAATTTATATAATGCGTTATGTACCCATGTTTCTGTGTGTTTCGTTACTATTTTAGACTATACGGAAAAATAGGGACCAATTATGGACATTACTGTTATTGCATTATAGGCACTAATAAACAAAACAGTAACCAGTTTCCCCGCCATTTTTTCACTGGTAGACAATATATAATTTTTAGGTGACTGTAAATTTTTGTCTGGTCTGAGAAGAATTGGCTTTTTTCTACAATTACTGGTATATAAAATTATATACATAATTGAATTACATTTTGGAATTTCTTAGTTTAACATCTTTATGAATAATTAGTTTAAAATCAAATACATTTAATCCACTACCATCCCTTTAGTTAAAACCGATATATTTGTTGTTATTGTTGACATTTATTTAAGGACAACAGATCTACACACGTCTAGATTCATAGATTAATATCGTTCCTTGTTTATATTAAACTGCGAATAAAAGGTCAAATAGATATTTGGATTTGTAATTCAATTTTTTAACCTCGGTTACATATACTATTATATGAAGTGAGTATAATATATTTAACATATACATTAAGTACCTACTTTCATTTGAGCCAGTCATCCTGGCTATTAACATCTGCTTCTCTGCTGAATCAACAAAAGGTAAATGTGAGTAAAGCTTCTGACACAGTGCCTGAAATTTAATAAATAAATAAATATGAAGTTTTTTGTAAATTATATGTTACGGTCATTCAAAAAGAAAAAAACACACACACAGAAATACACACATCTACTTGCAGGATATTGAGTTGCATTCCAAGTCAGGGGTTATATTACCAAAAGTCAAATAAATTCTGTTGCTTTAATTCAATCGTAAGTTTGGGTTTATGATCAATTTTGGTTTGATCCAGTACTAGTAATCACGTATTCTAGCATTACTTATTAGCTTTATTTTAAAACTTAATAATTAGAATCTAAAATAATCCATTATACCTTTGCCTCAAACCAATTGGTCTGTGCATTTACATTGCAGAACATTCTAAAACCCTCAGTCTTCCAACCAGTCGCACAGTCTGAAAATGGTATTAAGAAAATGGTTCAAAAAGCAAATTTTAAACCAAGAAACACGCATATGATTACCAAACATCGGCTAATTAAAGATTTAAAAGACAATATTTACATAGCGGCTTGATTAATAACATTTTTTATTACAATGTTTGGAAGATAACAATGAATTCCAAGTACTCGAGCAATAACACTGGAAACCTTTTTGTCTGATCTTAATAAAGGTCAGACCAAAGTAGACAATTCTAAATACCTTTTTCATTGTCTTTTACGTTACAAAATAATTGTTTCTGTGAAGACAAATGTATTAACTATTAGTGATATAGAAGAGTAAACAGTCACTATATGTCTGGCCATGTGATCTTGGTGTAGGATTCGAATACAAAATAATTAATAAATATAAAGCCGACTTCTAATACGGCGACGGCCCTTTAAAGTAACAACGATTCCTTCTTTTCACCTTGAACAATATTTAAGTTAGGTTAGTTTGTGCTGTCAGATTATGTACCATTTAGTAACATTTTCAGCCGTCTTGAATTTTGAAATTTATTCAAAACTAAGGTTTCTTCCCTCATGCAAAGTATTCCTTAGCTGGATTTGGATTCATATACCTTACGAGCTTTGGATTCATTAATCTCCAACCTTAGCTGGATTTGGATTCATATAACTTACAAGCTTTGGATTCATTAATTTCCAACTGTTTGGCTTAATTGTTTTTACCTATCAAACTTTTCGACCCCTAGTGTCACTGATGAGGAACAAATTTCCGAAATGTGCACATCTGGCACATCAAAATTTAACTGGTATATGTGTTATTATATTAACTACCCTTGAGCGGGTACCGCTGCTGATGGAGTAAAACTCCCCGGAGAGTATCCATAACTCAGTAGGCAGCATATAACTTAGGAACTTTGCATTCATTATTTTTCAAATGTTTTGCTCAAGTTATTTGAAACCTATCAAACTTTTCGGACCCTAGTGTCACTGATGAAGAATGTTTTTTTTTCCGAAATGTGCACATGTGGCACATCCAAATGTAACAGGTATGGTTATATATTTAAGATATTATATATCGTATACCTGGTATATGTGCTTGTACTGCGTTCTTAGCACTGAAAACATCAAATGGATATATTTATTAGAAACAAGCTTTCTGTAGTGTTTAAAATTGAATAATTGACTGCTCCGAATTTGAAGATAAGCAATGATAAAGCAAATGATAGCTTCTGTTTTACGTTGAATATGATTATTGCTGTTTCAAAATATAACCAGAGAGAGAGAGAGAGAGAGAGAGAGAGAGAGAGAGAGAGAAAGAGAGAGAGAGAGAGAGAGGTGGGTGGCCTACATAATCATTAGAGAGAAAGACTTTTGCAACAAGACTCACATAATTATGCATGTTGACTGAATTTTCATGTGCTACGTCTGAAATTTACATGAGGTTATACAATGCAATAGTAGCATATGTCATGGTGTTAAATTAGCCTATGTTATCTAAAATCAAATAATACCTTGGAAATATATCAAAAATAGACTATTCTTAAAATATAATAAATACACCAAGATGTACCTCCATTCACAAAGCACACTTAAATGCCTGTCACAAGGAGCATCGTTCCATTTATAGTTATAATCAGGGCCATACTCTAGACAATTTTCACTATGGGCATAAAAGTAATTGTCAGGCTGATTTGTGTTCCACATCGTGTGTTCTATTAATTTTCCTGTAGTATTCCAAACCCAGTATCCTTCCACAGCTATGTCGGTACCGTCCAGCCAAACTTTAAATGAAACAAAAGAGAGGTGATAAGGACCAAGATGGCCTCACTGGTACCTACTAGACGGAACTAGCGTAAAATGTTTAATTTTCCTGTAGTATTCCAAACCCAGTATCCTTCCACTGCTATGTCGGTACCGTCCAGCCAAACTCCACCATATCCTTCCACAGCTATGTCGGTACCGTCCAGCCAAACTTTAAAGGAAACAAAAGAGAGGTGATAAGGACCAAGATGGCCTCACTGATACCTACTAGACGGAACTAGCGTAAAATATTCTTAGTTTGCTTATTGTCTGAGTACGGGGGGGAGTTATTAAATTACATAAAATCGCAAATACGAATTTTCACCATTTTGAAACCATTCAATAAACAAATAAATGTATATCTTTATATATGTTAAACATATTGGTGCCAAGTCTAATATAAAGTAAGTTTTATGTTTTCATAAAATTGACCCTTGACCTTTATTTCTAAATGCTACGCGATTTATATCATTTATGGGGGAATGATATTAATGTTTTGTAATAATAAATTGAATTTTTAGCTTACAGATGTGCAATAAGCATAGATTATAGATTTTATCTATTACGTATATTTAACATTCTTTCGTAAATTGGTTTATTGCTGTTTTACGTCCCATCAATGGTGTTTTAATTATTTGCAATGAGATTTTTTAAAATAATCTCAAGAATTTATCTTTTGCCAAGTTAATGTGGTGCGTGGGTATTTTTTTAAATAGTTCTACTCTTCTTAGCGCACTTTTAGCGACTTTTAGGAATAAAATGTAATCGTTACACATCGTGGAGCAATCGGTCTATGACAATGGCGCAAAGGCAGCTAGTAAAAAAAAATAAATAAATGAATAAATAATAAATAAATAAATAAATAGATAAATAAATAAATGCTAAGCTATATGAATATTAAAAGATTTTTATTAAACTTACTGTCATGATTATCATTTCGAATTATTGAATCAATGAAGTGCATTTCTTCATCTGTCTCAACTATAGGTAGATGCATTAAATGTTTTTTGCACATAGCCTAAAAATGATAATTATTGTTATTTTTATATTAATAATAATAATGAATTATTGAATTTCTAAAGTAAGACTAATCCCTACGATTTTATATTTGTCACAAACATTAGCCAGTCTTGCTTTTATTTTTACTACATTTCACAATGTGTTTGCTAAATACAGGAATTCTGGACAATAAACTTAACCTAATTAGTAAATATGAGTCAAGGTGGCTAATTCTATTTTAACTGCTGAGAGGATTAATCTATGTTCGTAAATAGAAAGTTCCAAGTCTGAAATGTAGAGTACCAAAAGAAAAGGAATATATTCAGATTATAAACAATAATCTTAACCTTGTTCAATAAAGAACAATATGGGTCACAGTAACCTACATTTAGTGCAAATACACGGAACATTACTTATTGCAAGAAAAAACAGATTTCGTTTAATTTCATCATTATTCCTATCATAAGG
Source organism: Tegillarca granosa (assembly GCA_029721355.1). NCBI lineage: Eukaryota > Metazoa > Mollusca > Bivalvia > Arcoida > Arcidae > Tegillarca > Tegillarca granosa. The sequence continues at coordinate 4,893,190 of CM056607.1, read as the reverse complement.
AAATGAGGCAACACTCTGGGTAAAAGTGACCTATATTTAATTCATTTGCATGGAACATTTACAGAAATTAAATTCAGTTAATTGATGATAATGTGTTATTTTGTTGTTGTTGTTGTTGTTGTTGATGATGATGATGATGATGATGATGATGATGATGATGATGATGATGTTTCTGCTGTTGTTCTTGTTTTTGTTGTTGCATTAACATCTGGAATTATCTGCGATACATCAAAAGTCAACAAATAATATGTTAGAGAGAGAGAGAGAGAAGAGAGAGAGAGAGAGAGAGAGAGAGAGAGAGAGAGAGAGAGAGAGAGAGTTACCTTTGCAGTTGACCATGTAAATTGTGTAGAACTTGAAAGGAAGCAGTATTTTGAATCTTTTAAAGAATGCCATTGTCCGCTTGGACAGGAAGGCAGAGCTTCTGAAAAATTGTTTGCAAAGAGAAATAACTCTAGCGCGCTTTAAACGTAAAAGGCGAAAGTATCAAATAAGAATACTGAATATTTATATACTCAAATATCATGTGATATGTGCATCCAATCAGTTGTTAATTTAAAAAAAACAGTTGTTAATTTATAATTATTATCATACATGCTAAGCAAATAATATAACAAAAAATATCTGTTACCAAATAGCAACTATTGCCATTACATACATGATCAATGGAATTTTAGCTCGTATTCTGTAATGTATATTACTTCAGGTCAGTGATATTTATGAATAAATGAATAATTGTACAGAGAAATCAGGGAAATCAACGTTTAATAACAAAGAAAGCTGTGGTTGATTCTTTAAAAATAATTAAGAAAAAATAAAAATAAATAAATAAAACACGTACTTTTTAGACATATTATTGCAATGATTACTTGGGTTTTTATCAAATATTTTATAATATTAAATATTTTTAGAAATATTATTATCACTTAAAAGTTAATACACTGTACATTATAAATTTAAATCCGTCATCTTAAGCAACGTTAATTGTATATATTATGTATTTCACCTACCTGGCGTAGTTAGTGAGATATATTCTGTAGAAACAGTTTTTGTTGATTTGCCTGTTTGGACTTGTCCTGTGGTTTGGGACTGTACAGAAGTTGTGTTGTCTGTGTAACAGTTATCATTACAAAGCATAGAGTCACAACACCTAGAGCAGCCTTGATTTCCGTATAACGAGGAACATTGCTAAATATGAATTGGAGACATACCGATATACTTTTTCTTTATTTCTTGAATTGAGTTTAAATTTGAATTTAAAAAATTGCACTTAAATAATATGACCTTTGCAAGAGACAATAAAAAGGACATGATAACAAAACACAAAGACTAGACGTCGTATACGGAAATAACACAGACTAGACACCGTATACGGATATAACACAGACTAGACGCCGTATACGTATATAACACAGGCTAGAGGCCGTATGCGGATATAACACAGACTAGACGCCGAATACGGATATAACACAGGCTAGAGGCCGTATGCGGATATAACACAGACTAGACGCCGTATACGTATATAACACAGGCTAGAGGCCGTATGCGGATATAACACAGACTAGACACCGTATACGGATATAACACAGACTAGACGCCGTATACGTATATAACACAGGCTAGAGGCCGTATGCGGATATAACACAGACTAGACACCGTATACGGATATAACACAGACTAGACGCCGTATACGTATATAACACAGGCTAGAGGCCGTATGCGGATATAACACAGACTAGACGCCGAATACGGATATAACACATACTAGACACCGTATACAATAGACACCGTATACGGATATAACACAGACTAGACGCCGTATACGTATATAATACAGGCTAGACGCCGTATACGGATATAACACAGACTAGACGCCGAATACGGATATAACACAGACTAGACACCGTATACGGATATAACACAGACTAGACGACGTATACGAGTATAACACGTGTTAGTCACTAATTTTTATCGTTTAATTGGTCAAAATGTAGACCACTTGTAATAAATGTTATACAGATACACCATGTTTGCTAACTGTAATAGCTATACCGATATAACTTCATGTAGATAGCTAATTATAAAAGATATACAAATTTTGCTTAAATCGCTAAATTTAAATTTTTACGAACATAACTACAAGTCAATCGCTAAATGTAAAAGTTACACAAAAACCAGATACCGGTCAATCGCCAACTGTAAAAATTACACGGATATACATGTACCTACATGCAGATCGCTAATTGTAAAGTTATACTTGTATAACATTATTAAGGTGGCTAATTGTAAAAGTAAAACGGATATAGCCACCCGTATATCGCTAATTGTAAAAGTAAAACGGATATAGCCACCCGTAGATTGCTAATTGTAAAAGCAAAACGGATATAGCTACCCATATATCACTAATTGTAAAAGTAAAACGGAAATAGCCTCCCGTAGATCGCTAATTGTAAAAGTTTTACTTATATAACAGCATGTAGATCGCTAATTATAAAAGTAAAACGGATATAGCTACCTGTAGATCGCTAATTGTAAAAGTTATTCTTATATAACAACATGAATAGCGCTTATTGTAAACGTAAAACGGAAATAGCCACCCGTAGATCACTAATTGTAAAAGTTTTACGAATATAACTACATGTAGATCGCGATTTGTAAAAGTAATACGGATATAGCTACCTGTAGGTCGCCAAATGTAAGAGTTACACGGATATAACTACTTACAGATAGCTAATGGTAAAATATATTCGAATTTAACTACCTGTTGATCTTTAATTAAAAAGTTACAAGGATAAAGCTAAATGTAGATCTTTCAAAATAAAAGTCATACTGATACGAAAACATGTAAAATACCGATTGTAAATATTATACGGATATAGCTACATGTTAGTCCTACATTATAAAGTTATACAAATATAACTTTGTATAGTTTAGTCAATATCAAAACTTATACCAGTATGTCTACATGTAGATATCATGTAGATTACTAATTAAAAGTGTTATAAATATAGCTACATGTAGTTCAATAATTAAAAATATTATATACTTTATCGGTTATGCAAATTTAGTAGCAATTTTCTTAACATTAAAAAATGAAATGCTTCTTTAAATCACTTTAACTAGTTTTCTATATAATTTGTCATTTAAATGTATAATTCAAGTCATCTTAAAAGTCATTAAAATAGGTTTAAATTTTGGTAAAATTCTCATACTTTTATTTTACAATTTGTTACTTCATCCTGAAATAGTAAAAACATTATATCATAATTATACGAATGTATATAGACATCGACCCTCATGTCTGAAGTATTTCCCGTTATCAAAAAGACACATTCTGTTCCGGTACCCCAGAGCTCGTGTTATCTAAAATACCTACTTACAGAGTAATGTACCCCAAACAATGTTTGAATCCCACGTAAGTTAATTCGTTTATGAGGAAGTATTTTAACTTTCTCTGGCACACTGGTTTTTTTTATACAGAACTGCTTCGATATAAATTGTATATAATGTAGGATCAAACACCATTCCTCTACCTTATTTTATTTATTTATTTACAAACTAATTAATTTATTGATTTTTTCGTTTTTTGAATTTATTTTTATTACTTTTCATTATTTTTTAATTAATTAATTAATTTTGTAATTTTGACTGCAAAGAAAAATATACTAAAGATGCCATCAACAAAATGTTAGTTTTTGATAGACAACATACTTTTTTTCTGTTTGGCAGTATAATTTTCTAACCAACAATCAGTATACCGATGGGCACAAACCGTATTTTGCTTGCTGATTTGTTTCTTTATTCACATGAATCAGAATTTCGACAGAACCTTGTCAAATCTGGAGAGGACTGTCGCTAATCATTAAACTACAAATTCAAATATATAGATGACGTTCTATCTCTAAATAATACCAAAGATGGAGAATATGTGAATGCCATCTATCCAACTGAGCTTGAAATAAAAGATACGATGGATTCTTCATGTTCTGCTTCATATTTGGACATTATACCTAAATCATGACACCCACGAAAGGTTATATCTGAAGCTTTATGGCAAACGTGATGGCTTCAATTTTTTTCTATTTTCAACTTTCCGTTTCTTTGCAGTAATATTCCTGCTTCTCATGCGTATGGTGTATATCGTTCTCAGTTAATATGTTATAGTAGAGCTTGTACTCACTACGGGGACTTTCTACAACGAAGCAAACTGCTTACAATTAAATCTTTTATTCAAAGACACTGCAAGCCTAGGCTAATCAACGCCCTAAAAAGTTTTATGGCCGTCATCACAATATTGTTAATAAGTATGGCGTCAATGTATCCAGACTTATACTGGATATATTTGACCCACCATACTTCCTTGTTCCTTTTATTCTCAAAATTGACCTTGTGCGTGGCGGGTGTGACTAGCTGGACAGGAGGTGCTCACCCTTCCGGAGCACTCGGCCTTACTTCCTTAATGGAAGTTCACGTGTATAATACTTCACTTTTTACTTTGTTTTATTGGGATTGTGATTTGGACATGGACTGGTATGTTTGTGTTTTATTTACTTATTTTTATTTTATTACTTTTTCATTTTTTCAAATTTATTTATTGTCATTTCATTACCTTTTCGTTATTTTTGAATTTATTTATTGATTTTTATTATATCAATGTAATATTATTTGTATTATTTTCTGGAATATCATTAATGGCCATGACCTTTAAATAAATAATATGACAATTTGGTTTCTCTAAACACCAAAAATCATCTTCTCTGATCTTTTTTATGTTCACATAAAAATTTATACAATAAAATGTCTTAAATAGTAAATCATTAACTGACATGACAGTAAATAAAAAAATATATATCTGTTTATAATTTGTAAAAATGGGTTAATGTTAGGGCGAGGAATATTATCTTACAAGACTATTATATATAAAATATGTCAGATGATACAGTTCGTTTAAAGATTTTCAACTTTCACCATTCTGTCTACAAAGTTACATATATAAACTCATAAAACGCTGCATAGTTTTTACAACGTGAGATAATTAAATTCTTGATTAGAAAATAAAATTTAAATTGTTTATCACTGAAAAATTCACTTTAAAGGAAATGGAGTTACAATGTTAATTTAGAAAAATCCATTTAGATGAGATTTTATGACATTTTTGTGATAATCTTTTGTTTTATGAGAATTTTTATGTGTGAATTTGATATGCAGGCCCTAGATAGTGGGTATAAAACGGTATCATTTATTTGAAAAATGATTATCCAATAAAGACTTTATCTCAATTTGTAATTTTAACAGACGGCTATTTCTCGTCTAGATGTCGAGTCCCAATTACTGAGGTTTTACCGATTCATTAGTTTTATCATTAAATAAATATCAATAGCTTAGCTAGCATTTTGTTTATGATTGTAATTAACGATGATGATCTTTTTGAGCAAACAAATAGTATATTCATAGTCAAAATAAAGTAGTCGACAAAAGTTTATGAGGTAGTCAGTAACAGAAAGATCTAACACAATTATATTGTAAAGTACATGTATCTACGTAAACATACAAATCAAGTAGAATATATATATATATATATATATATATATATATATATATATATATATATATATATATATATATATATAAATTTATGTATATTGGTGTCTGCGTGAAGTTTAGCTGTTGAAAATGAAAAAGAACAGAGAGAGAGAGAGAGAGGGGGGGGGGGCTTGAAGAAATAGTTTTTGGCCTTTAATTCAAAATTATTAAAATCATAGCCACAAAGACAAGGTACGGATATAACAAATACTAACTTAACCGAACGACATTATTTTTTTTTTTCACACTGACAAGAATATGCTGAATCCTCTTGTGTCAATCATCAATCATGAGCTACATGCACAGGTATTATATTTCGCGTTCTAGAAGGTATAAATCGAAATTGCGAGGGTAAATGTTAAATGTAAAGCATTAAAAATAAAAGAAAGCTACTATTAGCTACAGACATGTACGTTGAAATAGCAACTAGAACAAAGGACACAATAAGACTGTCATGTACAGAATTTTTAATTTATACCAAATTTCCACATGGCAGAATAAGCAAGTTCACATAGCCGAGTATTACCTTTTTATGTAATAATTATTTCGTAATTTTGTATTAACAGTTTATTTACAAAATTTTTACAGTGTATAATTTTTTTAATGATAACGACTATTTAACACATACTTACAGACCACATTCGACACTCCAAATCCCTACAAATTGACCACACACACACAAACACACATGCACGCACGTACCCACGTACACACACACACACACACGCGCACATACACACGCACACCCACACACACACACACACACACACACACACACACACATCAAACACCCACACCCGAACCCCCCACACGCACACACTTTTATCAAAAAAGAGGCGGTACCAAATAAGAGTTAAAAACTTCATTATCATTACTTCCAGCAGTTTATTGTGATAAGAGTATAGTGCCCATCTTATATAATTAAAATTTAGATGTCTCATGTTAATACATTTTTAGTGTTAATTTATCACTATCAAAGCCAGAAATAAATGATTATGTTCGGACTTTTTATTGATTATAAACGTCTGGACATAACAAGAGGAGAAGATTTAAGGCCATTACTATTTATTATATTTGTTGGATACCTCTATGAGTTTATAATATCATAATTGAACAAGACGAAAAAAAGACTCATATTAGGACAAATATGATTTGAATAGAAAAACCGCCATCAATCTTAAGAATTTCATTACTGCCGAAGAAGTAATTGTATCAGATTTACTTATTTTCTTCATCTGAATAATGTCCGGTTCAATGAAGAAGAATTTCAGCATATATATATATATATATATATATATATATATATATATATATATATATATATATATATATATATATATATATATATATATATGTGTGTGTGTGTATTTGAAAATTGCTTAATTATATGCCTATGCAATTTGCAATTTGTCTACGATTAAAAATATCTTTTTCATATTACCATTTATAAAGTAAGTTAAAATTTGTATTCTAGGCAAATTGACAATGCAAATTCTATTTTGTAAAAAGGCGATACTAATTTCCGCGCTTGAGTTATACAGTTATATCGGTGAATTGGATGAAATAATTGTGTATTAAACAATCGAGGTTTTTAAATCCATGCATCAAGGTTGTCAGTTCTTAAATGGCAAAGGGGAACTAAGTTCCAAAATCTATCTTCGGAAAGCGAACTGATACAAATGTTTTTACATTAGGATCTGCATGATTTTGGATTGGATCTAGTAGACAATGAATGTTGTGATATGTAAGCAATGGCTTTAGATACTTTAGCCATAAAACCCGATCTGCAGCTAAAATATTGATATATTTGTCGGCAGTTAACTGATCAGTAATATTGCAAAATAAAAATCGTAAACATTGCAAACATAGGCTATCAAAATCAACCATATTTAGGTAATAGGAGACTAACCAAGACCATCTGACTAACTTGCTCATTTATTAGCTTAACCTGAAATAACTTACCGTTTTGGATTTACACCCACTAGTATATAATAAATCGGTCCCAATAGATGTCTGAGAAATAAAACAATCCTGAAAATAAAATTGTATATGGTTAGTTTTACACCTTAATCCAGAGACAGAGGATTTTATGAGCATCAACTTATACAAATATTTATAGTGAGGTATTTTCTAGCGTCACATCCACATCAAAGTTATTATTATTACCATTGGAAACGTTTATTATATGTACAATCGTTAAGCTTTATTTTAAATTGATGAATATGTGTTTATTTTGTTTCGCTAACTTTACAAGTTAAAATAAGTGCTAACGTTTAAAATCGTGTTGTCTTCAATAGTATCACAGGAACTTAATTGTAAAAAATTTCTTCATACTAATCTACACGTGAACTCAAGTTTGCAATGTGCATTTTTAATTCAAGAATTAATTAATAATTTTTTTAATAATCTCATTCAAACAAAACAATTAATTAATATATTTAAAGTTTCCTCTAGGCTGAATGAATAGACCAGAACCACCGCGAATTGTTTATATGAAGTGTTCGAAGTACCTGATCAAGATCGCATAAAACTATTTGATCACACGTGTTTGGTTGTGAATGTTGATCACATCCATAACAAATCTGTCCACCAGTAACATTAAAATCTGTAAGACAAGCAGAATATGAGTAAGCCTTTAGTTATTTTATCTTTTGCCCATTCATGAATATTTCAGTTGTAATTAGACGACATTTTATATTTGAAGAAGACTTAACGAATTTGGAACACAGAGAACATTTAAAGATTTAATAATCCAAAATTCCAACTACAAATCAAAGTGCTTGGCTAATGCGACCTTATTTAATAATATGGAGAGAGAGAGAGAGAGAGAGAGAGAGAGAGAGAGAGAGAGAGAGAGAGATAAACACTAAAGATTTATAGGTAAAAGAAAACAACTATACGTACTGGACAAGAGCTAGACCTAGAATAATGTCAATACAGGTAGAGTTTTAAAAAAGACTTATGCCGTAAATTCAGTAATATTACACATTAGGGTACCTGAAGATCCACAACCTTTTCTATTACACAGATTTCCGTCCCTACAACATTCCAAACAGAATTCCGTCGCATGACTACTTCTTGTTTTATGATAACACAACTGTAAAAAGTCAATGTTTAATATTACCACGAATAATAATATGTTTGATTTGATTACTTGTGAAATTACAATCTCTCCATAACGTTCCTACACTCTTTCATCTTTACAAGGAAAAAACTATGCAACAGTTCTTATGAAAAGGTTCGTGTTTAATTCAGAAATAAGATGGCAAATGGTTTGAGGAGAAAACAATTATGTCTCACACATAAACATTATCGGAGAGAGAGAGAGAGAGAGAGAGAGAGAGAGAGAGAGAGAGAGAGATTTAATATTTAAGGGTTATTAAGTTGGTCCAACAAATCTTAAACATTGACCCATTGTGTCAAAGTAAGCACAAGTAACGTTTTATATTGGAAACACAATTGGATGAAATCCACCAAGAAGAACAAAATCGTGATTTAAAACGCTAACAATAATATCTTACATCGTTAGCTTTACATCCTACTTTGTAATATGTGATACCACTTGTTGTTACAAACAACTGAACAGAACAACTCTGTAATTAAATAATAGAATTATTTAACAAAAATACCTGCTTAAATTTTGCTGTGCCAGATGGTGCACATTTCGGAAAATCATTCCTCATCAGTGACACTTGGGCCGAAAAGTTTGATAGATGAAAACATATAATATTATATGATTATATGATATGATAATCAGATAATGATAATTATATTGTGTTTTCCTTTTTTCTTATATCTTTATTGTTGTTTTTTTTTTTTTTTTTTTTTTTTTTTTTTAATGTTTTATCATATTTATTTATAAATTGAGTGAAATAAAACACAATTTTTACTTGAAACTACTGGTTGATTGATATGCTTTGTAACGAAGATATGGTGAATAGTACCAAGTTTATTTGAAATGATGGTTGAAAATATGAACTTTTCTACACGTTTTGCGTTGAAACGCGTTTTTCTTTGGTTTAGTAAGGCGTTTACAACGTTTAAAATTAAGATTAAATTTAATTTATTTGCATTCTAAAGCATTTTTTATTTTTTTACGGAGCTCATTTATCAATAATAATTTATAATAAGAAAAAAACTATTTGAATTAACAAGACAAATTTATGTAAAATATATATAATGAACGGTTTACCTCGTGCTCTCCACAGACCGTGATTCGATTACAATCTCTTGGATGTACAACATTATCGCATTCTACACATAAAGGGCCATTGCCCGAGAGACCTACAATGGCATAAAAATGAGAAAAACACAAATGGGTGAAAAGCACAAAGCAACTAACAAACGTAATGTGACAGAGGTCTTAGAGGTCAAATGGTAAAATTTTAGAAAATTAAAATAGCCGAACAATATAATTACTACAGTGCAAATGCCCTATTATAAAACTGGACTCACCAGATACCACATCAATGCTACAAACAAACAAGCATAAAACAAAAACATTTTAACAGTTCATAACGAAAAACATATGAACTCGAATATTGGGGTTTTAATAGATATATTGAAAGACTGAAATATTTGTAACTCTGGCATCATCATCATCATTTAAATTATCATCCTTATTACATTTATTTATTTTTATTTTATTATTGGAAAATGCATTTTATTATATTTTATTCGTGATATTTATTATATTTTTTCACGATCCGACAAACAATCCTGTGTCTTTATTTTAGACTTTACCATTTTAATTGATTATATTTTTTTAGTTCAAGTTTTGAATAACTAGTATTTCACTTACCTTTGACAAAAATGTGTGTATTTATTATCAAAACGATGATTGCTTTAAAATAAATCATATCTGTAAAAAGAATTACAATATTCAAGATAATTAGTAGTTTTGGAAACAACTTCATTTACTGCCTTATGCTATTTCGCATGCGTATTTTTATTGTTTCTGTAAAGGTGTTATTGATGTTATATCAAAGCAAGAAATATTATCTGCTGTTAGACACATAAACAAAATAATAAAGCACCAGGTGTTGATTGTATTATAAATGAATATATTAGTTCTAGTATCAATATTATGTTACCAATATATGTAAAAAAATTTAATCTGGTTTTTCATTCTGGCATTATTCCAGAAGCTTGGTTATTGGAAAATATTCTATCAATTTATGAAAATAAAGGTAATAAAAATGACCCAGAAAACTTTAGACGAATTACATTCCTAAGTTATTGGTGAATTATTTACTTCCATTTTATGTAATAGATTATCTAATTTTATTGAACAGAATGCGATATTCTAGAAAATCAGACCGAGTTTAGAATACATTGTTCTTCTATTGGTAAAATGTTTGTTTTGTATAGTTATTTGATATTTTGAGAATGAAGAAAAAGAACCTATACTGTGTCTTTTTTATTTTAAAAATGCCTTTGACAACGTATTGCGTGTTGGTTTGTGAAAAAAGCTTTTAACAAATAATATATCTAGAAAATTTTTGAAAATAATTTTTACATGAATAACAACTGTAAATCAAGAATAGCTTTAGATGTTATTTTTTCTGCACATTTCCCTTGTAAAAATGATATTCGACAAGGAAAAAACATATTTCCTTTGATAATTGAAATATATTCAAATGATTTGGAATATTTTTTACTTAGTGAAATGTGATTGATAATGACACTGTATCAGTGTAATTAAACACAAGTTAATCATTTTTTTAAAAAAAAAGCTCATTTTATTGTATGCTGATGATATAGTATTAATCTACAGAGGATCTACAAAATCAACTTGATGCGTTTTCTAAATTTTGTGCCTAATGGAAAAACAAGTTACTGTTAATAAAACAAACATTATTATTTTTCCTAAAAGGTAGAAGAAATAAAAATGTATTTTTTGCTTAAAATAATAAAATGTAAGAAATTGTAAATGAATATAAAATATCTTTTTTTCTTGTTCACTAGAAATGGATCATTAATGAGTACAAGGAAATAATCAGTTAACAGAGCAACAAAAGCAATGTATGCAATTTATAAATAGCCGAAACATTTTAATTATCTGTTGACTGTCAAATGGTTCGTTTTGATGAAATTATTGTATCTTTTTCATTATATGGTTGCAAACCGTGGGGATTTGGTGTAAATTATTTATTAGAAAACAGCATAAGTTTTGTTAAATTTTATATAAACTTTTGTAATCAAACTTTTTAAATGGTTTTGAATTTAAATGATTAAATTTTATTAACCTTTTTAGAAGAAACTTATTTAAATAATATATGGTTATCACAAGCATTTCCTAATGATACTTGCACTTGGCTTATTAAATGTATAAAACAAAAATTATATGATCCGTTTTTTACAATCATGGTATATAAAACTAAGGGTATATTATTATTTGTTGGGATCAATTTCAAATTACAAAACTATTTGACTTTAACTTAAATTCAACAGATACATGTATTAATATTTTATGTAAATTTGGGCCAAACTTACTATTGAAACTAGTAGATGCAGAACAATCGTGTTTGCTTTTCATGTAATAATAATATAGGTGATGATTTCTTATATATAATATATTGTAAATTTTTTTGAGGGAAAGAGAAAACATTGTTACCGAGAACATTTACTGTTAAACCAAATATTATAATTGTTTAAAATTCATTTTCAAACAATAATATACGTTTTACGAAAATTATGTAAACTTATAAAAATTGTAAATGAGAGAATCAGCTCTGCTGGTTAATGTTACTTATCATATGGTCTATTACTGTACTTACTTATTTATTTATTGTATATGTATTCGTTCTCTAATTTTAACATGCAATGTGAGAATAAAGATTTGTTATTATAAGGTTCTTTAATAATCATAAGGTTTTATTACCTTTTTTGTTACTATGAATTCATCTGTAAGGCTGATTTTACCAATGCTACTTAACGGGAAATCAAAAATGTTTAATGTCTTATTCAATAGGACATCATATACCGCTTCCTGTACAAATATGTAAATGACATCTTAAAACGTTTTTTACCAAAAAAATAATACATGTAATTAAATGTACCTGCTCAAAGTGTAATGAATCTTTATCGTAAATTAATGCATGTATACGTGCTTAATATTTACTGTCAACCTTTCAACAGATAATGAATTAACCTCCATGTGCCTGATTTAGGTCACCATAAAATAGATAACGTTAAGAACATGTCAACACGTCGGAATATTACCTCGACAGTATGGAGCTATGGACTCAATCTAAACCAATCGTTGGACATTGTGAAATGTGTTTTTGTTTAAGTAAACCATTGGCATATAATAATACTGTTAAGTTTAAATTTAAAGTGAGTAATAAAAGGCTGATAAATCTTCGACCAATAACTTATTGGGTCCTCATTGACAATTTTAGAGATGATTGTATTATGGAACCGCCGGGAACAGTACTAGTCACGTATAGTCAGTGGTAAAAAAGCGCATTACTCACTTATTGACTGTTTCGTAATTTCGGAATTTTACCTCCGTTTTCTGGCAACTGTGTAAGGGGTACCGCTTATTGCAGACCTTGACTGGTTGGTTCGATACCAGTTTAATTGATTAAGCTGTATGCGATCTTTATTTGACATTTTTGGCTAGTAAAAAGCGTTCTAGAAAGCTTTCATTAGTGTGCATTAGTAGAAAAGTAATTTATAAATACTTGTATTTGAACTTTTGTTTTCATTAACTTAAGATTAATAAAAGAAATGTAACATTGCAAGCGACAGAAAATTGCTGATGTCAGGTAACAGATAACATTAACCAATTTAAATACTTTCATCTGTGTTCTTGCCCAAAACTTACTTATTTATATTATTTATTCATTTAATTATTGTTTTCGTTTTGACCTTAATTCTCATTAGTTAGAAATCAATGTAAGACGTTCAAATGACGTCTATATAATTATTTAAACTATAAGGGCTTGTCATGGTTATACAATCCCCACCAATCTTGAAAAGTAACCTTTAGATACACTGTTCAGCGTTTTTAAGGATTTTTGGTTCATACTAATTACTATTAATTTTAGACATTGCTATCAATTTTGTTGTTTTTTGCAGCAAACCAGAATACGTATTCTTTTTTATATTTTTCCAAAGCCAGAAAATTATAATGAATAAAGTGTTTCTCACAAATTGAGTTCGAATTTAGCACATAATAAGCCTTAGTATGGTGGCATTTATTGGTTCGTTTTCCTAACGCACGTGAAGGCGAGTTTCTTAAGACACTCGAGTTTCATCAACATACCAAAACTGACTCTCGATATGCGTGAAAGATCTTTACTTGCGTTTAAAACAAAAGCACTCCTCTCCTTTTGTTTGAAATCCTTTTCTGCTACTAAGATTTCGATCGCGAGTGTTGACATTCTTATAATAACAGCATTTAAAACAAACGTATAGAGTCTTAGGCACAATAAACATTATTATATAAATATTGGGTGTTGACACTTAAGAAACAAATGCTTTTAAACATGTTATATTTATATCTATCTTAGCTATTGCATTTTCAAATAATACATACATATATATATATATATATATATATATATATATATATATATATATATATATATATATATATATATATATAAACCCTTGCAGTAATCAAAACAATAAAATTAGTTTATGTTTTTTATTGATTCATGAAAATAAATCGTATAGAACATTTTGTACAACATATTTCATTTTTAACAAATGAAGCACCATTAATAAACAATATAAGACCACTACATAATGATCTATGTCCAACAACAACTGTACAAACATCCTCATGCAATATGACAAAAATATATCACATATTTTATATTTATATTTCTTGAAAGTGAAGATCATCTTTGAAAATGAATTTAAATTTTGGCCAACAGTCGTATTGTTTTCAATAAGTGTTAATACTGTGTTTTTAACGTCATAAATGTATAACTAAAACATCACAATGCCATGAATTATATACGTAATCTAACAGCGCTTTTTGAGCCGCTATTTATTATTCTTTATATAGGAAAAAAAAAGAAATAATGTCAAATAACTTAGATTAAATTTTAATCACCATCAATGACTTGATAATATTCCTTATAGTGAACGATGCAAGAAACAATTAAATTTGGATTATAGTAGTAACTGTAGTAATACCTCTTTCTCTCAAGAATGATTGAATAATTGTAAAAGTAATATTACATTCATAAAATTCTGAACAATGTAACATTTGCCTTTTCTTAAAATTTTACCATCTATAGTGATATAGTATTTAAAACTGAAGACAGAACTAACGTTACCTTATGATAATTAATACATTGCAAAATTAAATGATGAAGAAACATACATTAAACTCTGAGGTAGCATGTAGAAGAATAAACATGAACTCTATTCTAAACTTAACAGTTTTCCATTTGATCAACTTGTAGTATGACTAAATCAAACCTTCCCCCCCCTTTCAGTGTATGTAATGAGAATAATGTTCAAAATGTTAAAAATCATAATAAACCCGATTTATATCTTGCGTAATAAATCATCAAGAAGGAGACATAATGAGTGAAAAATTATACAAACGAATATGATTATATAAAATGTTACTATAACTACACGAAATGTATGTTTTCTTATAACATTTCTTTGAATGTTAATCCTTTATAGAAAGGAAATTTTTCGTACTTGTTAAATTTTGAGAAAATTCATGGGAAAATTATAAATAAAAGTGTTAAATTTCCGCAAATGTTTAAAACTAATTACTATACATATATATATATATATATATATATATATATATATATATATATATATATATATATATATATATATATATATATGTACTGGTTGTTATTTGATGAAGCCAAAATAAAACTGAAGTACGATGATAAATTTAATTCGAAAATAAACGGGCGCGAAAATTTTCCGACTTACTAATAAATTTAACATCGGCGAGCAAAAAACATTAACTATACAACATGTAATAAAATACTGATGACACAATTTTGTATATAAAAAAAGCTTGAACATTGCTTTCATTTAAAAGTTGTGCAACGTAATAAAAACTATTATTTATGAAACTGTATGTATTTTATTTACTTATTTCTTCTTTTTATTTATTTGCTTTTTTATTTATTTTATAACATGGCACAAAGCCAACCAGTTTTCTTTGACAGGTAAGATGCATGTAACCCTTTAACTATTGAACTAGAGTTAGCTGTTTTATCCCTAAAGCAATTATTTTATGAAATACGTAAATGTTACTCATGTCTATGTTCATAGTGTTTGTTGATTTCTTCTTGTATTTTGATTTTATTTCAAGTTTATTATATTTTACAATAATCCATACATAATGACTCATATATACCTCTTACACATCGATCTAATCCGCTTGTCAAACACTTTACAACATTTTATTAACCAAACAGTTTCCGCGAAACATCATAATGTTCTCTTTTTGTTTTTAAATGCCTTTACAAACACTTTGAAATACAAATGTACATGTAAAATAAACGATTTTGTTTTATCAACGTTGTAGATAATCCTCCTTCTATAGTCGTTTATACGTGCATTATTTCCTTTTAAGTAGATCTCTTCATCTAAATCCAGAATCCGGTAATGTTGCAACTCCTTGTTAGAATTCAGATATCCTTGTCCGAGATGATATTATATGATTTCTGTAAAGTTCTGATTACAGTTGGCTTCCCTGCTGTTCTGTAGTCTTATACCCTCTGATTGTGAACTGTCTTTTTCGTTGAAGTAAGTAACTTTAGTCACTATCGGTAGTCGCATTAAAATGCTTGTAATTATCTATATCAACACTACCATGTCTATTGATAACTCCACTGTCATAGCCGCCACGTAAAACAGCGCCATTTCTCATATGATCAGGACTTCTGATGGCTTGATCATGCGCAATAATTTCTAGAAAAATAAATAAATAAATAATGATAAATAAACAAGTAGGCCCAAGATGGCCCTAATTTGCTCACCTGAGTTTAAATGTAACTGGTATGTCTTGATAATACCTGGTTAAGTCATAACATGTTGCCTCGATAGAAGTAGGTTTCAGATAACATTAGTTTTTATTGTTTTGGGTTTTTAGCTATATAGGTCACTGTGACCTACTTTTGGTAGCCAAAGTGACCAGGAACACAAATGAGAATGGCAATGGTTTAAAGGTGCTATTGACTAATATGAATGAAATGTGACCAGTAGTGTCTGAGAAGAAGTCTTTTGATGGATGTATGGATGGATCGGCAGAGTTCCTATCCATAACAAAAGCTCACATGAGCAATTTTCAGATCCGGATTTAAGACTTTACAGATTTGACACATTAATTAAAACATTTTTTAAAAAATTGTAAAATTCAACTGCAATATTATTTTAAAAAATTGTTCAATTAATTCAAATAATGTCACATAACAATGATTTTGTAAAACAAAAAAAAAAAAAAAAAAAAAAAAAAAAAAAAAAAAAAAAAAATTCAAGGTTTAGCTTACGTCTACAGTATCAGTATCACATGTATTTCAAAAATAATAATTCACTTTAAAGTAAAAATTCATAACATCTCTTCCATGCACCATTGTAAATCATAAAATTTAGAAATTTAAAAAAAAAAAGAAAAAAAAAAAAAAGAAAAAAAAAAAAAAAAAAAAAAAAAGTGGCCTCACTGGTATTTGAGCCCTCGACCCTTTGGTTGCTAGAATTGAAAAAGAATTAGATCGAAAAAAGCGACTTGTATTTTACAGAATTTCATGAAAATTGTTAAACATATGTTTCTTCACATAAGAAAATGATGTTTGGAAAAAGAAATCACCTAAATTTATTAATATTGTAATTTTGGTAAAAAAAAGTACTATTTACAATGTATAAAAAATAAACGCAAAAAACACGAAACCTAATTTTCACAAAATTGTTGAAATTCAAAACTTGCTTTAGATGCCAAATATCACATCAGATTTTATCTCAGTGAAGTGGTTTTGGAGAAGAAAATTTTTTTAGGTTTTCAACTATTTAGGTCAATGTAGCTATGGCAACCTAAAAAGTAAAAAATCATATAAATTCTTCTATGCACCATTGTAAGTCATAAAAATTCAGAAAATTAAAAAAAAGTGGCTCCACTGGGATTTGAACCCTCGACCCTTGGGTTGCTAGAATTGAAAATGAAAAAGGCCAAAAAAAAGCGACTTGTATTTTACAGAATTTCATGAAAATTGTCAAACATATGTTTCTTCACACAAGAAAATGATGTTTGGAAAAAGAATTCACCTAAATTTATTCATCATTGTAATTTTTTGTAAAAAAGAACTATTTACCATATACAAAAATTAAACACAAAAACGCGTAACCTAATTTT
Source organism: Tegillarca granosa (assembly GCA_029721355.1). Taxonomy (NCBI): domain Eukaryota; kingdom Metazoa; phylum Mollusca; class Bivalvia; order Arcoida; family Arcidae; genus Tegillarca; species Tegillarca granosa. The sequence continues at coordinate 4,875,261 of CM056607.1, read as the reverse complement.
TCACAAAAATTCTTGAAATTCATAAACTTGGTAAATAAGATGCCGTAGATGCCAAATATCACATCAGATTTTTATATCAGTGAAGTGGTTTTGGAGAAGAAGATATTTTTAGGTTTTTAACTATGTAGGTCACTGTGACCGACATTTGGTAGCTATGGCAACCAAAATTACACATCTGAAAGGCAATGTTCTATAGATGCTTTTGACCAAGTTTAAACAAAATGTGACCAGAAGTTTCTGAGAAGAAGACGTTTGAAGCAATTGTTGACGGACGGACGGACGGACGGGACGACGGACGACGGAGGGTCTGCCTCTATTGATACCAATAGCTCACATGAGCACTTTGTGCTCAGGTGAGCTAATAAATAAAATAAAAAATAATTCCAATCGTTGCTTACAACAATATTTTTTAGTATTAAACGTTATTTTGAAACCTTACAAATTGCTTACTTAGTTATACACGTGGAATAGAACCTAGGGAGGTTTGGCTGGATGCTCCGGAAGGGAAAGCATTTTAAACAACCCTCTTTTTTCAATCTTACTAGACCTTTGATTTTTCACATATTTTTTCTAACAACGTGTAAAACAGTAATAGACTTAGTTGTATGATGAAGGAGCGTAGAACTAAGTACAGTGAATCCTTCTAAATCATCTCTCTATTTGGAAGTTATTCTTGTACAATTCATAAACGTGCTCGAGTTTGTTAGATTAGATATGAATTGTTATCATAAAAAAGAGGGACCAGTGCTGGTATACATTTGTAACACAAAATATAAACATAATTGTATGAGGCAAACATTGTGATCAGAAGAACTGTAAATTAAATCTACCTGTTTGAATGTTCCTGGTGTTGTGATGAATTTGTATACGATGTAGATGGGTATGCAAATTAAGGAAGAACACGTTATACACCAACCAACAGCTAATGACCAACCTGGATATGTGTATCCCTCGAGGGCCATTCCGTCATAAGCCCAAATAGACAGTACGAAAAGTGCCTACAACATGATAGCAAATAATTAATAGTGGCAAGAATGTCATAAAAGAAAATTAATGTTACAAGATGAACATCTCCAATAAATTCAGAGTTTGTAAACCTTTAACGGTTAAACTATGTGTACACATGTCATTTTAGACCATTTACGAACTCACGTTTACAATTTATTGAACATTGTTTTATCCCAAACCAACATTAAAATTATCAGACATATTGAATAAAAACAAATATAACTTGAAATCCTTATAAGTATGTTTTTTTCTATTTCCAAACTTTGAATGGCATTTAATGTGATCAACTGACATCATCTACTAGTATATACAGGAAATAATTTATCTACATAGTTTTATATAGAACATTAAGCTTATTATGTAATGATTTTTAGAGACAGTATTAAGACATGTCCAATAAAAAAATATATATTTGTATTATATATAATCATAAAAACCGAAGGTTATATATATCTTACTTACAATCAAGCAAATGGGACAAATCCCAACCCAGCAAACTTTCCAAAATATACCAGGTTCATAACCAAGCATACTGCGTATATCGTTAGAAAACTTTTGTACCCCTAAAAGATAAAGACGCGTTTTACAAATTCCATGTTAAAAATCAATGAATGATAAAAAGTAAAGAGTTAAGAAATTATTATTGTGTTACGTGGACAAGTTGACAAACACTTAGAATTCATATCACAGATCCACATACCATGTTCATCGCCATTATATATAGATTTAAATAAAGTATTAAACAGCAACGTCATAATGACTTTATAGCCGACCAATTCCCGTAGTATATTACGAAAACTATACTACTAAGGCATTCATAGTATGCAAATATATATCAGAAATTCCAGTTAAATTTTGATGTGCCAGGTTGTGCACATTTCGAAAATTCATTCCTCATCAGTGACCCTAAGACGAAAAGTTTGATAGATAAAAACATAAGCCAAACAGTTGAAAATTAATGAATCTAAAGTTCCAAAATTATATTAATCCAAATCCAGCTAAGGAGATGCTTTGCATGAGGGAACAAACCTTAGTTTTAAATAAACTTCAAATTTAAGACGGATAAAAATTTTGCTAAATGGTACATTTCTGACAGCACAAGTACTGCCTACTGAGTTATGGATACCCTCGGGGAGTTATACTACACCAGCAGCGGTACCCGCTCAGAGGTAGTAAATATAAATCACAATACATATACCAGTTAAATTTTGATGTGCAAAAATAAAATAGTTTTGAAACACAGCATCTTTTTCGTAATAAGAACATGCAATTGAAGCTGTTTTTAACCAGAGACAAATATAAAATGGAAAAAAAGGTGTTTACGAAAGTACTACGTGATAATGTCTTTAGTTTTTTAGGAAACAGTAATACCCATTGGATACGGAATCACATTAACTGGCATTTTCCAGTAAAAGGGGATTTTCTCTTATAATTGTTTAACCAACTGAAAATACAATATTTCAACTTCATGTTATAACTGGTGTGATCTATACAAAATCTAAAAATATTGAAATTTAGCTTTTACTTGATCAACTAACCTGACGATAAATCGCATTGCGTCGGGATACCACTGTTGTCAATGAAACCTTACGAAAAAAGAGACACCCATTGAACACTTACCATAAAACCAGTTGACCGGCAATGGCTTCGATAAAACAAATGAAAAGAAGTGATATTGGAGCTGCATGACGATCAAGTAAGTTGATGACATATTGTCCGCCCTAAAAACAATATAAAATAAATCTAACATAGAACGAAAGGAATTAGCTTCGCCTACTACAAAGATTTAATAACTTTTTTAATGCTATCATACAGGCATTTTACATGCATTAGTTTTTCTTACTGGTTTATGAAATGTTTTGATAATTATTGTTAATCAATTAAGGTTTATTGCATTGTTTATTGTTTCAGGTAAACCTAAACGTTTCAAAATAAACCCATTAAAATATAAAAAATATAACTTGCAATGTTTCCCTCGGAGAATGCTTTTAACTCTAAAACATTTTTATTGAAAAAATTAATATTAGTGTTGTCAAATAAAATTGAGATTTCACAACTAAAGGATAAAATTTCAATAACAATTTTTTAACATTGTGTTACTTACGTAAGTCGTGGTCCCAAGTGATCGAAGGAAACATTGTGTTACTTACATAAGTTGTTGTCCCAAGTGATCCAAGGAAGCATTGTGTTACTTACATAAGTCGTTGTCCCAAGTGATCCAAGGAAGCATGGTGTTACTTACATAAGTCGTGTTACTTACATAAGTCGTGGTCCCAAGTGATCCAAGGAAGCATTGTGTTACTTACATAAGTCGTGGTCCCAAGTGATCCAAGAAAGCAATAACAACATAATCCCAGAACAAATAATTCTCGCCTGTTTTTGACAACACCAAACGAATCTAAAACACCGGTTATAACAGCTTCTAAACCACCAAACTGAAATCGAAAGGTATTCAATATAATAATATTATTCAATTTTTTAAAACTATATATAGATATATATATAATATATATATAGTGTGTGTGTGTGTGTGTGTGTGTGTGTGTGTGTGTGTGTGCATAATATTACTCCTATAATACCAAAATGAAATAGCATTTTGTATGCAATGTCTATCTTGACATATTTTCATGATGGAATTTTAAGGTATTTCAATATTTGAAGTACTGGTTATTGTTATTATATATACACCAAATAGTACGGTTAAACCTAAGGTCTAGTTGTTTTTCTTTTAGTTATTAATTGTTTGCAAAAAATCGCTTTTTTAATTCATCCTTTATAACTAGTTAACTATATTTTATCTAATGCGTTTCTGTCTAAGCTTAAGTTTTTAGAGAGATCCTCAGGTCATCAATCCTGAATACTCGCGCACAATATTATCTAACATGCGAGATGTCGATTTCACTACCATGTTATACCAGTATACTTATAGAAACATCGCACAGTAAACAATTAGATGAACATCTTCTTATCTCCATTTTTGAACTGGAGATGGTAAACATTCAGTTTAAAACATATTTTTACCCTGGTCTGTTCTATATTTCTTCAGAACCTTCTAATTGAATAAAGATATGAGTTTAAATTCGTAAAGGTGTATGAATTCTATTTTATCAACTTACTGTGCTATCAAGTCCCAGAGTGATCAACATGAGAAAGAAAATAATGGACCAGAAGACAGAACCATCTAATGATGCTATAGCTTCAGGATATACCACAAACACTAGCCCTGGTCCTAAAAAGAACAATGTATTGTAAAAATGGTTACTAGTAATTAATATAATAATTATGTACTTTCTGTAGTGTATCTAGATTTATACACATGTGTGAAAGCTTTCAATTTCTTTTGTCTTTTCGTATTTTTACGCATGCCGTGATTTGACTTTATATATTTTAAGTTATTGCATGTGCTTATACTAATGTTTCAATAAAAATATGTTACATATGATATACTTCTTATCAATTGATAACATCAACATCTACTACTGGGGGTTACATAATACTAAATGTGTTGTTTTATGAATAATATATAATTGAAGAAGAAACGTGCATGGAAAAAGAATCAAATTGATTAAAAACGTACCCTCTACTGCTACTTTGTCGATATCTCGTCCTTGTACGTAAGACATATAACCCAGTATAGAGAATACAACGAACCCTGCCAGCACGCTGGTTAAACAGTTGATGATACTGGTAATTACAGCATCGCTAAAATGAAAAAAAAAAACGAAATAAAATTCGTGTATTTGTGAAAAGCATAAGCAATCAATAGCATGATATGAAAAATAAAACGGCTAAATTAGATCAATAAAGATTACAAGAATACCTTATAATTATCCGTGTTGAAAAAGGAACCAGATCCCAGGCGATGAATATCTAAGTCAGTAACGAGGTTTACCAAATTGCCTTTCTTACATGAATACTATTTTTACCCTTTTCAGCTAGATTTGAAAATAGAATCTTATATAACTTGTTAAAATAAAACGGACATCGGAAGTTGGCTTTTACAAAAAATTTATTACTTCTGAAATTTATTGCTTGTCAGTTTCCGACTAGGCCACGTCATTTCCCTAAGGATGGCGATATTTTCTTTTCCTTGAAGCTAGTACGTCATTGTGCGAAACGCAGAATGAACCGGATAAAGAAGTTCCGGTGCCATTTTACAGACGCAGTATATGTGACAGAGAATGATTCACATAATTATCTTCTATGATATTTCCATATTAAAAATGTCTAGTAATGGGTAATCCCTCTTTATAAAACCAAAAAAACTAAAGTTGCATTTTTGTGGATTTGTAACTAATGTAAGTATTTTAAAAACGGTTATTTTTATAAAATACTGTTTTATGATACTTAAATGTTTGATTTTTTTTAATTACAAATCTGTCTATGTTAAATTATCTCAAATACCAAGACTCGATTTTCTTACTTTTAAACCATTAAACTTTGATGTGGTCAAAAATTATAAGTACAGATTGTGAAAACGTCTTATAATTTCGCTTTAATTATTGCCATTATAAAGAATCGTAAATCGACGGTGTGGTTGATGATGTTAACGATAGTGAAAAAATGTTGGAAACATGAGCTTAGCAGAACTTATAACAAAGAATGTAGACCAAAGCCTTAATTAACTATCTGCGTTTAATTGGAAAAGTTTATCTAGCTTTAGTCTGTCAGTAGCATACTGTTTAAAAGGAATAATAAGAATAATAATTAAAAAAAAAAAAAAAAAAAAAAAAAAAAAAAAAAAAAAAAAAAAAAGATTTTAAGAACGAATTGTAAACAGCACAAGCCAATAATGACTATTAATAAATTCTTGAATAAAATTAAGATGTATTAAAGGTACTTACAAATAACAATTATTATTAAATTTATTGTAACTTGATAGAGCCAGTAACGTGCCGAAGCCAGGACCAAGTGAGAAAAATATCTGAGCGGCGGCATCTAACCAAACCTAAAAATAATACAATAAAACAAGATTTATTATAGAAGAGTATTTTCCCACCACCAAAGTAAAATACACATCAGTTAATCAACAAAGACAGGTATTCTGGGATTACCATAAGACGGCCATCGAATTTCGGCATGCAAACTGACAAATTATTTTACAATGTAGAATCCGGACGCGGCTTGACAGTCAATCCTGAACTAAGATTTTTGTTAACTTAAGTCTGGCTTTGAAATCTTAATAGTTTGGTCAATTGTTAAGATATCCATGAATTTAAGATGTTATTTTGAAGATCACTTCAAGCTGGTAACGTCTGTGTTTAGTTTCATCACAAATGTTTACTTGCAATTTCAATAGATATGGCAAAAATTTGCTTAAGTAGAGTCTAGGAAAATCTTAGTTAAGGATGATTGTGAAACTGAGGCTTGAACCTAAGTACCTTGATTTCTAAGCAAGCGCTTTAGAACATTCACCAACCGAGCCATCCTCCTGATCACAGAGATAAAGTGTGAAAGATAAGATAAATACATACCGTAATATCTGTAAGACGGTGCCACTGTGGTTTTACATAATACAAGATTCCATTAGCAGCTCCTGGTAGTGTACATCCTCTTACTAAGAGAACTATTAAAACTATGTACGGGAGGGTCGCTGTTACCCAAACAGCCTGAAAAGGAAAAAAATATCGCTAATATCAATTACGTTGTCATTTAAGATTTTTAAAAACCTAAAAATAGAACGTTACTGTTATGTGCTACTCTTTAATTGCATGATTTTATAAAAATTCAAAAGTAGCACATGACATTACTCATTACTGATATGAATATCTGCTGACTTTTTGATATTTTATGTTAATGTTAGAAAAAACAATTTCCCTGTCGAACCATTTCACAAAATTAAAGAGCTTTCCATATAATACTTGTGTTGTAATAAACAAATACACGTATGTCTTAAATACGTTCTGTACAATGATATAAAATACCATGTGCAAATACAGGTGTCTCAGTAAATTAATTCATTCATTCATTCATTCATTCATTCATTATCCATTCATTAACAAAATGAAAACATGGGCTTTTTAACGATTTCTACTCTTTTTCTATCTATAACATGTATTTGATTTAGATTATCAACTTTTTCATGGATCAAGGCAAAATGAAGGCGTTTACTGGGTTATAACTGTTACATTGATAAACAGAAAAAATAGAATTAACTTACTTTCCCTGATGATTTGATTCCTCTCCACAAACAAAAATAAATAACAACAAATGTTCCAAATAAGCACAAAACTAACTCCCATTTTGGGGACCCGATTTTGTCAATGCCATCGGATTTCTGGATTTCTAAGACTTTAAATCTACAAAATAAATTTCTCTTTATAAATGTATATTAACAACATATTGTTTTTAGATGTAATAAGGTAATTGTGTATTGTGCGTTTTGAGAGAAAAGAGGTGTTTACTTTCATATGTCAGTTAATCCGACCACAAGCTTGATAAAAATATAACAATTCTACAAAAGTACTTGTAAAACTAGTCATGTCAACGTGCTGCTAAAAAACATTGAATTTGATATTAAAGGAATTTTACTGGTATTTTTGGTTTCGTTTTCTGATAGCTCTGTACAGTGCCACAAGTAAATCGTTATTTGCCATCAAATATTGAAATCGGTAAAATGCAGACGGCTACAGTATTAAAAAATGTAAAAATGCCACGTAGAAAAACTTTATAATAATAATAATAATAATAATAATAATAATAATAATAATAATAAATTATTATTATTATTATTATTATTATTATTATTATTATTATTATTATTATTATTATTATTATTATTGATTTTTTCTTTGCTCCAAATAGCAATGATTCATATTTTTATATAGCAGGTATCAAATGTTGTAAGTTTCTATTTAAAAATATTTCCAATATATATCATTTGTATCTGAACGGTAAATTAAACCCGCTTGATGGCGTCAAATATAAGCCAAAGTTCGTTATTCGCTTATTAGATCGTTGATAACTTCCACAGAGAACATCGATACTGCCAAAAACAAAATACTGATAATAGTGTATTTTGCAAACTGTTTGGCTTTTTAATCGTTATCTCGTGTAAAATCGAGAGATTTTGATTGAATTTTAAGTGTGCGTTACAAATATCTATTGAATGTAACGTACGACCAAATTGGATTCTTTTGATATTTTTTGATAAAGCTTAACGCTTCAGACAAAATATTTTGATAAAACGCAGGTTTTTATTATGTTGATAAAGATGTGATAACGCTTCTGATTACATGTTTACAGAAATACACTGTATGTATGACAAAGCATGATATATACTTATTGGCATACTGTAGGTAATAATAATATTCATCACCATTGTAGTTTAATACGTATAGTGTTTATTTATAAGTCGGATAACGGGTTCGATTTTCAGGTCGTATAAAACCTGTGTTACTTAAGCATTGGTTGTGATTGTCACAGCGACAAACACTGGGGTGATAAAGGATCAACGTGTTTTCAAAAGTAAATAAAAATCACTGTTCGCGTTTCATACTTTTTCTTCTTATTGTCTTTTTATTTCAATGAAATCTCAATTTAGTTATTAGCAACGTTATCAAACAATGACGTTTAATGTTGAGCGAATGCTTTGAAAATTAAAGTAAGCGAGTACTTCACAAAATAAGTTTGAAAATAGATGGCTATTTATTTGTATTTGATTCGTTGGTTATACTCACAAATAATACTCTGCTGCCGCTAACATTGAATGGTTTGTAACCTGACTTTTATTGTACCCGTCAGTCACTGATATACAGTTAGGCGTATTCCATTCATTATTACAATGCGCCCATGGCACCTCCGACTGGAATGACGCAAACAGGTAATAGACACTCCAAGCTATGACAGTGTTATAATACATCCCAACAAACGTGGCAACTAGACATATTCCATATCCAAGACCTACAATATAATACACAAATAACCTACAAATATAAAATAATACACAAATACGCTAGAACTACAATATAATACACAAATACGCTAGAAATACAATATAATACACAAATACGCTAGAACTACAATGTAATACACAAATACGCTAGAAATACAATATAATACACAAATACGCTAGAACTACAATGTAATACACAAATACGCTAGAAATACAATATAATACACAAATACGCTAGAAATACAATATAATACACAAATGTAATACACAAATACGCTAAAATACAATATCATACACAAATACGCTACAAATTACAACTACATGTGGGCTTTTAAATCTATAAATCAATCAGTCAAATCTAGAAAATGAGGTGGTTTTGATTTTTAAGCTGGAGAAAAAGGGGTCGGTCTCAAGATGTAGTTACAATATTCTACTCATTGGTAGCAAGACAAGTAACATTCATATGTATATTAACTGAAAATATCGAGAAAGATGACAAAACGCCGACAACGACATCCACAATATTTCCAAATCCAAGACTCTTCGATAGAACCTAAACAAAAATAAACTGTAATTTCTGTTTAATGTTATGGCTATCGAATTAACCAAAATATAAATCACCACATGAACACTTGAGATTAACGTTACATTTTATACATATCATATATACATGCTTTATATATATTTTTAGAATTCATTGATTGATTTGATAAAGACTTGTTGTAGAAAAGTTTATTTTTATTTAATTTTTATTTAACTTTTTAAATGTCCGTCTAATAAACGGCTGTCTGTCAGTTTACTGAAGATAAAACAATAGAGTTATCTGGTATTGCCAGTGTATATTGCAGATATATGGACACCAAACACATGTTTGTGCGATCAAAATGCAGCGATAGTGTCAATCGTAAATAAAACCAGACATGCTTTGCAGCAGTATATATTTCTCCTTTTTTCTTCTTTTCCATATGTATATGGATTTAAGAAACTTCTCTGGTGCTTGTGTATATTTCTAATACTTGACTTTAAAAAAATAAAATAAAATAAATTTAATGCCTCAAAAAAGTTATTTTTAAAAAAATCCATAATTTATTTTCAAACAAGACTTTCAAACAAGACAATTTCTTGTTTCATATATAATTCATCTATAGACATAAAACACTTTAGGTGTCTCCCTATAAAACATGATCTTGGCTGAAAAAACATGAATATTTTGTTTATTTGGAAATACTAAGTAAGTATGCAAAATGATATTCTTTATTTCTTTCTACAAAGTATTACGACGGCTGCGATAGTATCAATCGTTAATAAAATCAAAATTCCATTCTATGAAGCCTATGTTTTTTTCTCTTTTAAATATACGTGTATTTGATTTATTTCTTATATTACATGCATTTATGTAAGACTAATCTAATTATTTTTATTTCAAAAACATCTTTCAGTAACTTTTAAAATTTATTCTTCAGATTCAAAGAAACGCATCAAAGTTTCTTTAAATCCTTTCCATAAACCAAGTTGTGTAGAAGCGTAACAGTCTATATTGTTGCCAGAATAATACTATTGGCAAAAGAACACAGAGACCGAGGTTTATGTGTAATTCTTCAAACAGATTTTTTTTTCATCTGTTTCAATAACAGAAAAAAAGGAAATACATCAATATATATCGAATTAAAATAAAATATTCGATGCATGCATGGAATATCAATCATTATTTTTAAAATAAAAACACACAATTACATTAATCAAACATCTACAATGTAAATGATTTCATCATAAATGGTCGACCTACTATATATATATATATATTTACATTCTGTATTTTGATTCTTTATGCTCTGTTTGCACATTGGCCTGTGGCCACATGTACACATAAAACTCCCTGAACTTGTGTTCGTTATGTTCAAACAATACTTAGCCTATAACATCAAACAGAAAGTCACAAGAATTTGATTTACTTAAAATTTGTTGAGTCGTCTTATTTATTTATTTATTTATTAATTTTTTATTTATTTATTTATTTGACTTAGGTAATCGTTAGTTCTGAATCAGTTTTAATAAAACTACATCAGAGGTAAATTCTTTAAACATCTTTTCTTTCACGTGAAAAAAAGTTATTTTAATCAACAAATATGCAAAATCTTAATTACTTTTCCGAGCGTCATTTCTTATTAACACAGCAACCAACGTTACTGAATTGCAGCCAAAAATGGTATGCTTAGGTTATTTTCTAAATTGGATAATGTCCATTTAAAGTAATTCAACTAATGACGTGCTTTAGAGTTAAGGGATTGTTATTCTTTTTTTTCAAAACATATTTTAAGATTATTGAGGACTAAGTTTTAAACCCAAACAAACATTGCTAAATCGATTTCTATTTTTATGTTTTTTTAACAATGTAGATTTAATCGGCTTAAAAAATGCAACGTACACGGTGGTGCAGTATTATACCTTAACAAACAGATTTAGATTGAAGTAAGTCAAAAAGCTGTTAAAATACTTGACCTAATATGCATAATGCTTAACCCATTTCACATTGAATAACTGATCAATTATGTTTCAATTGGTTTTATTTGCCAATTTGTTCAATGCCAAAAGAGGGAGCCTTTGTCCGCTTTTAAACCGTCCGCATACAGATCACAGCTTTAACTAGATTTGAACCCCTTTAAGTGATGATTCGATTAACAAACGTCAGTAATTTTCTCCGGATTTTCCGATTCTCTCCTGATCCCATTGACTTTTGTGCAACAATCTTGATTTAGGTGTTGAACATCACTACTCTACATATTATTTGCATATTTAGTACAACAACAACAATGCACGCAGAACCACTGAAGGGAGTTTTAAAGGATAAATATGCATTCATTGTATATATTTTATTTTCACGTTAGGTCTTGTTTTTTAGTTTGGCTATTATCGTAAAGCATGTACTTTTTCTGAAATTGTTTACGCTTTCCCTGTAAACATCTACGTTTCTTCATTACTATTATGCTCGATTTGCTTCATAATACAGTTATATTTATTTACAGTGAAGATTTGATTATGATTTCTTAGATAGATACCTCCAAATAAATCGGAGATTACAGGCTTTTTGAATTTGTATTAGTTTTATGATATAGTTTAGCAAAATACTTGATGTTTAATGATAACTTGTCAATTGCTTAAATAAAAGAAAACCTTGTTCAAGAAAAAGTACGGTCAACAGTTCATTTTTACATCTTTTTATTTTTTTATCTAATTATTTTAACCTATATTTAGTGTCTTGTCAGATCAATCTAATGAGCAGGAGTATTGACAGCGTCCATAGTAACATACCAATGATTTAGCCAATAAAATGTCAAATTACCAGTTTTCTCAGTTAGCAAGTAGAATTTAATTTAAAGAATGCGTAGATCCGTGAAATGAAAGGAAATCAATCAAAGAAGAAGCGATAACCAAGTTATAGATAACATTCCGATTCCGTAGTCCATCAATCCATCATTTTCTAATTCGTTTACTGCCTCGGATTTTCCATCATATTAAAAATAGACATTCTATCAATTTTACTAATGGAATCTACAGATGGAAGTGGAAGTTAAAAAATGTACAAATTAAACAGGAGATTTGAAATGCTCGTTGAGAATAAAGTAACACTTCGTTTCATTCACAACGTCTTAAAATTAATCGATTTCATGTTTCTTTTGCCTGCCCCAATGATAGGAAAAACAGTTCTAAAACAATATAGTATTTTACATAAGTAAAGTTTATTTATAAATAATTTCTGACAAAATTCAGACAGGATCTCTGGAAAAATATTTAAGTCATGGGATGTAGCGAGGTAACGAGTATTTTCTAAAAACTTTTAAGTTATCATTTCGAGTTTTATGCACGACACCCACATGGTCATTTATAAACGACGCCCACGTGGTCATTTATACACCACGCCCACATGGTCATTTATAAACGACACCCACATCGTCAATTATACACGACACCCACATGGTCATTTATACACCACGCCCACATGGTCATTTATAAACGAAACCCACAAGGTCATTTATACACGACACCCACATGGTCATTTATACACCACGCCCACATGGTCATTAATAAACGAAACCCACATGGCCATTTATACACGACACCCACATGGTCATTTATACACGACGCTCACATGGTCATTTGTTAGAAACTTCTCTTACAGATCTCGCCACAAATTGCAAATCAATCGAGCTTTGGTGCAATATATATATATATATATATATATATATATATATATATATATATATATATATATATATATATATATATATATATATATATATATATGCTCTTATAAATAGGAATTGAGATAAGTTTCTTTATCGAATTGTCTAATGCTGTAGGTACTTAGTTACATTATATCGTGGGCTTTTTAAACATCCATCGAGCTTAACTGCACCTAATAGAACGCTTAATGAATATAGCAAACACATAAATTATACTGGAGTACAAACAACCTCACTTATACTTATATAATTCGTTGTTTAATCTTAAGGATATCGTCCAGATGATTCAAATTATAAGTTTTAGAGTAAAGCAGGTTAAACCTGTAATAGTGCTTGTCAACATTTATTATATAGTTACATAAAGGGTCAGGTTAATGTTTTCGAAATCATCATATGAAAGAACAGGACTTTTGCAAAAAAAAAAAAATAAAAGAATAAAAAAAAAATAAAATAAATAAATAAAAAAAGATAAAAAATAAAGAATAAAAAAATAAATAAATAAATAAATAAACTTGTAAGTGATGTTGATGTCGTGTTCAATGGTACTAAGATTTCATATCGCGATTTTCCACGAAAAAAAATAATGAATTTAAAGTTTAAAAGAAAAAAATATATAGGGAAAGGTATATAGCAGGTACTTCGCAATCAATGCAATTCTGAGAACATGAAACAGCTGTGAGCAAAGTAAATAAGAAAATGAAGAAGACAAAAAGACATATTGAGAGAACTTATTATAGTTAACAGACAACTTAGGTATTATGTAAACCAAAAAGGTTTGATTACGTCAATCCAGTCAGTCACTATGAATTCTTCAAAATATCTAGATATATAACTAGGCTAGGAATTAGACAACTCTTTCCTTGTAATTTAAGCTGAACTGCTGTAAATAAGGCTTTGGTTGCATAGGACCAATCAATCGTAAAATGTGTTTTCTTTTTTCTTGTCATTGTTTAGCAAGTTTTTCATATGTTTTGTACTTGGTTTCGTTAGCAATTACAAATACCATGCTTTCATTTGTTAATTTTTTTCTTCTATAAGCACTACATTTAAGAGGGCAGAAAGGTTGTACTGTTTTCTTGGTGGATGTTGTATTACATTTTGACCCTTGACAAGTTTAAGAGTAGAAATGATCTTATTATTGAAAGTGTTAATCGATTTTATGTTCCTTGGTCTTTATTTCAATGGTTTGGATTATGTAAATGAAATATGATTCAGCTTAATAGTCAGTGTAATTACAATTGACTTAAAGATATACTAACCTAGATTAATTAATCCGTTTAGATAATAATGACGTCAACGTACAAGATTAACTGGCCCTTGAAATTGTAGGCAGGTAATAAAAAACAACTGTATTACAAAGTACGGATAAAGTGTTTTTCTGATAAATGTATTAAATTAAAACAATATGAGATAAACGATTTTGTTTTGACTTTTATGACATTGTAAACAAATGAAAAAAAAAAAAATAAATAAATAAAATAAATAAATAAATAACGTTTTTATTTTCTTTAAGGTATTTCAGTTCTCAAAAAATAAGTTTTTTTTCGTCACAGACAGATTGATCTGATAGTTTCCTGTTTAACATGTTTCATTTAGCGAATATGACATTTTGATCAAAGAAATTTGAACATGAGTAACATTTAAACATAACATGTTACATGTAGAAACGCTAGTTTATGTATACTCAGATCATCATTTAACATTTCTAAATAACGTCTTAAGGAATGATTTTATTTCGTGTCTAAATTACAATACGTTATTCTCACCAGAAATGCAGTGTTTTTGTCAATTTTTATTTATATTTTTAAGAAGTAAGGTATTAATCACATTTAAATTGGTTTTAAAAAACTTTATTTCACAACAAGAGGCCCGAGCCTTAACGGTCACCTAAGTATATGACCAAAATCTTTTTTCAAAAACACTATGGAAAAATATAGTTATCATAGAAACAACCAAAACATTTCCTTTAGTTTGTACCACTCTTACCACTGAACTTCTAATTTAAATATCATGAATATGTCCTATGGTTTTAATTAATGTTGAGACAAAGTATACATGTATTTATAAATAGCTAAAATACGTTTACAACATTAATATCTACAATATTTCAATATACATGCCGGTACAAAAAGTTTATGGTTTTTTTCGGAAAATGAGGAATTTTAGTTTTCTAATTCAGCTATAGCCTTGATCATTGAGCCCATGACCTTTAACCATAAATCAAAATGATCAACAGTATTTTAATATACGTCTATTCAAAAAGTTTAATATTTTCCAGATATATTAAGTATTAGTATTTTTACCGAGCTGTGACCTTGATCTTTGAACCAATGACCTTTAACTGTATTTAACTATATACTAAAATGGTTTTCACAACAATACTTAAAATAGTCTAATATACTGTACATGACTATACAATAAGTTTATCGGCTGTTTTTTTTTCAGATTAAAGGCATTTCAGTCTTTTGATGCAGCTGTGACCTTGACCTCTGAACTATTACCTTGAACCATATATCAAAATAACCATCATATTAATGCCTACAATGTTCTACTTTAGCCACTTATTCAAAAAGTTTATAGTTTTTAAGATAAATTGACAATTATACTTTTTAAACAAATTTTTCTCCAAAGTTTCTTACTATTTCCCCAGTTTAAGCCCAATACTTATAATTTGTGCAAACTTGAAACCAAGGGACCTAAAATGTCAATTATAACTAAAGGATATAAGTTAAACGTTCATGGGAGAAGATTTTTAATGTTTTTGCAATGTCCTCTCTATAGGGCCCAAAAAGTGTCATCACTTCATTTGTGTAAATCTGTATGGCCTTAACATGAACACGATTTTCTGCAAGTTTCACCGGTAATTTTAAAGGAGGAATTAAACTTTAAAAAGTCAGCACGCGACAGAAAAAAAGGAAAAGTCTAAGGGTCACCATGCGTCTTCGGCTCAGCACGGCGCACTACCACAAAGAAAAGGGTCTTCGGCTCAGGTGACCTTAAAACTTGTTACTAAAATTTCTACATTTTCTTTGCTAGTTTGCAGAAACGTGATCTTAATACACGTGGATTCGATAAGTTAATGTGTCGTCGTTTGTATTGTAAATTGATTAAATAATATGACGTTTATTAGACTCCCGGGGATAAACATTACGTTGTACTTATTATACAAGAGTAATTACAGCTTACTATATAATCATTAACGTTTTATTACTTTAAAATGTAGTCTGGGGTAGAACATTATACATGCGTTAAGCTTATTTCGTGATTTTACATCGGTTTGTATTATAAACAGAAATAAAGAGTAAACTTTATATCTTAATACAATACTTTTGCCTGTTTTAATACCATTTTGACTCTACTTATGTATATAATGTTAAAGTTAAATATCGATTCGTGTTTTGTAAACTTCCAATGCATCACAATATTGTTGATAAGTTTGAATAAAAAAATCCAAAATTATCATGGGTATATTGGCATCCGATACTTTCATGTTTCAACAGTTCTCAATTTTGATTTTACACGTGATGGATGAAGCTTCATAAACAAGAGATTAATCTTCCGGAGCACCAGGCCTCACTCTTAGGATGGAAGTTCACGTGTAAAAAAAAATAACACGTCAGTTTAAATGTCAGTTTTCATAGTTTGAGATTGTGAACGTGGACTGTTAAAATTAGTGGTTGTGTTATATATCTACAGTTTCAATTTTTGAAATGTAAAATTTGCAATTTAAATTTTCTTCTTATAGAAACGAATGTATAATTTCTGCCATTGTTGTAACAGAATTAATTACATGTATCTTAGTGGTGATGTGGATAATTTTTCATGACTTGTATTATCACACTTTTTTTACAATATGATCAATTAATTAAAAAAATGCATTTGAAACCTTGCCTCTCCAAACAAATATCCAAAAACTAACAATATATATCTCATCCATAAACAGTTTTAAAAGAACAAAACAAATGGTTTAGTAAAAATTATTTGTGTGTGTGTGTGTGTGTGTGTGTGTGTGTGTGTGTGTGTGTGTGTGTTATTTTCCTTACTTGAAGTTTTCTATGACGTCTTCCACTTAGATTAAAAAAAAATTCTCTTGAAATGTTTGGATTAGTTTGAGGAAGGATATAATTTATTACCCTACCTCTGACTAAATTCTATGATAGTGATTGGCTAAATTGAATCACATGACCGACCCAGTATCATTCCGTACCATTCAGTATCATATCGTACCGGACACTTACAAACCATGTAACTTATATTACACAAATGTGTTCGCAAAACAACATAAACGTTTTAAATTTTAACAATTTGCTTCAGGGATGTATTAGAAATAAAATTGGAAATTTGCATTTAATTCCAACGTAACGTAATTGATGATGTTTTTTACAAAATTTATCAATAAAATTATGTGCTACTAATCCAAAAACACGGAATTAGATTAGCAATATATTGAAATAGAAATGGTACAGAAATCAAGTTTGAGAGATTTGATAAATTGGAGACAAAAAATTCCGGGTGATTGTATTCAATTACTGATGGGAAATTGTCACGGAAATGGAAGCAGCACGCAAATCTCAAACGTCTTCGTTTCTGTAGATACATGTTCTTTGACATTATCGGTAATAATTCAATTTTATATCATGAACTTAACAATGAATATGTTATAATGTTCTTCCGATAAAGTCTAGAACTACAACCAGAAGTATTTGGTTTATGATATGTAGCTATATAAGTCGTAGTTAATGATGACCACGGACAAATGTATAAACGAAAAGCGTCTAGAATCGATTAGAAAAAGCCATTCAGTAAAATTATTCAGTTGTTCAATAGCTTTTTGCCATTTAATAAACATACGTATCCAGCGTTATATAATTACTTTTTATGAGTTCAAGTTCATTCCAAAGGAAACTAAAATATAAAATGATTATCGGGTAATGTGATAGATTATCTGCTTTGTCCTATAAATGTATAACCTGTGTTACAGATCTGGTAAACTTTGATATATTAAAGTAAAACATTACCATTATGATACACATGTAATGGTGATAAGTCACTCAAAAAAATCATTCTGATAAAAAAAAAACATACATAATTTAACTATTGGTTTACTTGTTGATATGGATTTTATCTAATGAAAACCACACCTAGTATAAATAGCGCACAATATGTGTGTAGTTCAGCTAAATTTTAATTGAAAATTCTACAGACGAAATTTCGAAGCATTTCGAAGCATCCAGCCTCGGTTAACTAAATATGGTGGTATATAGGTTGGACCTTTTGGTCTATACATGTATATATACAATAATCCTGTTTATTTTCGATGCAATAAATTGTGCAAACGTTTTAGATATAATTTCTATTCTATTATTATTATCATTATTATTATTGTTATTATTATTATTATTATTATTATTATTATTATTATTATTATTATTATTATTATTATTATTATTATAACCGTAATTTAATCATAAAATATAACATTCTCTTATTAGCAGCTTTACATCTTAATACCCTTCTGCGATATATAGATATATATATATATATATATATATATATATATATATATATATATATATATATATATATATATATATATATCATGTGAATAATTGATGTGTATAATTAGAATAAATAAAAACGTACGATTTAGCCAAATAGACTATTTGTTAAATATAAAACATGATATCGTAACAGACAACGTTTGCGCTCCTTTTTTCCTTCTTACTTCCCTCCTGTGCTAGTAAATTATGTAAATGCGAAAAATGTAATATACATGTACAAAGTATATTTATAAAGTTTACCTGTAAACATGGGACAAATTCTCTGCCAAACAGATATGGCCCCTGATCTTTGATATTGTCCTAACGCTAACTCCATATAAAATAAAGGCATTCCCAAAAACACCAGCATCACTGCATACGGTATCAAGAAAGCGCCTGAAACAACAATATATATACGATGTAAACAAAGGATAATGAAAAATCCAGCTGATAAATGTATTGTGGAAAAAGGTCAAGTAATCAAAAACACCATAAAAGAAAAGGAACTAAATAACAAAAACATAACACAAACAAATGTATTTATATATATAAATTCTCGTTCATTTAAAATATGCTGTATCATTATATATATAACAAATTCCTGCTAAATTTTGATGTGTCAGATGTGCACATTTCGGAAAATCATTCCTCATCAGGGACATTAGGGGCCGAAAAGTTTGATAGATATATCTGATAAAAAAATCTGATATTACAGAATCAGCAAGCCCTCCTAGTTCATATAATCGCATTAAAACCATTATTATACAAATACAAGTCAATTTTACTCCATTGAACTTTATCTATGACTGGTTGTGAAACAACAGTGACAGTATGCTACAGTGATAATATAATAACTATAGCACTGAAAAGCATTTCGTTTTTAGGTCTAGCACTTGTTCAAGGTCGGGGGGTTTTAAAATCAAAGATTCCCATATATATCTGGCATTTTTTTGAATTTTTATTATCCTAAAACCAATTCACTGCATTTTAAATTTTTAGATAATTTACACAAGACAATTTCCCTTTTTAAGTTTCTTTAAACACTTCTTAAAGATCCTTAAAGATGCCCAAAATAATGTTTGTCTTTAGAAATGGGGTAATACTACAATCTGACAACGGATTCCACATATAGTGGCATTTGCCTAGTGCAATAGTCGTTAAGTGTGCGGCTGTACTGTCCAGAAATAGTGGCATTTGTCTTAAAAATGTTACCGTTTTAAGTCAGTCGCTTAGCATTTGATAGCATCGACAAACGGTGGCATTTATCTTTAGAAATGGTTCAATTTTGCGTTTAACTGCAGTGTCCACAACCGAAAACATTTGACTATAGAAATGATGCAATATGCATCCGATCTTATATTAGGTCAAGTGTTTAGTGTTCGCCATCAATGTCCACAAACAGTGACATTTATCTTTACAGATTTTCAATGTTAGGTCAATTGTTCCGTAAAAGTTGAGTTGCATCCTGAAAACCGGAGTTTTTTTAAAAATTTTCTATTAAAGCTTTAGTTTATCACGGCAAAGACACAAATAAATCTATCATCAACACCCATAGATGGTGTTTGCTATTGCAAAAAAGACAAATTAAGAAATAAGTCGATCCTTCGACAAAAGTCTGCATCGATTGAGCTGTCGAACTCTCGACAGCTGAAGATTCTTACAGAGGTAATATAACTTTTTGTCACTAGCTAATCCACATTTCGTCGGGTCGGCCGAACTTAGGCTTCTTTTCGTTATCTAAGTACTAATCTTTTGAGAGGTCAGTGCTTCATTTTTAAACCAAATAAAACACAAACATACCAGTAGAGTTCCAAATCACAATCCCCATAAAAAGTAAAGACTTTGAAAACTGGCAAATTAAGGAAATATTGAAAGCACATTGAGTTTTAAAAAGTTTTGATTGCTTTCTTTCTGTTTGTTTAAATAAAAATAATATTTTGAAGCTTTTCAGTAATAAAGTTAAATAAAAATATTTCTTTTTTTTCTAAAATCAACCGATTACAACCGAAAGTTGACTTTTACTTCACAGAACTAGACGTGAGTACATTGTACTCTGTGATCTCTGCACTTGATTTTTCAATAATTTGTACCAGTAAACTCATCACGATTCAGGAAACTTCCAATAAAAATGAAAAAGGAATAAAAATGATATCAACGTTTTAATCATTAACGCTTTGATTGTATTCTCCATCAAATATCGATTTTTTTTGCTAGAAGTTTATTTGTTGAATGGAATCATTATATATCAGGCGTCAGGACTTTTACTTAGCAGTTATTTATAAGAAGTACGGAGAAGAGTGATAACTTTTTTATAATCTGATATTGTATGTATATCAGTAACAAACCGCTTATCTTAAGTCTAGATCAACGTTTTGAGATGTTTGCTTTTAGTTTGATTTTTTGCTGTAACGTTCTTCAGGATTGTCATTAATTTTCGTACATGTACTTCATGTTGTTTGTAACACATTCTCGATCCCATCTCTCAGCTGACTAATGAAACTATCACTTAGGATTGGACATATAATACTGTCAAAAACCAATATGTGTAGGCGGTAATTTATCTTTGTAGAAATAGATAAGTTCTTTGTAGTTCTATAAATAAACTTTAACATTATATTAAAAACCACTACGTAAGCCACATTTTTTCTTTTTTATAATTTTTTTTTTCTACTGTGAAAATAAACAGAATAACTACTTAGTACAGTTGATTTTTTTAAATCAGAAATTATAAAGTTTATTTGATTGGTTTGTTACGTCTTGTCTGAAATCGCATTGCAAACTTTCATCAAATCACAAAAAAACTGATATAGTTATTTCGAAGAAAAAACTTATGCGGTGCATCTCCCAGCGCACATTCTCTCATCCTGCAATATAACGCTATCGTTTTTTGTTTAGTGTGTATGCTTGATTTGATCATTTGTTTACAATGTAAACTTGATACAATTTAGTGAAAATCTTTTTTGTTATCTTGTTCTGGTTTAAAAAGCTATAATTAGGACATGATAGTTACTTTTCAGAGATAATAAAACACCATGGTGCTGAAAGAGATCCATATTTTACGACAATATACGTCATTAAATGTATTTATATGAACTTCATAATATATACACCCTACATAAATAAAATTATGTTACGATTTTTTGACTGATGGTAAGTTTCGATTTTTTGACTGATAGTAAGTAATTTTTAGTTACTTGACGTATTAAATACGATTTAACCTAAAGAAAGGTACATCTGCTCTGTTTCATAGGTTGTCTCGAGTTTTCTCGATTGCAATCATTTTATACAATGTAGAAGATAATAGTTTTATAATGATAAGACACGAAACATTTATGTTCAAACTCGATTTTAAAGAGATAATGGAGTGGAGTGGAGTAATGGTGTTTTACGCCGCAGTCAAGAATCTTTCACTTATTTCGAGGCGGTCAGTTGTGGAAAGGTGGAGTAAACCTGAGTGCCCGGAGAAAAAACCACCGACCTTCGGCAAGCGAGATTCGAACCAAGGCAGTAAGAGGCACTGTGATCCGTAAGCGCACGCATTAGACCACTCGACCACCAACAGAGAGAGAGAGAGAGAGAGAGAGAGAGAGAGAGAGAGAGAGAGAGAGAGAGAGAGAGAGAGAGAGAGCAATTGAAGCAGTCGGTGGTACAACTGTTGGCTCAAATCAAGCCTAAAAACCAAGTGAAATAGTTAAACAAGTTTCTGTGTAGGAGGTTGATCTTTAAAACCTGTTCATGTAAAAAATTGTAAAGTCATACATCATCTTAAAGATATGCATACTTAAAAATCATTGATATTTCATGCTTTGATTTGCATGAAAAATGTAAACATTTTGTAAGTAACAAAACAGCTGATGCTCTTTGACTAGAGTAACTTTCATTCACAAACACTGGGAATGGGATGGTATAAAACAAGTACTGATCTGTCACTCAGTAGCGTGGATAGAAGTAGACATCTGTCATATTATAAATTTTTGAATATTTCATTCAGAAAATTCAAAAATGTATAATATGACACATCATCCCGATCATTCCTAAGTCATTTTCTAGATTACCATAGGTAGCTCTATGTTACATTTTTTATGTCTTTTCGTTTTAATGTCATATACCATTTTTTGAATTTTATCATTAAATACATTTAGAAAATGGTATATGACAAACACTTGAAGTTTATTTGAGGTATTTTATAAGCAATCTTACTTGTATGTAATATCGGTTATAAAATATGGATTTATTACAAAATTTAATCAAATGTCTTTTTTCTGTAAAATGTGTCGTAATTTTTAAAACAATATTTAACTTTCTGATTCTATTTAATTTAATTTACGTGTAAATGCACGTTACAAAATCAGACTACTATCTATACGTTTTTATATTTCATACTGCTTACCAAAGAACAATTGCAATTGTGTATTCAGGCCCCGGTTTCACAATCAATCCTTAACTAAGATTTTCCTTAACTGAAATCTGGCAAATTTAAAATCTTAATAACTTTGTTAATTGTTTAGATATTTAGGAATATGGGACGTATTTTGAAGATCACGTCAAACTTGTTATACCTGTATTTACTTTTATAAAAATTGTTTTATTTTTAATTCAAAAAGAGAAAGCCAAAATTTGCCAAATTTAAGTTAAGGAAAATCTTAGTTAAGAAATGATTGTGAAACCGGGGCCAGGCCTAAATAAAACATTTTGTACAACCAGCAGCAGCTGTTTGAGCACCAAAGAGCAAAAAACATTAAAGAAAAAACAACTAGGTCTATAAAAGAAAACAGGTGAGATAGCGCAAATGGAAAATACTGAGAATATTATAAGATTAAAGAATGGAGCAGTGCAGATTTAGTTAAATGCTCCTTATCTAAAGACAAATACCAACCTAATACTATGCCCTTTCCTTAATGATTTTAGGGTTTTTTGCAAATATTTCATTAACCAGATGTGACCTAATAACCGTGTTTTTGGAAATGCTTAGCATACATTAATTTTATATACAGAATGTTATACTACATATATGTGACATGAGAAAATCTATTAACCTCTCTCTCTCTCTCTCTCTCTCTCTCTCTCTCTCTCTCTCGTAGCTAAATCCTATCGCGTGTGTGTGTGTGTGTGTGTGTGTGTGTGTGTGTGTGTGTGCAATCAATCGTAAGAAACTGAAAGTTAATTTCTTTATTCTAAATTCGTATAAGGGTTTTTTTTAATTATTATTATTATTATTAAACAAAAATAATTATGGCACGATCTATAACCTAACATCAAAAGCTATTACATTTTTCAGAATGTAGTGAGTATGTTAACATTTAAAATGGTAATTGGTCGATTAAATGAATGCGTGTATATTTAAATACGACAAATTACATACATATGTAGGTCTAAAATAAATTATATTCGCCATACTGTCACACATTGATGAAATTTAAATACAAATGTGGGAAAATTTCTATCAATCAGATTCTGCAAGACTTAAAATCAGCCCCATACTGCTAATGTTCGCATCCGGTAAACGACGCTAAAAATCTAAACGCACTCTGTCACATTGTTCTAGATTTTTTGGAAAGGTCAGCGACTACATGAAATGAAATAATCTGTATGAAAATTGTTACTGAAATGTACATGTCCATCGCTGTAACGACTAAAATACACGCGTTGTTATCTATACCAGGAATATCCAAAGGCAGAGCGTGTTAAGTTTTTAACGAATTGAAATGTATATGTTTTGCTAAATGAGATATATCTTCAATGAAAGCTAATCAAAAATCGCGTTACAGAGGAAATGAATTAAATAATGATCTTTACTTAAAGAAGATTGTTCTATGCAGGAAGATTAAAAGAATCTAACACCATTGACAGTGTAAGCCAGAGATATCTCAAACGAGGGCAATATTTTCTTTGTCCAGAACGAGGCCTCGTTCTGGACAAAGAAAATATTGCCCGAGTTTGAGATATCTCTGTCTTACACTGTCAATGGTGTTTGATTCTTTTTCTCACAACTGATTTTTAATAAACTGCCTTTTCAAATCAATTTCAACATCTGAAACTGACTACAATGCTAAGGCGTATGAATACATAAATAAAAGTGACCCATTTTTTATTTTGCCTTCTGCTACTGAGAAATCTTCAATGAAGTGAAAGAAAAAACTGTGGAAAACAAAATGGAAAAATTTAAAATTGGTGAGACAGTGACAGTTGGGAGAAATGGACAGAAGGGAAAAATTGTAAACACAGTGAGACCTTTTGGAGAAAGCGGCTACATAATGTACAAAATTCAGCTTTATTCGAGTGGAGAAATAATTTCAGCTGCAACACATGAGTTGATCAAAGGACTACCTGATGAAGATTTTTTTTTTCAATACCTGTTTGATAATTATGGTAAAAACACACAAACAGAGACATGTGATAATTCCCAACAGCTGCCAAGTAACACTGTTAACCCCCCACCCCAAGCATTTGACGATAATGAACTGTATGCTGAAGCTGATCTGGATTCAATTCTTTTAAACCTCAATGAAAGTAAAGAAATCCACAAGGAGACGCGATTCATTGATGATATTGATGTTGACGAGTTTATAAAACAAAATGAAAATCAAAACACACTTAGGAAAACGCTTGGTCATTTGAGGGTCCTAAAATCATTTCTACTAAAGCAAAATGAACTGAGAGAAATTCATGAAATACCTCCAATAGAACTCAATGAATATCTTGCCAAATTCTTGATAAGTGTAAGACAAAAGGGAGGAAAAGACTATGAACCTAGTACACTCAGGGGGATGTTAGGGTCATTTGAACGATATCTTAGACGTCACAATTACAGTACAAGTATAATCAGTGGGTTCGAATTTTCAAAATGTAGGGAATCACTTAAATCCAAGCAGAAAGACCTAAAGAGCAAAGGGTTGGGAAATCGTCCAAAAGCTGCTGATGCAATTACACAAGATGAAATAGACACTTTGTACAAATGTGGTTTACTTGGAAACAAAACACCAGAGGCATTGTTAAATACACTTTGGATTAATAATACATTACAATTTGGAATGAGAGGGGGTGGGACAGAACATAGAACTCTCTGTTGGGGTGACCTTGAACTAAAATTTGACCACAGATTAAACAAAGAGTACCTGGTACAAAAAGAAAGACAAACAAAGACAAGGACAGGGTAAGACATAAACAATCTGCGAACAGGACAACCTAGGATGTATGAAATCCCTGACAACAAGGACCGCTGTCCAGTGAGAGCATATAAAATTGATGCAGACAAACGCCCTAGGCAACTACAGTCAGCCAGATCATCCTTTCTACCTAGTAACGCACGAAAAGGCCCCTTCTGATTATGAACAGTGGTTTTTACGAACACCAGTTGGGAGAAACAAATTGAATAATTTGATGAAAACAATGGCCCAAAAAGCAAGGCTAGGTAGTGACAAACGTTTGACAAATACAAGTGCACGCAAACACCTTTGCCAAACTCTACTGGAGAATAAAATCCCTGATGAACAAGCCATATTTTGGACCGGTCATAAAAATGCCCAGTCTTTAAACAAGTACAGAAACATGTCGGAAGAGATGCAGAATGAGGTGTCGGGCCTTTTGAGTGGAATTCGCACCGCTGCAAATGTAAAAACGGTTTCATCGAACACGGCCGTCAGTTCTAATAATTGTTCAAGTACAAATGTGTCCAATTCAACCTTTAAATCAATTTTTGATGGCACAAATATTAGTGGCGGGGTGATCAACATTAATTTTTACCCATGTTCTTCATCCTGTAATCGTAAACAAAAGCCTCGAAGACCAATTATATGGAGTGACAGTGACGAGGACTTCCAATAAATGACATCTCGTTCGCCATCATGGTTATCGACATTGCGCTAATTTCTAACCTTGCTTATTGATGATTAATAACATTCAAGATTCACTATTTCAATTAATTTTATTATGTTAAAATTATTTTATAAAATTTTATTTCAATTATTATTTAAAGGTTAATAAAAATTCAAATGTACGCTTACTATATTTTGTTATGTGTAAGAATTTTGTTTACTGAGTGAGAAGGTTTCTTTTTTCGGAACATCTCTGGTATTACGGTGCATCAGGACCGTAAAAGTCGATGAAGAACAAATTATTGCGGGAAATAGTTCGTGTAGTCTGTCTCAACCAGGGCGAGACAAGAAAATCTAGCACCGATAAAACTGAGGATTTCTACGTCCAAGTGTGAGAAAATGTGCTATATAATTATTGTTCGTATTTGTTTCCGATGATCAGGACGTGATATCCAAAATAATTACAACTTAGTAACAGAAGTTCAAAACATAATAACGCAACACTTACGTTTAAGTCAAATAACAGTTAATTACAACGTTTTAAAATGCTAACTCGTGACTATTTTAAATTTTACTTCCGTCTTTCCTGGAGCTATGTAGGTCAAGATTTTCTAAAATCGGCTGTAAACTAATTTTAAAATAACGAAAATGACGAAAATGACTAGGTAATGATAAATGGAGAGAGGGGGAGAGTAATGCCTTAGTGTAAAATAATGGCGGTTCATTGACTTATAAAATGTGTAATTTATAACTTAATATACCAAAATACTAATATATATATATATATATATATATATATATATATATATATATATATATATATATATATATATATATATATATATATATATATACACACTTATATGACCATCTTATTATCGAATCAAAATCAATTAATTTATAAATTTGCGTATCTCAATACCCCGAATTTCTACAATCAGTAAATATATATTTTATCAAAAACGCATATTCGCCAATTTACCGTAATATAAGTAAGAATGGAGTAAGTTGAAATAATGTTGTTTAAAGCCCCAGTCAAGATTCTTCCACTAATATCGAGGCAGTTAGTTAATTGATGTGAAGGAATCTGGAGTACTCGAAGAAAACCACTGACCTTCGGCAAGCGAACTCACATACATTTACACTAAGGATCTTGATGAGCGGTATGAGTGTGATTCGAACCTAGGCGGTTAGAGAAACTGTGATCGATTTATGCCACTTGACCATTTAGGTGTCAGTGAAAGACTGCTTAAACTTGATAGATTTTGTTCAGTATCGGATTAGTCTTTACACGTCAGAACCTTGGACACAGGACTAATGGTGCATATCGATGACGTTAGTCAGGGGTGTAAACGATTTAGAGACAGAATAAATCGAAATAAATTATAACGATTTTACTATTAGAAGCATGATTGAAGGCGTTAAATATTATATTTGAGTTTTTGCCATAAAGTCCAGATTAAGCTGTACATGAAATGGTTAAATGGCGTTAAGTCTTAATATATCACGTAAGCGAAAATTGGGGAAATTTGAATTTTAATCGCAAAATTTTAACCACCAAACAAACTGCTAATACCATATTATATATAGTTTATTTCTTTAGTTAAACTCTCATTTTTGATAATAAAAGCGTATAGAATGCAATGTTTCTGTTATTTTGAACCGCCTTCAGGTATATGAAATTTCAATCTTACCTAATGAATTTTCGGATATTTTGCAAATTAGTGGAAAAAAGTCTAATATAAAGCAATAATAATAATAATAATAATAATAATAATCATCATCATCATCATCAAGATACTTTAATAAGAAATTTCATATTGAGATAGCCTACTCCATCCCCTCTTAAGCACTGAAGACCGAAGGACTTTGAAATCATTATTTACTAAGAATTAGTGATAGATGGCGGCATTGGCCACCGAGCCGATAAGCTATTCTTTTAACCGGATCATAACCGTTTTGAGATTAAAAACGTAATAAATACGCAAGATATTAATAACCTTATAAATGACACGTATTTCGGACAAGTTTTTCTAATTTGACCGTTAAGTCAATGTCATTTGCATATATATATATATATATATATATATATATATATATATATATATATATATATATATATATATATATATTCTAGAAAAATTGAAATCTGATTTCAAAAGCAACTTTCACATGATTAATGCAGTAAAATGAGATGAGGTCGAGGAGTTACATAAGTAAGAAGCGTATTTGTATATTAATATGACTCGCTATCGATACAAGTGTTCATGTTCTCCACCGTGAAGACTTTGTATTTCATTTATAGAACTATCCTTTATTGAAAAAGGAAAGACAAATACAACACACGTAATCTCTCTCTCTCTCTCTCTCTCTCTCTCTCTCTCTCTCTCTCTCTCTCTCTCTCTCTCTCTCTCATTAACTTTTTTATCTTTCAGAGGAAAAGACAAGCAAAATATCTCTCTCTCTCTCTCTCTCTCTCTCTCTCTCTCTCTCTCTCTCTCTCTCTCTCTCATAACACTACAATAGACATAACACTGCCCTATACCCATAAAGTGGTAAATCTAAATTACTTTAAGGAAGTCAAAAGTGCATGGCTACTTAACGCGGATATATATGTCAATTGGAGACATTTTTATTATATTTTTATGCTTTGTCCTAGAATGCTGAATTGAAGTTGACAAAATATATCAGCACAGACATTTTTAACCGTTTTACAAAGATTATAATGACATTGAAAATGTCAAATCAAGAAGTGGATTGATATAGTAATGTATCATATTGATGTTACGAAAAGTTAAAAGTTTTAGGAACCTACCAATAATTTTTGAAAAGTTGTTTTATTAGGAAATATGTGTTTTAGTTTAATGATAAAAATTACATAATTAAATATTGTTGACTGTGAAATCTTAAGTTTAAATTTGAAATACAATAAAATTTGATATCTATAATGCGTTGTCATTAAATTTCTGATTGTCACCGAATTAAAACGTTACAAGAGAAACATATAATTACTAGATAAGCAGTCCGCAATTTTCATAATAATAATAATAATAATAATAATAATAATAATAATAATAATAATAATAATAATAATAATAATAATAATGATAATAATAATAAAATCAATGTATAAATAAATTTTAAAAAAAGAAAAAGAAAACGTCGAATCATCAAAGTTCAAGATTTGACTTGGAAAATGTTAAATGGTGAAAAGATATATATATATATATATATATAATATAATACATGTATAACAATAAGATAATTCTTACCTCCTCCGTTTTTGTAACATATATACGGAAACCTCCAGACATTTCCCAAATCTACAGCAAATCCTATCACTGACAACATAAAGTCTAACTTTTTACCCCATGTTTCACGCTCTGGTTCTTTGTTACTTAAATTTCTGTCATTCTCATCAACTTTCTCTAACATGTCTTTATCAGCCTCCAAATAGCAGCCATTCCTAGGCAACAAGGATTTTTCTGATTGTGACATTTGTTGTGTCCTAATTTTTTCACTACTTGCTGTAAATTTTACATCTTCTAAATCAGTCTCCGTTGCAGCTAAATCACATTTTGTTGTGTTATCTTTTTTCTGAAATTTGTTTCTTAGAGATTCAACTATGGAAGATTTTGTAATTCTTTTGAAAACACCTGTTTTTGTATTTTCCAAACCAGTTTCTGTATTTGAATTTTTTAACTCAGATTTATTATCACGATTAACACGTCTTTTCCCACAACTGTCTCGGTTTTCATTGATATCTTTACCTGCTGACGGATAACTTATAGTGAAAGCCACATTCTCATAACACAATGAATGAATGGGTGTTTCCCGCGACTTGATTGGTTTAGACATGATTGCCAGAGTTATCTTCCTTGACTCGTCCTGGTTAAGATTTTCTCTATGTTAAATGGGTCGTCGACCAGTTATAAACTGCTAAATAAAAAATCGTACACAATATACTTATAAATAACATATAACCATTTAAATGTGAATAATACACTTCTAATACGTTGACCCCGAAAACATTAGTCGGAAAATCACATTGGTTTTTTTTTTTTTTTTTTTTTTTTTTTTTTTTTTAAAGTTTGTTGACTAAAACATACACATACATGTACTGTTGTGTAAACGGTTTAAAACATCAAAATAATAAATTCGGAAGTTGCGTGTCCGGGAAAATCTCAACATTCATTGTAATACAAAATATCTCTTTGTATATACCTACAGAACAGGGTTTCTGGTTTTGTGACCGAATGCAGACCAAAGCTCAATTTAAATTAATATTAAGCGTAAAATTGTAACATTTTAGACTTGCATAAGACCCTATATTGATTATTAATTAATATATTCCAGGGTTTTGATAGTAAAAAGAATTTTGTCCTTTGATCTCTGTAATTGTTTTAAAGGGGCAAGATATTGAAATCAATAATAAATATAGGGAATTGTGCAAGTCTAGTTACATTTCTACGTGTCGTGGAATTTTTTTTTTCGAAAATACTTCAGATAGCTGTAGAGATATTTGTACGTCAACTTTCAGATTAACGAACTAAAAGGTTAACGTCATATCGATGTAATACACTGGCACAAGATATACCTTTATGCATGAATTGTAGAAGTGGTATGTACTCCTTTGAACATATTATTCGAGTAGCGTTACAGAACGTATTATACATTAGTAAAGTCATGTGCAAAATTTTGAATATTTACAAAAAAAATATTTTTGAACAATTTTGAATACTAGTATTTCTTTTTGTAAAAATTCAAAATTCTGCATATGCTAGTAGCATAATTAAAACATCTTTTCAAGACCAGCGATCATCTAAAATTAAACTGTCATACATGTTTAGTTATGGATAGACTTGACTTCAAATATTATGAAAGTGTCGTGAGTCCGAACTTCTGTCTGACTGAATGTATAACTGAAAACTAGATCGTTTCTGTCCATTTAGGTGGCAATAAATCGGAACAATTTCTGGCTGGAAAACATTTGGACTTGAATGGTTGATGATTTATATCTTGCTAAAAAAATAAATAAACAAATAAATAAATAAATAAATAAATAAATAAATAAATAAATAATAAATAAATAAATAATAGAAAAATAAGTGACATGTCCTTTTTATGAGACACTAAAACCATGATGTCGCGGTGTGACTGGACATGTAGACTTGCTTAATGTTAGTTATGATTTTGCATTCCGATACCAGTTTATATGCACTCAGAAATCACTACTCAATCAACTGTATTATTATTATTATTATTATTATTATTATTATTATTATCATCATCATTATTATTTCTTCACTTTGATGATTAATATGATTAATATATCTTTATTTTGTGGACGAGAGAGAGAGAGAGAGAGAGAGAGAGAGAGAGAGAGAGAGAGAGAGAGAGAGAGAGAGAGAGAGAGAGAGTGTGTGTGTGTGTGTGTGTGTGTGTGTGTGTGTGTGGTATAAAATTAAGCACAGGACAGAGATCGAACAGTTTGGGATGTATAAGAGTTACCTCTCTTAGTTCATATTATACTTTCAATTAGAGACATACAAATCTCTTTACGGTATTGACATTTTATCACTGAAAAAAAAAAACATCTTTAAGCAATTGCAGGAGGAATATACTACACGAAAATGGAACGAAAAACGAAAAATCAATAATTACATGTACTTCATGTATACCTATCTTTCATTTCAACACCTCTCGTCGAGACACTCATTAATTCCAATGTAACCTAATTTTAAACTTGACAGTTCGTGACCTGCTATATAAGAGCTTTGTATATATATAAGAAAATGTAAACACGAAAATAACTTTCATGATTAAATAATAACCAAAATACTGAATGTACATAGTAGTAAAACACGTGTGCATATAAAATATACTCAGTCCATCTAGCTAGGTAAACAAGGATGATGTGGTTAATGTTTAACATTTTAAATTTAAACCAAAATAGTATTACAAATTTAGGAGGAAAAGTCACGACCTTACTTGTTCTTTTTGATGACAGTATGAGTAGACATTACACGATGTCAATAATGATATCTGCATCTCGGTATTTAAGTGATACG
The DNA here is from genome assembly GCA_029721355.1 of Tegillarca granosa. Classification (NCBI taxonomy): domain Eukaryota; kingdom Metazoa; phylum Mollusca; class Bivalvia; order Arcoida; family Arcidae; genus Tegillarca; species Tegillarca granosa. The sequence continues at coordinate 4,842,693 of CM056607.1, read as the reverse complement.
ATCCTTATTCGGACCCGAACATTTATACTTACCATGATGTCACTGCTGAGTCAACTGTAATGATATTACAGTACTTGACAGATTAAAGATACATGTACTTTTAAACCAAGGTATACGTACGTAGACGTAGGTTAACAAGATAGAACTTGTAATCCCGGTCTCATCTCATTTAATACATGTTTATATCTATCTTTGTGGTTGAGAGAGAGAGAGAGAGAGAGAGAGAGAGAGAGAGAGAGAGAGAGAGAGAGAGAGAGAGAGAGAGAGAGAGAGAGAGAGAGAGAGAGTGTGTGTGTGTGTGTGTGTGTGTGTGTCACATATACGTTTTAAATTACATAAGAGTTGTGTCCCTTGGTACCTACTTTATATTTCATTTAGAAACTTTATTACTAAATAAAACATTTTTGATAATAAGTAGAAGCGTAGGGCATCAAGAATTATTGAAAAACTGGAAAGAAAGTACAAGAATTGTTCCAAGTATACCTATCTTAAACGTTTCACATCGCAACCGACTCTTCATTAGGTAATCCCACAGCTAAATTTTAAACTTTACAGATTATGACCTGTTAAACCAGAGCTTATACATATGTCATATAACACTTTTTGAATGTATTTATATAATTAAATTAAAAAAGTGGTATATGACACATATATAATGCAATGTAAACATAATAAGCATTGTTAAAAAGCAACCAACCAATTTTTTTTTTTTTTTTTTTTTTTTTTTTTTTTTTTTTTTTTTTTTTTTTTGTGATTAATATTTACTAAACTTAGCACTGCATGTACATGATAGCACAATGTAAATACATATGAATGTACCGCTCGGTAGAAATCCACAAGAGTACTCGATCCATGTAGGTACACAATAAACTAGCTCATTTCATATACGCAAGTTAAACTGAATAGTCGGTTTAATTTATTTCACCAATTCAGGAAAAATCGTCACTTACTCCACTGAACGACCGCCTCAGTGGTTCAGTGGTAGTGTGTCTTTCGCGAGAATTTGACTAGGGAAGTGGTATGCTGACTCAATGAGTCAACTTATCAAAATGTTGCCCTTAATGAGCGCCAGTACAAAGCAAACCATAATAGATACTCTCATATCTCAGACATACATGAACTTGTTTTTTAGGTTGATCCTAAGAGATTAATAACCTTGATCTCTTCACGTATTCCGAAAAAAATTGCTGATGGGACGTTTAACAACAGCACCATCAGCCAACCAACCCCCTTTATTATGAAATCGTGATGCTCCTTGTCATGGTACGAGAGGACACACAGCCATTGTATACTGTCTATTAATATTTCTGCGTCTCGCAGTAAATGATACAAATCTTTACTTAGACATAAAAAAGATGCCCACCCTTCGTATCACCATTTAATTTATGATATTACTTAGTCATTTACCTTGCTCTTCATTGATCTTCTACCAAAAGCCCCAATTATATAATCACTAGTATTTATCTATCTATTTATTTATTTATTTGAGAGAGAGAGAGAGAGAGAGAGAGAGAGAGAGAGAGAGAGAGAGAGAGAGAGAGAGAGAGTGTGTGTGTGTGTGTGTGTGTGAGTGTGTGTGTGTGTGTGTGTTGAAACAAGAACACAAGGGTATTTAAATTCATGAGTATTATATGATATTCGCACGACTTTTCAATGCATGGAGACGTAAAAAGATCTTGAATGACACAATTAAGTTAAATGTGGGCATAATAATAATCTTTTAAAAAGCTGCCAACCAGCAAAAAAATCTTTTGATTTTCTATTTACTTAATCAAGTACTGTATGTACAAGGTAGTACTTTTAGAAATGAATATGCAGCTAGGTAAATATCTTAAATTTATTTTACTGACATGTAAAGATGAATATAAAATAAATTTATGTATAACTTTTTTTTTAAGTGCTAGAAATTAAACTTGGAACTAATTTTCTCTTGGTGTGTCTGGTGTCATAATGCGTTTTAAAAATTTTATCGTGAAATACATTCAAAAAATGCATTATGACACTGGTATAAGAATATACATGTTTTGTCATTAGTTTAAGTAATACAAGGTTATCTGTAAGGTTATATCGATTTCACTGATTTCCAATTTTAATTTTCAAGAATTAGCGATAGAATGACTGGTGCTATATCATATTAAACAAACCAAGTTTGGATGGGTATTTATAATCATGGTCAAACCAAGGAATATCTCGGGCGTTTTTCAAAACTCAAAGAAACAAAGTATAAATATTTTAGTATTTAAGATTGGAGGAAACAAGCAACAGCTATCTTACTACAATAAACGCACTTTCTTGGGATTAATACATCTACATGGAATATGAATACTTGTGGAAACAATGATTTGATTATTTACATATCACAAATACACATCGTCAAATATAACAATTGTTTCTTTTCCCACATAATATAGGCCGTAAGTGGGAGGTCGTGGGTTCGAACCCTGACCGGGTTTGACCATAGACTTGAAAGTGGATAGTGACTATTCTTTCGCCAAGCACTCGGCATTACGAAATAAAAGCCACGGTACTTTCGTATTGAAAATTTAAAATAAACGAGGCCCCGTGTCACGGTAGGCGTGGCACGATTAAAAAAAACAAACCCTATGCCATCAGAGCAACGTCAAGGGAAAATTTCTGCATTTCAGTCTATAGCTGGCGACGTCTCGATATAAGTGAAATATTCTTGAGTCGGACATTAAACACAATTACTCAACTCAACACAACATAATATACGTATTTAAGTCTATGTTATCTTTCTATTAAAACTAACGCCTAAATTTCACAGTTTAACACTAAAAATGTAACAATGAACTTGTTAAAGTTCAAAATTAACTCGTTACTTGCTAAAATATACGCATTAAATGAATATACTGGATAAAAATTAACGCGTTAAATGATTGGCGGTATAAATATGCAGCTGTATATTAAAATTAACGCGTAAATTTTACAGTTTTATGCGATAAAAGTACAAATTAGGCATTAAAGTTCAAAATTAACACGTTAAAATGCTAACTTAATGCGTTAATGTTTTGTACAGTTAATTTGAACGCGTATATTTTAGCAAATAACGCATTAATTTTGAACTTTAACGCTTTAATTTTTTTATTATCGCATTAAACTGTAAAATTTACGTGTTAGTTTTGTTATACAGTTAATTTATACCACCAATGATATGAATGACCAGTTGTAAAAATTGACGCGTAAATTTTTATTTTTAACGCGTTACTTAACAATTGAACTGTTTTGAAATGATGTTCATTGTCAGTATGAAGGCAACAACTTTGCAAGCAAACGGAATAACACACGTTAGCATGTTATGATAAGTTTGCTCGCAAAGTTTTCGCCTTCATACTGACAATGAACATCATTTTAAAACAGTTTAATTGTTATATTTCAGTTAAATATTTTTTAAAAATTATTCATCGATTTTAAGAATAAAAAATTCCCATCTATAAACACATGCACATCAGGGGAGTCCAATAGACGCAACAGCTGAATTTAAGACCAAGAACGACCCAATATTAATCCGCACTTTTTTGATATGGGTTAACAACGGGAGAACTCGTCTGCCAAAACCATCAAACCACAAAAAATTCTTAAACAATCGGATCTTATAAAAAGCTGCTATATTCCTTATTATTTTGAGGCAATATGTAATGGTACAAATTGACAATCAATTTTGTGTCTCGCGGGATCTAAATTTCAAGTGATGTAAATTTCAATTGGAATTAGATTCACGCATGTATGACACATCCAGTAAAAATTGTTCGTTTCACATGCTGTGTTTGTTGATCGAAAAACTGTAAAATCAGCTACATGCTTTTTAATCAGTTTACTAGGGATAAAATAGGAACTCCTCAAAAACATAATACATGGTTTAAGTACTACAAAACTCCTTACTAAATTTAAAATGATCATTTTATAGACTTTGAGAGATATTTTCACCGCATTAGGCGTAAAGTATAACTGTACTTCTAACTGCTTTGCTGTCTACCTTTGAACGATACCGAGTATGAAGTTCGGCATATAATGTTAGAGTGAATCATAACCTAAGAATTAATGTCGACATTCCAGAAAAAAATCTCTCGGTAAATCCCTGTCTACGCTCATATTTCCCGGCACAGATTCGAAACCCACACGCTTGACCATTGAAAATTATCCATCTGCTACAGTTTCCTCCGTTTCAGATTCAATAATTTCACTTCCGACATATAGAAAACAATCTTTACCTTTTACTCCAAACTTCTTTGCAAATTCTTCCATATTGAAATGGGGCCACACAGGAGCACAATGGGGCGACCGAATTTTAGCCCACAAATAACAACACATTTATCGTTGATATTCAATTATATATATATATATATATATATATATATATATATATATATATATATATATATATACATATATATATATATATATATATATATATATATATATATATATATATATATATCCATTATTTTCAAAAATACATTATGTTCATAAAAATCGAGAAAAGAACATCAAAATAACTGAAAACACTATAAATTTTCAAACCAAAACCCTGTCTGTCCTTTCAAAAACACCATTTGATTTTTTAAACTCCGTCTCTCACGGTGTCAGTATTACGGTGAATATCAGCCAGGTGCCTATATATGTTATTCAAATTTTATTTCATTAATTTCTTTGATTTTATTTTGTGCATTTTAACCATTGAACCGTTCTTGTAAAATTTCGTAAAAATGCGTTGTTCCAGCTTGTGTCGAATTTAAACGAAAGTGACGTGATAGCCATGTTTGTTTCACAGGGGCTTGGTGTCAGGATTTTTGTAATTTTGTTTTAAAGATTATTTATTTGTGTTTTTATTGCATGTGGGGCTGATACAAGTTCATACATATCGATAACTTTGCCTGAAATCCATTTTTAACAAACTTCAAAAAATTCCGAAATATATAACATTAAAAAACACAAGGGGCGAAAGTCGCCATTTTGAAAGTTTACCCCTCGCTTGGAAAAAAAATCGTGAAAAATCAGCCGATCCATGCTTTCACAAAAATTTCATTTATTTCAGCTTTTAAAAGCCTGTTCTTTTCATTCCTATCTCCGTTTTCTTCAAAACAATCAATAACTTTCTGAATTTTTTCACCAAACTCAAAATCGGACAATTTCCAGAGAAATGCAACGTTCTTCTTGTTGTCTTTGTAAATCCCACTTGGAATTACTATAACCATATTATAAAATCTCAGAACGGGAGAACCCTGACAAGGGACGCAACTCGTGAACGTAGAGGTGCTCTCGGTGATTTGTATTGCTGCAATAGTAATTCCAATTGGGATTTACAAAGACAACAAGAAGAACGTTGCATTTCTCTGGAAATTGTCCGATTTTGAGTTTGGTGAAAAAATTCAGAAAGTTATTGATTGTTTTGAAGAAAACGGAGATAGGAATGAAAAGAACTAGCTTTTAAAAGCTGAAATAAATGAAATTTTTGTGAAAGCATGGATCGGCTGATTTTTCACGATTTTTTTTTCCAAGCGAGGGGTAAACTTTCAAAATGGCGACTTTCGTCCCTTGTGTTTTTTAATGTTATATATTTCGGAATTTTTTGAAGTTTGTTAAAAATGGATTTCGGGCATAGTTATCAATATGTATGAACTAGTACCAACCTTGCATGTAATAAAAACACCAATAAATAATCTTTAAAACAAAAATACCGAAATCCTGACACCAAGCCCCTGTGGTTTGTTTACCTATATTAATGTAGTTCCGTATTGCATTTTTATGTATTCAAACACGGAGTGACAAGGTTTTAGTCGTTCATTGTCAGTCATGCACACAACTCTCAAGCTTGCAGTTATGGGAATTTTACAAGGCAAATGAAAATATATTTTTTTAACGCGTTAATTATACAGTATATTATATTAATTTTTACTCCATGTATACAAGGTGCATATACGAATGAAAATCGCATAAAAGTTAGTGTCCATAGACCGAAATGCGGTTTTTAATCATGAAAGAAGACAGGACTTGGTAATTTTTGCAACGTGTTTACTTCAACCACATTTTCACTAAAGTTCGATTTAAAACTTACCTTATAAATCTCATAATACATTACCTGCTTGATACTGTCCTATTTTCTCTCACAGAAAAAGATATAATGTGAAATACTTTATAAGGGACGTTTTAAAGTGATAAAATATACACCTGCCAATGAACAACAACAGGTAACATATTTTAACCTCCAGTTTGTATTTCTAAATACCAAAGGTGTCCATATCATTAGTTGCCCCCTAGCGTGACGAGTAATGTGCTTTAGAAGTTAGTACACTAACAATTCAACTTTAGTTTTATTGTCTGTGTCCATTTAGGAATGGACATGAAATATATATTTTGTCGATAACTTCTTTTCCTTTATTTTTCAGCCTAAGTGTAGTGGACGGGTCAATCAGTTTAATTTTGTTAAATTTAGCAAAGCGAAACAAAGTGTACAAATCTGATACACATTTCAGTTAATGGAACATGCATGTATTATAAGAAACATTTATATTATGGGAACTTAAAGGCCAGGGCTGACCTACTTAAATTACCCTGGGGTTGTATGGAAGTGGGGTGGTCTTAATTTCATGGTGTTGTAAACACAGGTGTATACAAACCCATGCGGTTATATGGATGCTATTTAATGCAAAACATAATAAAATCAACAAATCTTGCTTTTAAGTAAGTAGTTTCACTTATCGTCAATATCTATTTACAAGGATTTTCATTATTTCCGACATTAATCCAAATAAAAATTAATCAAAAGTAATGAAATTTTATCCAAATATTTTCCCAAATGATCTGTGAGCTTGTATGTACAATATTTATAATTTTTCTTCCTACACGAAGTTCTTGTGGTAAACAAATTTCTAGAAGTCCAAACAGAAGTATGTACACATCTACAAATCTACATTTTCATTCCAGTGAGAGACAGCCAAGTTAGTTCTTGCATTATACATTTCGTCACTAAATGCAATTCGTTTGTCCTGGTAACAACATTGTTAAAACTTTCAACATATGATGTGTCTTTACCGTACCTGTATCCTTCTGCATATTTGTGAATATTTGAATTTAATAAAACATTATTTAATAATTTTTCGGCTCCTGGATCTGTGAACACAATACGAGATATTTCATAATTTTTTTTTATCCAGTTTACATCTAGACGTAGAATGTCAATATGTATGATTGTTTTTAGTGTTCTGTAATGTTTGTTAAACTCGAACGAAGTGCATCTGCATCACCACCACAATTAATACTGACCAATAAACAAAGGTGCAAATAGGTTCAACCTTGTCACTAAGTTCAAAAGACCAGGTTTTTCCTTCTAAATTTAGTGGTGCATGTGCAATTTTCTGCAATGATGAATTAATTTTTTTAACCCCATACCAAGTGTCATTTTGGTTAACAGATTGGCATTCCTCCCTTATGTATTTATTGGTAGACAAATTGCTATCATGGGTGTGAATACCAACAGCTCCATTTTTTTTTTTTTTTTTTTTTTTTTTTTTTTTTTTTTTTTTCAGATAGATAGTTATATAGCCGCACTGTGACAACTGTTTCATGCCTCTGTGCTATTGTGATGTTTTGATAAGAAATCATTTTTTGACACTTTTCACTAATTGCGACAATGCTGGAATTTATTATTTCTTTCGTTAGCCGTGTCTTGCATCATTCACAATATCAATTTCCTTTCTTCATTGGCACTAAATTTTATCTCCTTGGACAGTGCTTGAGACATTGAATCTTCATGTTTTTCTTGTAATTCTGATACCAAGTGATGTCGATATGGGCGTCTCATTTCGCTACGGATTTAAAATATAAATACAAGCAGTGAAAGGGTTTACGATACCACAACTTAAGACCGTCAAATGTAAAAAAAAAAATCACTTAATTGTAAAAAAGTTCAAATTTGCCGTTAAACGTAAAAACAATTTTACCCTAAATGTAAAAAATGCGACAAATGTAAAAATTGACATCAAATGTTAAAAAAACATTTGACGCTAAATGTAAAAACATTTTAACGCTAAATGTAAAAACATTTTAACGCTAAATGTAAACATGCCGATTTTTAACGTTAAATGTGAAAACAAAAAAGTGATTTATAAATGTTAAACAGAAACCTTGCTCACGTTAGCATAAATCTGCATTGCGCATAGGATGTTTCCAATGAAAAACAAAAATTAGAGTACTGCCAAGCGTTAAGCTAGCAGCTATGTGTTGTTTCTTAAGATATAATAAATGTTTTACAGGATTTAAGTAAAAATTAACAATGTTAAAAAATCATCATTCATTGATATAATCAGCTAGATAATTCAACAGTATTTGAGTTACTTTACGACAATAACAACGTTTATAAGTCTTTTCTTGCGTGCGCGCGTCTTTTGCTTGACAAATGTGGACTTAAGACGTCTTTATAATGCTGGCACATTGTTACTGATACCGAAATGGAACTCACGGGGAGAGAGAGATCGAGAGAGAGAGAGAGAGAGATCGAGAGAGAGAGATCGAGAGAGAGAGAGAGATCGAGAGAGAGAGAGAGAGAGAGAGAGAGAGAGATCGAGAGATCGAGAGAGAGAGAGAGAGAGAGAGAGAGAGAGAGAGAGAGAGAGAGAGAGAGAGAGAGAGTAAAATTCGATCATTTGTAAAATTTACATTTATTTTACTGAATGGATAACAACTTCATATACATTTTGAACAAACAAATTCTGAAACTTCCCGCCCGATGCCATATTTGAATGGGAAACCCTTGAGTTACCAGGGTTCATAAAGTGTTATAGTAAACAGCTTTGTTTAACAAGTAATAACGGAACTTTTAGAATAAAACATAATCGCACATGCCTTTGAAAAAGTTCAATAAAACCCAACAGACAGTTTAAGGTGGAGATTAAGAACAAGATGGACAACGCATTATGAATGCATGAACTCTCGCTGGGCGAGGTAACAAGCTCACAAGGCCTGTGACCAAGTGAGAAAAATATAATAGGTAGTTCATATCAAGTGGTTGTCGTAAAAGAAACAACAACAACGACAATAACAACAACAACAACAATAATAATAATAATATTAAAAAAATCTTTAAAAAAGGGGAGGGTGTGTGTGTGTGTGTGTGTGTGTGTGTGTGTGTGTGTGTGTGTTATCAGCACTGTCCTATAAGAAATGCATATTGTTTAAGACAGAACTCTATAATCTGGCATCCTAAAAAGCTTACACTTGTGAAAATAAATTTTAAAACAATAATTCATTGTCAATTTGTATGTATTGTAACAATTTCTAAAAACGACCTATAGTTGTGTTCAGTGTTCTGGAAGTTATCATGTTAGAATATTTATAACACACCTAACCTAACATTAAAGACTGTGCACACAAACATGTTGATGATACCAATTACAAAAAGAAATAATTACCAAGCGACACCTCAAGGGAGGACAGACTTTCGCTTATCAACACGCAACCTATCCTCCAACAAATTCCGCACTATATCGACGTAATAGACATGCAGAAATTTAGAACGCAATCTGCGAAAATTGGTGCGGGATTACCTTAGGTTTCTACGTACTTTATTCGATAAATAGTGAACACCAGAGTTATAATCGCTAAAACGGACTGAAAATCTTTAAACGCCATTACGGATCGATTTTTTTTGTGATTTAATTTCTTGGTTTTTGGTTTTTAAACAGCTTTTTATGTGTAGTAAAAAAATAATAACAAACAACTGTGTTTTAATATGCCGGACATATATGTTTGTTAAATGAAATATGAAAACCGGTATATTTTTACGATCTTCTTTAAAAGTTTCAGACTTCAATGACAGATGTACGGAATGGCACGACGGACATAGCAGCAGTGAACTTGGACGACGGTTTTATGACATTGTCACAGTAAATAACTTACATCAATTAATTCATGAACCTACCAGGTACTCGGATAGCTTACATTTTAGACTTAATTATAACTGACTCACCTTTCCTTTGTACAAACTCTGGTGTGGCACCACCTATTGCAAATCTTGATCACTGTACTATTTATTGTACACTTAATTTTAAAGTCACTAAACCCCAAGCATTTAAAAGGCTAGTATGGGACTACAAAGTAACTAACTTCAGCGATCTAAATGACGCTCTCATGGCTGCTCCTTTTGACACCGCATTTGAAATATTTAATGACATTGACGATATAGTGGACTACATTAGTAACATCATAAACATTACTTGTTTAGAATTTATACCACACAAGGAAGTTATTATCAGACCACGTGACAAACCATGGATTTCAAATGACGTCAGGCGTGCCTTCCGAAGACGTGACAGATGTTATAACAGATATAAAAAATCCGGCCGTCCTGACCACTATTTACTCTTTTTGGTGGCCCGTCGCGAGGCCAATCGTACCAAAAACCTAGCACTGCAACGTTTTAACGAACTGACAGTCACAACATTAGCCGACGAACAAACTGACATTAAAAAATTTTGGTCTTTAACAAAAGTTTGCTTGGTACCAAATCAGAAAGGAACTTGCCACCTTTAACGGATGGCATTACAACTGTTACTACTAATACCGGCAAGGCTGAATTTCTCAATGAATTCTTTGCATCTCATTCTAATCTGGATGGTACTTCTACCAATAATCCCCTACCGCCCTTTTCACATGAGACTAACGCAAGACTTAGTGACATAACAGTGACAGAAGAAGAAGTTCTTCAACTTCTGAACTCTGTAGATACCAAAAAGGCTTATGGACCTGACAGCATAAAAAATATTGTCCTTAAATACTGTGCTACTGCCCTCTGTAGACCTCTAACTCGTCTTTTTAATACATCACTTACTAATGGAATATTTCCATCTGCCTGGAAAATTTCTAATATCACTCCAGTTTTTAAAAATGGAGATAAAAAGGATTTAAAAACTATAGACCCATTTCACTACTCTCTACAATCTCAAAACTCCTTGAAAAAGTTGTTTATAAGACTCTATACAACTACTGTACTGAACATGAATTACTTATATCTCAAAACTCTGGGTTCAAACAAAATGACTCTACTATCAATCAGCTCACTAAAATTGTTCATGAGATAAATAAGTCTTTAGATGAAGGACATGATGTGTGCTCAGTTTTTCTTGATGTATCAAAGGCCTTCGACAAAGTTTGGCACGATGGTTTGTTATATAAACTACGTTCTTTTGGGATTCAAGGCAGTTTGTACCTATGGTTGAAAAGTTACATCTCAGATCGGCATCAAAGGGTTGTTGTAAATGGTTGCCATTCGTATCTTAAATCTATTAATGCAGGTGTTCCTCAGGGCTCTATACTTGGTCCATTACTATTTCTTATCTTCATCAATGATATTAACAAAAATCTTTTATGTTCAATAAATTTGTTCGCTGACGACACATCGCTTATGAAATCAATTACCGATTCTAATGTGTCTTTTAACTGTATTAATAAGGATCTTTGTACTCTCCATGCGTGGTCTCAACAGTGGCTCGTCACTTTTAACCCTAACAAAACGGAATATGTCTTGTTTTCTAGAAATCCTAACAAACAACCTTATACTCCGCTTTATCTTAGTAATACTAAACTAAAACAGGTACATTCTCATAAACACTTAGGTATCATCCTTACCAGTTCTTTGTCATGGGGTGAACATATTGCTTCTGTTACTAAAAAAGTTGTTATAGAAGATATTAAACACTACTTTCTTCATTGTCCTAAATTCACCATTCAGCGTCAAGTGTTCTTACGATCTGTTTTCAACCTGCTAACACCTAATGTCCATTACAACTTATTCATCCAAACTTGCTCTGATCATCTTTGTGAAATGTTCATCAATGGAAATGACTCTCTTTCCTTGTCTCAAAACAAAATGCTTTTCGCCTTTGTGTTTAATTATATAGAAGCAACAAAACGCTTCAGTTCTTAACAGCTTTTCTGTTTACAACAGTAAATCAAGGTTTGGCTTGCTCAAGCTAACTAGTGTGTGTGTGTGTGTGTGTGTGTGTGTGTGTGTGTGTGTGTGTGTGTAAATTATTGTAAATAGTGTTTTTGTTCTGTCTTTTTTTTTGTTTGTTGAGGAGAGCATAATTCTAGCCTCCGGGCTGTTTGCAATCCTCTTTAAATAAATAAAGAATTATATTATATTAAAAGTTTCAGAAAACTAAAAATCTTGACTTTCGTATTCTCCCTTACGTGCTCGGGTATTACATGATTTTTCTCTAAATTGATCAATATTCCCTAACATAATTGCAATGATGATTTTCTCTTCAAAATGATTGTGAAATAATTATCACAATAAAATCAAGATCGCGAGACCTGCCAAGTTATGCTGTGACTGTGAAACGTAGCATATAGAAAACTAACTGAATAAATAAAATAAGAAAAATAAATAAATAAATAAATAAATAAATAAATAAATAAATACTGGCGTGGGGAGCCGAACCCTTTTTCCCCAAGTACCATAAATTCAGATGACAGTGGGTCATGCTGCTCCCGTCATTCGCGATATATAACTTCTTAAAAAATCCTGTATCTAGTGACAAGCATTTATATAAGCTCAAGATTGAATTCAACTTTCCGATCATTGCCTCTGACATTATTACAACTGTAACGTTTTTGGCGGTTCTTCGACAATTGGAAGAAACTACAAAGAAAGAAGATGGATTCCATTTTTCCTTGCACCGAAAGCTACCATTGTTATCGCAAAATGAAAGAGGTGTCAGGATATTCGGTATGTTATTTTCAACTCTTTAGACAATTAACTTTTTAGCAATCGTTCTAGATATTAAATAAACTTGGGATTACTACCTAAAAGTACGCCATCGGCGAAAGGGGGTGGGGCACGGTTTCTTTTTGATCTCCGAGGCCTACAGCATTTTGTACAGTTATTTTACCAGTTCCGAACAGGGTTTCATATGGGCGCCGCTGCCGACGTCAACGACAAGGAGAGGAAACAAAAATTATATAGTGTTATCACACAAATGTTTACCGGTTCTGATCATGTTGAGATACTATTAAAAGTTTGCAGGGGAAGCGCGACAGCTCAGCGAAAGCGATCGGCAGCCATTTTACTAGTTGCGAATGGAATTGCCACTTCCGAATAAGGGAGCACCTTTTAAGAGTAAGGGGAGATAACGTGGCAACTATACATGATTTGTTTTAAAGCAGTGTGGCTTGTTACATGTAGCATCCAGAAATCGTACTTTATTGACGGAAAACATTTCTATTGGTTACATTGTTAATGGTAAAAGAAAAAAAAAACACTCATATATCTTCAGTACATATATTTTTTTATTTTAAAACAATTAAAAATCTCTCAATGACCTAAGATTTAATATTAACAAAAATTGTAAATCAACATAAATTATTGAAAAAAAACTTAATTAGATATAAATTAAAAAATTAGACTAGAGTATTTTTAATATTATTGCACTAACAAAACTAATTTTAAAAAAAACAATTGCTGAAACATATAAAAGTTCTCACTTTTCATCAACACCACTTTTTATCAAGATTCTTTATTACAACAATATTATTATCAAATATTAGAGGTTTAACAGTACAATATAATAATAATAATAATAATAATAATAATAATAATAATAATAATAATAACAATTATAGTAATAATAATGATAAATATATACAATGGCGGTACACAGATTACAAAATTATTTTAAAACAAAATATTAAAACGATTTACAATAATTATTTAGTATGATACATGTTATAAACATGAAAAAGAAATAAAGTTGATATTTAAGTATATATGGTTTTAGACCTTCGTTTAGAAATTTGCATAAATTTAACAGTTCTACTTTATTTGTACTAGTGATTAACATTTGTAATTTTAGAATTAATTTTAATATTTATATATATATATATATATATATATATATATATATATATATATATATATATATATGCTTGAAATGAGCAGTCACCCATGTCCTGGTTTCACAATAATTCCTTAGCTAAGATTTTCCTTAACTTAAATCATGCAAAATTTCAAATTCTTATAGTGTTGTTAATTTTCAAGGTATTCAGAAATTTAAGGTTTCATTTTGAAAATCACGTCTAGAATAAAACATCTGCATGTAGTTTTTACAAAAATATTCGTCAGTAGTTCCAAAAAGAGATGATTAAAATTTGTTAAGTTTAAGTTAAGGAAAATCTTAGTTAAGATTTGATTGTGAAACTGGGGCCAGATGATAATACAAAGACAATATTGAGAAAAAATATACTCAACAAAAAAAGTTGGGGACCATTGTGAAATTTGAAAAAAAAAAATAAAAAACTGAAATATGTAAAATCCATCTGTAATTTGTTCTTATTCTTTTCTTGTTTCAAATGATGTTATGAAGTTAATCTTTTGTGTACGAAATTAAATCTCCTTCATGAAATTATGAGAAGTGTGAATATGAAATGATATGATTTACGCTCTACAAAATTAAATAATGTTTTTGATGTGGTCCTTTACTTATTTTGTTGAGTATATTTTAACTTTTGAACAATTTAAACTATCACTATTTCAAATTAAATTAAACTATTTCGAAATAAATTATTTCAACAGCCATGGCATCTCTCTCGGGCATATCACTCAGAGCACTTCTTATTATTTCGTTTACCTCAACCACATCCCTATTAACTCTTATAATGTAATCACACGGTATGACAATACCCCCATCCTTTGCGTGTTGAGGAGGCCATGGAGGAAAGCTTGGACCTGGCTCTCCTGTAGGAATAGAATAAATTTTGTGGCCTTTTTCAATGATGTAACGGAATGCCAGACTGAGACCTCTGGGTGCATGACCCATTGGAAGACCGGCAACATCACTCAATTTTAAATATCTTTTCGTATCGGTCACCATGCAATGAATATGATCATTAAATGAGGACAATTCAGGAACCCAAATTAGTGATGCATGTTCATCGTGAATGTTTGTATATTCTAAATCGACAATTAGTCTTGTAGGTGGGTTCGTCATGGGTGGTCTGATCTCACAAACATGATATCCCTTTATTACTGAATAATAATTATAATCTCTGCATTTTCACTTGTTCCTTTAATACCACATTCCTTTTTCTGAAATTAAACATCAGATTTTAATTAATAAATAACAATCTAAAATGTTAATAATAAAAATCCACCGGAAAAGGGAAAATACAATTGCTTCTGTCTATCTCGAGTTCCATAGCAAGCAGCACATTGTAGGAGATTAGTCTCGATGTTGATATTTTTACCTATTCGAAACTGGTAAAATCATCACAGTAATTCAAGTACAGTATATTAATAGATCGAGAGAAAATAAAAGTTCAACATTTTAATGGTTAATAAGTTGTTAATAGTACTTACTTTTCACACATTCAAAATACCCGTACTGTCATCGGCAACACGTGGTTTTCATGTTTTCTTGAAAAAAGCATTTCCATGACCGCGATTTGTTTATATCGTTAAACTAGGCCACCAACAATTCCCCGACCTGTCCTGCACATACATTTAGGAAGCGATTGAAGTTAATATTATTTAAACGATTAATGTCCATACTTTCTAGTAAAAACATATTGATAAAATTATTTTGCGATTCCTTTAATTGAACGGGATTTAAATTTTGGATTATTCGGAACTAGTAAAAATTCGGAACTGGTAAAACAACTGTATTTCCTTCGGTTTAGGTACATTCAGAACTTTCACTAGCAACAAGGTTTAAAAAATAATATTTTAGGTTTCGGTTGTATTCATTTTCTTGCAATCACTACAATGTGAAACTTGCAGGGGAGAATCATTGACCAATTCGAAAACATGACAGGGGAAGTAACTCTTACGATTGAAAACGAGGCTGGGAGGGGGGGGCAAATCGAAATCCAATCTCATTTAGCCTATGTACTTGTTGGCTTTGAGTCGGGGTTTTTATTATTATTATTATTATTTTTAATTATTATAATTATTATTTATTATTATTTATTATTATTATTTTTTTTTGTGACCAGTTGTGTATCTTGAAATCTAAATACAACTTCTTCATTCCGCGTGGAAAAATATACGTTAATCGGCTGAAAAAACTGGACATTCTTTTCATTATCTAAAATCGAAAAAAAAGACTTGAAATTGCCGACTAGAAGGAATTAAATTCCCACTGCGGTCCACCGCAAAGAACATTTCTGCCGTGGTGGAATATAAAATCGTCTATCGCGATGTTTATTGAAAACCAAATACATTTAAAACTGGATGTGTACTTGACCATTTGAAGATGTATCAAGATCAATTAAAAATAAAATGTAAATCCCGGTTTTAAGAAGAATCGTAATGATCGAATATTATATTTACTAATTCAAAAAAAAAAAAAAAAAAAAAAAAAAAAAAAAAAAAAAAAAACAATTATATTTTTCTGTTAGTTGTAATTTAATACACGATGTATTTCTCTTGCATTTTAATATACCACACATCACAGTAATGATAAATAAGCGTTTAGCTTAAAAATACATTTTTGCGAATCTTTCCAACTTTATCAGTGAAGAGTTATAATTAAGTGAATCGAGCCATAATTCTTTTTTTATTTTGTTATTTTTTTTCATACTGGATTTACCACCGTAGGCAAATATGTTAATTAACTTCTCCATATTTTCTCCCTTTTACTCCTGTCTAACATGTATTGGTGAACAGTATCGTACATATGCATACATATTTTCGCCGTAAACTCATTAAAAATCATCCTAGAGTCATATTTTTTTTAATTTGTTCATTTTTAAACTGCGTATACTGAACCTACTGTAGGCAAAATATGTTAATCAACTTTTCTTTTATTTCTCTCGTTTACTCCCGTTTACTCTTCATACCTACCGAAATTGTAGTGTTCCAGGCTGTTCACATCAAATAGGCATTTCAATTTGTATTAATAAAGATTGACAATCTTCATACTTAAATTTGATGTTATTCATGTATGATCATATTTAAAGTTTTCCACTGAAAGGATAATTTATAAAATAATTTCCCACGGAAAGGATAATTTATAAACATCATGTTGCAAATTTTATTTCTGAAACATCTATTGTTTTCTTTTAAAATTTCGAATATATCTCAAACAAATTTAGAAAAATATGGACTTAATTGCAAATGTATACAGTGTAGCTATAAGCTTGATATATTCTTTATTCATCTTTTTAGAAAATTTGACTGTTTGTTAAGATTTTTTTTTATTTTTAAGACTGTCTTTTTACATCTGATACCCATAAGAACAGTGTCTCACAAATTAAGATAGTTTGTTTCAGAATATAAAATTTAGAGGCTGCAGTGGCCACGTGGTTAAGATGCAAGTCTACAAACCTAAGGTCTTTCACACACAAAAATAATAATTATAATTATAAAAAGTGCTCATAGTAGAAATCGCTTTGATTAGAACATTTTGATAGGTGAAATAATGATATCTTCAAAATCTATGCAACAACTCGTCGAAAAAAATTCTCATGAGAAAGTTTAATTTTGATATTTTCTTTATATTGAATGTATTTACATAATAATCTAACATGCGACTAATTAAAAGATTATCAATAATCTAAGTCGGTGGACATCCTGTTTATTAGGCACATTCCATCACCTGTAATCATCAGGATCTTACCTTGCAATTTGCTAAATTGATTGACAGGTATCCTTACAGCGATAAACTAGTAAATGCTGTTTGTAAATATTTTGAGATGTTGACGAAATGTGTGGGAAGAACGAATGTAAATTATATTATGTAATTTAAATAAATTAATTTGAGATTAATTTGAAATAATTAATCGAAAAACCGACTGGTTGGCGGAATAAAAATACTTTTGGTAAATTCAAATTGATTTAGATCTACATTTACTTATCTGGCAATATGATTATAAAATCATTTAAATTATTTAATAAATTTAATTTCCTTTACATCTCTAGTGCCATTTATACAACTGAAAAAGTTTTAACTAATATTGAACGCTTGCGGACCGGCGTGTCTTTTTTAAATATAAATTAATTTTTCATTTAAATGATTTTTTATTATTAATTTCAGTCATATTTAACAATTTTTTAAAAAAGATATTACTATAAATTTCATTAAAACTGACGAAAAACTAACGATATCGCACTATACTAGATAAACAAAAATGCAATCGTAAACTTCGCTTTGCCCCCCCCCCCCCCCCCACGAGACTTAAACGAGATTTCAGACAAAGCGAGATTTCATGTTTTCGAATTCGTGAATGTAAATGAACTGGTCAACATGCTACCCAAACTGTCTGTAGAATATGGTCTGAACTTCACTACTAAATATAGTATCAATTTAATTGTGTTCAATTTTGAGGGTTAATTTTTTCATAATATATTGATATAACATGCTAGATAAGAATTTGAAAAAATATAATTAAATATAATTAAACTTGAAATTTCATGGAAGTAAACTATGTGATGAAGTTTGGTGAAAATTGGAAAGAAACAGGCAAAAACGGAAATGACTGTTGTCCTGTAAAAATTGAAATTTCTTATTTTTGGTTGAAATATGCTAATTTTCAGAAAATATCTTCTATTTATCATTTCGAGATGTTAAGAAACTTAAAAATCCACATTGATGTCCAAACTATGGCACCAGTGGAAAAATTGCTATTTTCAATGTTGCGGAATTGAAGGAAAAAAGAGAATTTCTGTCATGGAAAAAAGAAAATTTTGAAAATCTGCACCTAGAGCCTATCTAGCTCATGAAACAAGTTATAAATATGATGTCGCAATATAATTAAACTTGAAATTTCATGGAAGTAAACCATGTGATGAAGTTTGGTGAAAATTGGAAAGAAACAACCAAAAGTGAAAATGACTGTTGTCCTGTAAAAATTCAAAATTCTTATTTTTGGTTGAAATATGCTAATTTTCTGAAAATATCTTCTATTTATCATTTCGAGATGTTAAGAAACTTAAAAATCCACATTGATGTCCAAACTTTGGCACCAGTGGAAAAATTGCTATTTTCAATGTTGCGGAATTGAAGGAAAAAAGAGAATTTCTGTCATGGAAAAAAGAAAATTTTGAAAATCTGCACCTAGAGCCTATCTAGCTCATGAAACAAGTTATAAATATGATGTCGCAATATAATTAAACTTGAAATTTCATGGAAGTAAACCATGTGATGAAGTTTGGTGAAAATTGGAAAGAAACAACAAAAAGTGAAAATGACTGTTGTCCTGTAAAAATTCAAAATTCTTATTTTTGGTTGAAATATGCTAATTTTCTGAAAATATCTTCTATTTATCATTTCGAGATGTTAAGAAACTTAAAAATCCACATGGATGTCCAAACTATGGCACCAGTGGAAAAATTGCTTTTTTCAATGTTGCGGAATTGAAGGAAAAAAGAGAATTTCTGTCATGGAAAAAAGAAAATTTTGAAAATCTGCACCTAGAGCCTATCTAGCTCATGAAACAAGTTATAAATATGATGTCGCAATATAATTAAACTTGAAATTTCATGGAAGTAAACCATGTGATGAAGTTTGGTGAAAATTGGAAAGAAACAACCAAAAGTGAAAATGACAGTTGTCCTGTAAAAATTCAAAATTCTTGTTTTTGGTTGAAATATGCTAATTTTCTGAAAATATCTTCTATTTATCATTTCGAGATGTTAAGAAACTTAAAAATCCACATTGATGTCCAAACTTTGGCACCAGTGGAAAAATTGCTATTTTCAATGTTGCGGAATTGAAGGAAAAAAGAGAATTTCTGTCATGGAAAAAAGAAAATTTTGAAAATCTGCACCTAGAGCCTATCTAGCTCATGAAACAAGTTATAAATATGATGTCGCAATATAATTAAACTTGAAATTTCATGGAAGTAAACCATGTGATGAAGTTTGGTGAAAATTGGAAAGAAACAACCAAAAGTGAAAATGACCGGTAACCTGTAAAAATTCAAATTTCTTATTTTTGGTTGAAATATGCTAATTTTCTGAAAATATCTTCTATTTATCATTTCGAGATGTTAAGAAACTTAAAAATCCATATCGATGTCCAAACTATGGCACCAGTGGAAAAATTGCTATTTTCAATGTTGCGGATTTGAAGGAAAAAAGAGAATTTCTGTCATGGAAAAAAGAAAATTTTGAAAATCTGCATCTAGAGCCTATCTAGCTCATGAAACAAGTTATAAATATGATGTCGCAATATAATTAAACTTGAAATTTCATGGAAGTAAACCATGTGATGAAGTTTGGTGAAAATTGGAAAGAAACAACCAAAAATGAAAATGACCGTTGTCCTGTAAAAATTCAAAATTCTTATTTTTGGTTGAAATATGCTAATTTTCTGAAAATATCTTCTATTTATCATTTCGAGATGTTAAGAAACTTAAAAATCCACATGGACGTCCAAACTATGGCACCAGTGGAAAAATTGCTATTTTCAATGTTGCGAAATTGAAGGAAAAAAGAGAATTTCTGTCATGGAAAAAAGAAAATTTTGAAAATCTGCACCTAGAGCCTATCTAGCTCATAAAACAAGTTATAAATATGATGTCGCAATATAATTAAACTTGAAATTTCATGGAAGTAAACCATGTGATGAAGTTTGGTGAAAATTGGAAAGAAACAACCAAAAATGAAAATGACCGTTGTCCTGTAAAAATTCAAAATTCTTATTTTTGGTTGAAATATGCTAATTTTCTGAAAATATCTTCTATTTATCATTTCGAGATGTTAAGAAACTTAAAAATCCATATCGATGTCCAAACTATGGCATTGGACAGAGTAATTGACTTTTTTACCCAATGTGAAGAAAATGCTATCAGGGAATTATTTGCTTGTCTGTAGGATACTTGCTGAACGAGCTAGCACTTAACAAAAAGTCAGGCCAATGCGAAATAGTATAATACAGACCAAATTACAAACTCACTCTCATGCAAACACAAAATATCTGGAGAATATTCCATAGAAAGTAATAAAACTCACATGTAGATGTGACATTACACATTTTCACCAACCAATGGTGCAAACTTGAATGGGGGTATTCAAAATGTTGGGGTGGTGGAAGACTTTAGTCATTGAGCTTGCCACAATTACATTTCTAGTTCATCTTGAAACTCTTCTTCAAGACAGAATGTGCAAGACTAGTCTATTAACACATTATACTTCTCAATATATATGTTTTTGTTGACATATAACTTACTTGCAAATTTAAAATAAGTAACTATAAATAAAAAACAATTAATTTGGTGTTCTTTATTTCCAGGAAAAAAGAAAACTGAGGCACTAACTTTACCTAAGGAAGACTAATTCAGCTGATGATTAACTATAGAGAATCTGTTTGCATCTTTGTTTCCTGTTTAAAAAGCTTATGTGGAGCAAACATTCCTCTAAAAGACCAAATTTAAATCAAGAAAAATAATAATAATAATAGATTCAGCGGTCTTAATGTTTTGACCAACTGACCATTACAGAAAGCTGCTTAAATTTAAAGATTTTAAAGATTGTCTTAAAGGTTCCAGTGCTACATTCTTTTAATTTAAACAGGGGCTTATGAGTTGAGAAAAGCATAGAAATAAAGTATTTTTATTTACAATCTTATGTGTTAGCTGTTAGCCATGGTCCTGTTTCAGAAAGTTTAGATTAATTACTGTATGTGTACTTATTTTAACAGGATTCTAAAATTAGCGCTTTTTGTGCCATAGACATTGCACTAATTTAATTGCAGCACTAAAATATCTCCATTTGAGGGAGACGATTACATCTACATCTGTAATCTGTTGTGTGAAAGTATAGACCTTGTGTCCATTAATGTCTTTCAATAAAGTAATTGTACAATGAAATTAAATGATTGTACTTCATTGTTATGACATGAAACAGAATATTTACATTTAAGTGAAACTTAACAATTTATAAAATAATAATGCAATAAGAATATCTAAATAATAATGCAATAAGAATATCTATTTAGTTGCATTTTCATGTGCCTTATTAATGGCCTCAAGAATACCAGACTTGACTCTAACAAGAATTAAGCTTTGAACACTGTTTACTAGTATTTGTAATAACGATCTTTATTCAATAAAAACGGTCATCTTAGCATGTTAAGTTATAACCTTATCAGGTCATATAGGAAAGTTATAGTCTGTATCAAAAAATTGTATTACACTAATTCAAAAAAGTTCTTGACTTGCATGCACAATTTAAAGATTGGGGTAATAATAAGTCCACCCCTCAAAGAACGTAAATGTAAGTGTGCTAATTTAAGTACATGTACAATATTTTGTCAGTTTTTGTGAATATTTATGATTGGTCTAATTTTACACAGAATTCAACACACTAAGACTAACCTGTTGGTCCATCACTTTGTGTATGAAGCACCATAATGTAAAAAGAAAGAGAAGTAATGCAATATTTAAATCTCATAATAATTATAAGATAATTATAAGTGATCTTCAGTACCAGTCATTGAATCCCACTCATACATGAACAATTCAGTTTCTTTCCAAAAGATCAAAGGTTTTCTTTAAATAATCTAGTTAACTTGACAATCTCGCATTTCTGATATCAAAATGGTCAGTTCTCGGATGGTAGAGGAAGCTGGAGTGTTTTTAGAGAATTTAAGCAAGCAAACTGACAAACTTTCTCGCATTAAAATAGGATAATACAATCTTAGCACGATTGGAAACGAAGTCATAGGATACTCTTTAATTGAGCACCATGGTCTTTCTCTCTCTCCTCCCCCCCCCAAAAAAAAAAAAAATTAATGGAGTAGATAATTTTATTAAGCCTTGAAGTATCAAGGTGGTTAATTCTAGGAACCTGGAGTGACAAGAGAAAGCTAATGACTTTTCTCGAAGAAAACTGATAAAACTTTCTCAAATATTTGCCAAGTGAAGTTTAAATCTAGGTGATGATGGTTGTTGGTTGTTTAATTTTTAAGCTATTCATGGGGAGAACAAGGATATTAATCTCTTAGAACTAATATAAAAACAAGATTGTGTATGCATGAAATGTGCAGTGTGTATTATGGTCTAGTTTTTACTAGCACTCAGACTGAGGTTAAGTTAAGGTGCTATCTCCAGTCGGTATTCCCTAGACAGCATAGCACTTCCAGTTAGAGTATTCTGGCACTTTGTGCTTTGTCTCCCTTAAAGATGAGTACCAGGTGAGAAAGCAGTATCTCAAATTTTAAAGTCTTATTCATGACCCGGCCCAGGTCCTAGCCCCTTACCACTTGCTGAAATGGTGGGTGCTCCACCACTGAGCCACTGCAGTGAGTCCCAGGTGATGAGAAGTGCTGTAATCTATGAGCAGGAGCAGCACCTGGTCTTAAAGATGCTCTATACAAGAAGGGGGAGTAATTCTGTTTGCTCCCAAGTCAAGATTCTTTAACTTATATTTGATGTGGTTCTGGGATGGTGAAGGAAACCAAAGTGCCTGGAGAAAACTGCCAAGCTTTGGCACTAGCATATGTCCGAGTCGAAGACCTTAGACTACTGAGGTGTTAGAAATGAGTAAATAGAAAAAGAATTATAGTGACTGTTCTTTTGCCAAACACTTGGAATTTAGAAATGAAAGTCACAGGGTCTTTCAAAGGAAACCAATGCCTTATGCCATGGCATTCGTGGCACACTAAAGAAACCCCACTCACTGCACATTGCCCCGAGTCACTACAAAGGTAAAAATTTCTGCTACTTCACCTATAGATAGTGGCCTCTCGATATAATTGAAATATTCATGAGTTGGATGTAAAGCCCCATTCAATCAATAAATTAGGATGGTTGAAAAATGGAGTGCCTAAAAAGCCACACCCTCAGGAAAGGAAACGGGTCAAGGTCGTTGTCCTCTCTCTCTCTCTCTCTCTCTCTCTCTCTCTCTCTCTCTCTCTCTCTCTCTCTCTGATTTAAGTTTGCCCTGGGTGGTTTTACCCTAAATCAATTTATTGTTTAACTTCATTTAATATGGACGCACGTTGGCGGTGAAGATTTTATCTTGTAAAAACAAACATTTGATTATTTAATTAGTCTCGTAATCTGTTACTATTGTCAGGTATACAGTTTCTAAATTCGCTTACAATACTAACTGTGGTTACGATAATTGTGTTTTATAACATTTTTTTTCTTATACAGATGCAAAGATAAAAAAGATTGTCCAAAACTATATAAGAAATGTCGAAAAAAAAGGGGGGGACAAAATGGGTGAATTGACGGGCGAACAGGTTTAGGGGCGAAACGAAAAGATACCATTAAAATATGTTGCAAGGAACGTGATGCATGATTACTTTTTTCCCATACACTTGATTATTCGTGGAGCTTTTCAACTTACAATGTCCATTTTAACCACCGTCAATGAAATCGCACATGAAAATATAAGATTTAATCAATCTGTCACGATGTACCCGCCAATGATACCGACTGGGGAATAATGAAGATAAGATTATTATTTAAATTGTTAAAAACATTCATTATTATTATTATGAAATTTTATGTAAGAATATAGCATTTTTAGAAGATTGAGTTGTGATTCAGGCAAAATATATCGATGTCATGTCAATAAAAATTTCCTTACTGCACGTGTCTATTAAATTTATTTGTATATATATTTTCATGAGAACGATTTATCGTGTTTTTTTTTAACTATCATTGTATTCTAATTCTAATTAAATTCAGAGTAACGAAACCCGTAATGGCGTTTAATGATTTTCAGTCCGTTTTAGCGATTATAACTCTGGTGTTCATTATTTATCGAATAAAGTACGTAGAAACCTAAGGTAAGCCCACACCAATTTTCGCAGATTGCGTTCTAAATTTCTGCATTTCTATTACGTCGATATAGTGCGGAATTTGTCGGAGGATAGGTTGCAACACGACATAGGTGTAAGGTAATTAAAAACTGATGACGTCATCTATACACGTAGAATGTACACGAAAATAGATAACATTGTGCTAAAAACGCAATTTTTTTAAGAGTTCTAGCATAGAGATTTTCACTTCGTTCAGTCCTTTGATTTTGATGCAAAATTGTGCACTTTTTTTTAACAATTATCACTTTTTTGTTATTACATTTAACGTTAAAAATCGGCATTTTTACATTTAGCGTTAAAATGTTTTTACATTTAGCGTCGAATTTTTTACATTTGATGTCGTTTTTATATTTGTACATTTAATGTCAAATTTGATCTTTTAACATTTAACGTGATTTTTTACATTTGACGGTCCTACACACCAGGTCTTGTTTTGAAAATGGAAGATAAGGTTAGCAAACAACAACATAATTTCTCAAACCAGCAGCGATGTATCGTGAATTACATAAATGTTCTGTAAAACAAAGATACGATAGGTTTACAGTTAAAATAGAACATCTAATTTTATCACGTCAATCATTTTTTTTTTTATAAAATACCAGTATCTATAATGTGCATAGTAAGAACTTTCTTTCACTTGAACTATACATGATAAAATATCGATATTTGTGAACTTTCTTTCAAGTTTAGCTGATGACATCATGATATAAATGAAATAATCTTGACTTGAAGTAAAACTTCATTCAATCAGTTATCAAAAAAGAATACATTTATTTCTGTTTCTTATATAAATTTCTATGCTTTTGCACTTGCTTATAAACATTGATGTTTCCGTCAAAAGTTGCTTAAATTCCCTCCATATAAATGTGCACGGAATAACGCAACATTATTATTCCATTTTCTAGTCACACATATTTCGAAAACATGTAGTCATTCAGCATCTATTGGTCTGGACTCTCTAAAGAAAAGCTTGTGGTAATCAATAAGTGTAAATTTAAGTTTATCTTAGTAGTCTACAGCTGTCAAGAGTGGCATGGCTTTCTAATAGTCTTCAAATTTTGTCCGAAAGTTAAGTTATAAAATGCGTTACAAGAAATTTTGATTGCGTTAAAGGGGGTCTTGAAGTGCGTTAAAATGAATTTAAAGTACGTATTTTACATGCATGTTGTGCAATTTGGTATAATGTGTGACATTAATATGACGAATTTAAGTTTTAAGATGCGTAAGTATTTGAAAACCGTTATTGAGTACTTGTATTTGAAATGATTCATACTTATTTTATTTTCGTTATGATTTATTTGAAATACGCTGTTACGAATTTTGAAATGTGTTGTTACTTATTAAAACGGGGTTTATTAAACGTTAACGAGTGAAACACGATGGAAGAAAAAGGACGACGATGAGACCTTAAATAAAAAAGGGACAGGACATGGTAATACAATAATCTCGACTTTAAAGAATGAATGACGCTGACTTACATTTTATACGTGTTTAAATTAATCATGTACAATATTCTGGATCCTTTCAACAGTACAAACATAGATCATAATGTCACCAGCAAAATCAAGGCATCCGTTATAGTTGTATTTATATTTATTGAAGATAAACTTGAATTAAATGACGTTTATAGGATGATTGAAATATTGTTTTTAATAATCCCTGTCAACAAACAGTGAAAATGTTTGCTTCTTTGTTTTTGGAAATTGTCACTTTGTTTGCAAGTAAACATGAAATAAATTTCAACACTTAAAGCCTACGTCAATGATTTAAATACAGATTGTGTGTGAATAACGTGGACAATGGATAAAAATTGTTCTCTAAAAATTAGAAAAAAATTATTACCATCCTTTGAATTTACTCAAATAATTATTTGAACGTTTATAAGTGATAAAACAATCAATGAAATTGAATTAAACAAAACAATGGTCTACTTTCAAGACGCCTCGCGAATTTAAAATTCTTACTTAACAATATATCTAACACCAGAAGTCCATGAATTACTTGAAGTGTGTAAGTCTCTATATACCCCTTTACATCGCGTTGCTTCCTTTTTGTGTCGATTTTAGAATGATGTGACGTATAGGGTATCTAGATAGCGCCCTCCCACGGCAAATTTCTGAACTAATTTTCTTCACTGGAGAACTGCAATATGGGTAATTCAAATATATTCTGAACGCCTCGGGCATTTAAACACCTAGGGAATAACTCCAAAGAAGTTCCGGGTGTCAAAATCAGCTGAAAACTGTTAAATATACTACGATTAGAGTAATTTAGACGTACTTTTCAAAATGGAAAAATTGACTAGAAGCACACAGTGTAATTTATTTCATCTCAACCAAACAATGTTGAAAAAAAAGGGAGTTAATTGTAGCCTGACAAATAACTTGAAAACAAAACAGGAAGATGTTCAAATGTTGGAACTCAATTTCTGACCAGAAACATGCAAATTTTTTCTTCTCAAATCGGTTGAGAATAAAATGTTAGTAATGGTTACTAATTGATCCCCATTTCTTTCTCAATCTCATATTGTCAATATTTCCCTGTTTATCGTGAACACAATTTATTTATTTATTTATTGAGGCGTATTTATGTCTATATGTTACTTTGTTTATGATTTTGTAATGTATTTTTCTTTTTGTTATTAAAAAAGAACATTAAATACAGAAAAAATCGCTTTATAAAAAAGAAGTAGTAATTCAAGTTTTGAGATACATTCTAAAGTTGAAATGTCTTTTAATTTAACATTGCAATTTTTAACAAGAAATTAGATATTGAAATTTCCTTGCATGGTCATTGTTCAGTTCAATAATATTTATTTAGGTTATTTGCAAGTTGATAAATGTTTTATTTTAAAAAATCTCATCTTCACTGCTCTCTCTCACCAAATACAAAAATTATCAGAAATCAAAAATCAATTGTTTGAATTGGATTTTATGTACCAGTCATGTTTTTTACACTTATATCAATAATCATTAACCACATTTTCATATTAAAATAAAAGTTGTTAATCTGAAGCAGTTTTTCTTTCTTAATATTTTAAGATGTGGAGTGACAGAAATTTATACCTTTTCAGTGTGATTAGGATGAATTATATTAATTTAATTATTTTGCAAACATATTTCTTTTTTTTATTATTATTATTATTAAAACTCAAATGATTAAATTATTGTTCTCACAATAAATTATGAGATTATTTTTGGGGTTATTTGTCTTTGCCAAAAAGTTGAGAGAGAGAGAGAGAGAGAGAGAGAGAGAGAGAGAGAGAGAGAGAGAGAGAGAGAGAGAGAGATCTTGTTATTTGCTAACAAAAACAAATGCAGACTATCCCTTTTTCTTTATTTTTTTTATTATTTATTTATATTTATAATTTTTTTTTTTAAATCTTTAATCCAAATAATATTAATAACAGTATGGCAATGGTAAAGAAAGCTTAAGTTCTTCTTTTTTATCAGTGAAGTTGTTTAAATGAATTCTTAGTTAATTAGTTATATAATTAACAAATTCTCAGGTCGTAAGTTGACACCTTTGAAGTTCATAAACTCCTAGTCAGTAAGGAATTCATATTTTTGATTTTAATAAATTCTCAGGTAAAAAGTTGGCACCTTTGAATTACATATTTTCTAGATTATGTTGACCAGGTGTATATTCCCAATTAATTAGTTTTCTCTGAGAATTTGCAACTTATAATTACATTTACATACTGATATTATTTTCACATCTAGCATACAAAAGGAAGTTTTTTTTTATTATCCTTGATGATAATTTTAATTATTTTTAATATACAACTGAAAAGTGATAGACTTTCAATCTCAATCGACCTACCCCACAGGTATTTTTACCAATTACAAGTGATAACTTTTAAATTTACAATATTAAAAGTCTTTAACAGTGAACTGGTACAGTCATCGAGAAAATCAGCTGATAACGATGAATATCCATAATTTACACAAAACCTGGTATAATACAAAGGCTTGTGCCATTATGTCACAATTCGTCACATTGACAGTTTAAATTACCGGTAATTCTTCTATGTATTCGGACAGATTTTAATTATTTCATTTTCAAGTGTCCGGGAATTTAGAGTAAATTTGAAAACTTAAATATCTTGAAAATTGGGGGTGTCCAAATATTTAGAGTGTCCGAAAATATTAGAGCAATTTGGAGCCGATTTTGGGTCCCGGTTACCTCTCGGTATTTTAACACATCAACAGTGATATCCACGCATGAATCAATAATAAAGTAAAATTTTCAATAAAATACAAGTAAAAGTTACTTTTGTGTTATTTATTTTATTAATTATTATTTTTTAAAGTGTTTGTTGATCAATAATCATGATTCTGTAAGTAATACACATCGAGTTTACAAGAAAACGTTTTTTTTTTTTGTTTTTTTTTTTTATGAAATCCCACCGTTTTAGGTGCACCAACATGGCCGCTTTCTATTTGTAATTGTCTGCAGTCAAATTATTATTATTCATCGTGTGTTGCAATAATAAATCATATTTCAAACATATTTTAATGTAATTCTCATCTTGGAAAACAGTTTTTTACATGGTCGTTTCGGGAATTCCAATAACAAACATAAATGAGAGTAAGTGAAAAACGTCACTGCCTGTTTTCATAAGAAAAAATGTGTTTGATGTTAAATTAGTGTACCGACAAGATTCTGTCTTAAACGATTTTCGCGGCAGTGAAATCATTGTAATGTGTCCCGGTCGCCATCTTGAAATTACTGAAATACCCAGAATGCAACAGTTCATTCTGAAAAGATGCTGGAAACAAGTATGTGACGTCACATTTTATTTTTAGAAGCGGTCACGCTAAGGTAAGCAATGCGATGTTAAGACCCATATCGCTTACACACTTCAAGTAATTCATGGACTTCTGCTAACACTGAACATTAAAGCAACTCAAAATCGGAACATAATTTATTTCACACATTTATACATCCAATAACGATTTCCTGTTGAACATTTGTATTTGTTGACAAAATTCGAGATTCAGACGTCAAAGTTTCAAGGTTAAAGGTCAAATGGAACAAAATTTAAATTTGAAATTATTCTTAGAAAGCACATTTTAACATTTTAGAACAGTAAAAAAAACTTATTGAGCCTTTGGATCTTTCCATATTTGCCGGTTCATGTAGGTAATATGTTATATAAACAGTTTGACTAACATTGTAGTGTATACTTCTGATCTTGTTTTATGCAGGGATTGTCTTTTATCAGAAACTATCAATTCTCGTATATTCTCTTACGTTCAGCTATACATAAAACAATCTTCTAGATTTTAGTAACAAGTTACTTAACTTTAATTTTCATCTGTTCTTGGTGTTCTTAGAGTGTCACTAACTTTAACTTATTTACTTTATGCTTCTTAATTGATCTCATTTAACATTAACTTAATATTTATATATTTTCCTTTTAGTTCTTATTCTTTTTATTTCATTAAATAAGTTCCATAAGTCATGATTACTTTGTTAAAGCTTAGAATGTATGGAGAGGACAATTATAATGTTGAGATAACTTTTGTAATTTTCACAATAAAATATGTTTAAACGAAACTTATGCAGGGATTTAGTTAAATTTTCAGTCAGCAAGATCATTCCGAACCCCCTTCTATTGAAGTAAATAGTAAGTACACACACACACACACACACACACACACACACACACACACACATATTTTATGATCAGGGAATGTTAGTATCCAGACCTGGTCGCAACGCCATCTTGTGTATAAAGGAAAATAATTCGAAACTTATCCCTATTTCTTCAACATGATTTTGCATGTCTTGTTGAAAGAAGAAGAAGAAAGTCAGATAGTAGTGACATTTAAACAAATGATTTAGTACTTCTGACAAAACGTTCACAATGAAGTAAATGATTTTTATACCTAAAATGTACAACAAAGAAACGGAAATCTAGTCAATTATGGTTTATTTGTAAAAGCTTAAGTAAATAAAAGTAATCAATTTAAAATTGAAAAGTGTTATCCTGGGTTAAAATAAATTTTCAAAGCAACATTATTCCTCGAACAAAGTACAGTAAGGGCATTGGTGATTTTAGAGGACCGAGAGAACTGTTGTTTATTGTGGTTTAACCGAGCAGAAAAAAAAACATCTTTGAGATTCATATCGCAGAAGATGCCTCAAACGAAAAAAAAATTGGTAAGTGATGATATAAAAGTGTAAAATTAATTAAAAAATCAAATTGAATGATTTTTTTTAAAAAGTAATTAAAAGTAAAAGTGGTTCCTAAGTTGTAAAACAGTCTTTTTGAAATTTCTTTCTGATTTACTTTTTTTCCTTTTGTTTCGCAACGTTTGTATTTATTTCTTTTCGAACAATAAAAATTACGCCGTTTTATGAAAGCACAATTTTAGGTTTAATCATAGCAAAACTATTTGTCCATGTCTGCGAATATCTCCTTATTAACAATTTTACGACAATGCTTGTTTAACAAACTTAATTTTGCCTCTAAAAAAAGGGTTTGAAACAAAAAAATGTTTTGTTGCTATTTTAATCAAAAAAAAAAAAAAAAAAAAAAAAAAAAAAAAATCAGATGGTATTATGTGTATAATAGAACATACAATAAAACATACTTCAAACATTGCTTTTTAAAATTTCAATCAGGAAATTCTTAATGGTTTTTTTAAAAATCAAATATGAAGAATAAATTTTTAAACATTTTTAAATTTTATTAAAATGCATACACTGTTTTAAAAGGAATTAAATATCATTGTTTTTTCTTTCATAGCGTTCTGTTGCGGACTTAAGGTTGGGTAAGTTTACTAATTCTATTTTTATTTTTAGTGTAGTATGTGATGACTTGATATTATGACAGAATAAAATCTTTCCTCATTTCTCTAATCGAATCAGAAATTTATATCTCAAAATAAATAAATAAATAAATGCATATCTTTTTGTATCCCATTCTTATTATTTGTTTCGGGTAATACTGTGTAATTATATACATATACTATATCTCCTAAAATCCTCTACGCATTTAATCTTTGTACGGTTTTACCTTTTTTGTATATATGTCTTGGTTGGCGTAACTGAAACGTATAAACATATAATAAGATCAGGAGAGTAATATAATAACGTAAGATAACGTAATGAATTAATATTTTCCTGCTTAGAAAAAAATTCCATTTACCCGTATTTTAGCGTAAAACAATTCGGTAATGGAAGCTTACAAGCGCATGTCGCATGTGTATAATGTTTCGGTAAATTTAGTGTAAAGAGATAAACATATTAACTATATAAGAAAAGACAACATGTAATTTTAAATCACTGGTGTCAACGGTAAGTACCTTGCGAAAATTGATGGCTTTCGTAAATGGCAATATCATTGCGTGCTTTTTGCACGATGGACCTTACTCGTGTGCGATATTTGCGCGGTGAACATATATGTATCAGGTATCGAAAAACTTCATCAGTTTATAGGGTTGGGAGGAATAGAGATATCAATGCCTAACGGGCATGAATTTTTAACTGAGTATTTTAAGGTTTTTATTATGATAGAACCAAACTTATTTATTTATACCCAAGGGAAAAAGAAACGCAGGGTAAAGTAATATGGAATAACTTTTAAACTGCTTTGTTCTTATTATGAAAATCGGTCAGGTTATTGTCTGGGTCATTGTGTTCTCAACACGGGAAGAAAAGTTACCGAAGCATGTAACACCGTGGCACGTAGTGCAAGCAGTGAAGAGCAAACATTTCGTGCAATATATATCTGATTATTCGTCAACACGTTTTTCATATTCGATACATTTCAGATGTACACACTGTTTTCAGTAGTTAAATCTCTGTTTTAATTTCCTACGGTTTACGGAAAGTTCAGAGTGGTCAGGCCATTGCGTTACTAATTAATGCAAGGTCAAAATAAACGGCAGGATGCTATGCAGTTCGTCGTGAATGTTTCTAACGGAGATCGACTTGTTTGTTGTCTTAAAGATACTGAAAGGCTTGCCGACCGACCTCGACAGGGCACCTGCGCATAACGACACGCCGTCAAGACAGAGCTATACGTCTTGTCAGCCTGCGTAATCGTTACTGCCACTGAAATTGCTAACAATATCATAGGCAATCATAACCTTCATAATCACCTTAAAAACTGTAAGGAACCGATTGTGTGTCTGCATTTTAGACGTTCATGGTTTGGTCTGCCTCTCACTCGTATGCGTTGCTGGCATCGAATGGCTTGGTTGGCGGCACATGCCCCAGAATTTTTCCAATAAGGCAATGGAGACAGATTTTTTTCACTGACGAGTCGCGATTTGCCCTTTTTCGTCTGAATGGTCGACGTCGTATATATCGACGTCGTAGGGAACGTTTCGCCGACCCATGTGAAATAGGTGGATAGGTTTGGTGAGTGATCAGCTATGATCGGGGGTGGAATATCTCAGGGGGTTAAGTAACCGTTTGTTTTGTTGAATGGGACTTTGACCGCCGTCAGGTATATGTATGAAATCCCTCGCCCGGTTGTTGTTCCTTTAGTCAAACAACATAATCTTATTTCACACACACAAACACACACACACACACACACACACACACACACACACACACACCACGCTCTACCAACTGAGAAATGCCATGTTGGAAGAGTGGAACAATATCCTCACGAGAAAGATAAACATGAATTAAATGCACAGGAGAATAAGGACTGTTGCAACTGCGGGAGGGTGACATTTCCGGTACTGAGAACTAAACCCCGATTTGAAATTGCGTTTTTGTGGGGTATCGCCCGATTTATTCAAATGACTCTAAAAGTTAAGGTCAACATCCAGTGAAATTTTCAGAAATAATTCATGAAAGATGGTTCTTGATAGTGTAGTAAACAAACTTTAATACCATTCATATAATTTACCATAAATCATCTCTTATTTTACCCTGCATTTCTTTTCCTTTGGGTATATTTATTTATTTAATATTTAAATTTGCCTCATGGCTACATCACGACAAAGCCATTATTCGTTTAGATGTGGTTCTTTCTTTTTAGAATGAACTGAAAAGACAAATTAGTTCAAAGGCTCCCTTATTAAACAGACTTTGTAAATGTAAAAAAAATATTGAAATAAAGTTTTGATTTTAAGTGTTACTACTAATTCCAATATAAAAACAATGAACTTATATTTATGAAGACGATAAAATTATTGATACAGAATTTTAAATGAAGACGATGAATGGTTTTAACTATTCTGTATTCTAGTTGTGAATAATTGTTTTTCTTAAAAACTAATGGCGATTTGTACAAGGAACAACCGCGTTTTAATAATAATAATAATAATAATAATAATAATAATAATAATAATAATAATAATGTTGTTGTAGCTGTAGCTGTTATTATTATTATTATTATTATTATTATTATTATTATTATTATTATTATTATTATTATTATTATTGTTGTTGTTGTTGTTGTTGTTGTTGTTGTTGCAGCTATTATTATTATTATTATTATTATTATTGTTGTTGTTGTTGTTGTTGCAGCTATTATTATTATTTTTTTTTGTGTGTTCATTATTTTTTCCTTATTGTTTTTTTATTATATTTAAATATGAGTAAATAGCTGTCAAATCTTGTTTAATGAGACTATAAAAGGGGAGGGCGGGTTTTAAAATTTTATGAACTATGATAAAATGTTCTTTATAACATGTGGCACCTTAACCCTATTGGCTAAGATAAACTGATTGTAGAATTAATGAGATCAGCTATTTACTTTATCATTTCAATAAATATTTAATATAAAATTAATAAAATGTATCTAATGGATTATGAAAACCCGCTTTGTTCGTTAAAAGCTAAAACAAAGAACAATCCCTTTTATAAATAAAATTTTCGATTGACCTAATTGAAATAGTTTAAAAATAATTTCGGTAGTAATAGATGGTAACAACCTTATAAGGAAAACAATAATTTAAATCGATATCAACAAATAATATATTCCAATTGATATAAGTAGGTTTTGTATCACGAGTAATTGAAATCGGATTTTATATGTACTGCGAGAACTACCTTATCCGGTTTATAGGGGAATGGACTCTTGTTTTGTGAGTCATGACTGAATTTAGTTTTGTGGAATATATATTAATAGTATATACTTAAAGGCAAACTGGAAAAACTAAATTTAAAGAAATTAAAAATGATATAAAAATAAATTAAGGAAGACTTTTTTGACTATTTTTACCTTCAATAGACACAAATTATTGTCTCAGCCCCGTATCTGTTTTAAAAAATTGATTAAATTTTTGTCATTTAACGATTCCCTCATGTCCTAAGTTTGTATTTCAGCATGAAATGATTTATTTAAAATTAGATAATGTTAATTCTATGCAATGCAAATTAAGACTCAACATCTACCCTATACTATATGCTAGTATTTACCTGTAATTCGTGAACATGTTGCGATATTTTGCTTTTCCCAAAACAACGATGAAAATGAATTTTTTGTGTGTTATTTCAACATATATAAAATAAACAAACTGTCATCGTAACATGTATCTTAACCAAAAATGTGTGTTAAAGTTATACAATGTTTTTACTACGAATGGAACATTCTTGGTTCAATACCTTTCCTATAACAAATTCTGAAATATATAAGTAATATTTATACATGTACCTATCTAAAGTACATTCCATCGATATTAAAAGTAACACCTTTTCTATTTATGCGTATTTTTCTACGAGAGATACGAATGAAAGAAACTTAATTTTAGAATGTATTCTTATTACTGTTAAATATTTGGAAAACTGCATCCTTTCATTAATTTAATTTTGCGTATTTGTGGACCAATAGATTGCCAAATGTTTTGGATGGTTGCAGTCCTTGCGTAAGCACCATAGCAAAAATGGAATTCTTTACAATTGTACATTTCGCTATAATCTCTACACAAGCCGAATGAACTCTTTTTACAACGTTTTTCGTTTGTTTTCAAAATATTTTTTTTTTAAATCCCGAACTTTCAATATTGACTGTGACGTAAAAATAAAGAGAATTAAACATAGCATGTTTTCCTATTTCTAGGTATTGCATTATCCTGGATACTTCTTTGTTTGCTGTCCTGTACAAGTTATACTTCTGGTGAGTATCTTATTGATATTTGTAAATTACATTGAAAAAATTACGAATTACATTTGGCATCAAATTAGATAGAGGTACAATACAACATACAACAATACTAATTAGGTAGAGGTACAATACAACATACAACAATACTAATTAGGTAGAGGTACAATACAACATACAACAATACGAATTAGGTAGAGGTACAATACAACATACAACAATACGAATTAGGTAGAGGTACAATACAACATACAACAATACTAATTAGGTAGAGGTACAATACAACATACAACAATACTAATTAGGTAGAGGTACAATACAACATACAACAATACTAACTTCTATGATGTTTTTAAGCTGCATTAGGTTTTCTTATACACAGTATATAACGGCGCATTTGTCTTTATTATGACTCTTATGAAAAATGTAATACTTGGTTCCATGATGATTACTAACGCTGAAATTTGAGGAGGAAGAAACTTACTGCTAGATTGCTCCACTAAAGACCTCATTTTACAACATAAATCACGTTATTCTTTATCGCAAATGAGACACAGCAACGAAGGATGTTACTAGACAAACTATTCGTTTTCCGTCAAAATCGATACCAGAATTTTGATATTTTCAGTCATGTTTTCTCAAAATAATATCTTTATGTTTCGCCTGGAAACACTTTGCGTCAGATTGCTTATCATACTGTTGACCTACCATGTGTCTAACTATGTATAGAAGTAATGCGGCCACTTCGTCGTGTGTATACAAGCCATACTGCTGTTTTATTTGAAGCCTTTTTTCCCACCTGAGCATGGCTGAGTCGGGTCCTTGGACTCAGTTTGTACCAGTTTGCCCCTGTCTTTAGCTCACCTGACCGAAGGTCTCCTGCAAAACTGCTGGACAGATTTCAATGATACTTAGTCAGAAGCATATATGGGCCAGTGCAATTAAGATTTGTTCATGGCGTTGCCATGACTACCAAAACTAGGTAAAGGTGACCTAAGGGTCCATAAATCTTAAAAAATCTCCTTCTCCGAAACCGATGATGGAAGAAAAATCTGATGTGATATTTGGCTTCTCTAGGGTCTTAAGCCTATAGTTTGTTCATTTCGTGAAATTGGGTCGAAAAATGGGTTACGTGTTTTGCGTTTAATTTAAAAAAATTTGTAAAATAGCTTCAATAGATCATATTTGTTTCAAGGTCATATATGTTCAAAGGTCAAGGACATAGCTGCATAACTTTTGAAATTTGTTAATGGTTTGGAAATTATTCATTGCATTTCAGTTACTTATAAATGAAATGTGACTGGATATATTTCTGATTAATTTTCGTGGCAGTTCTTAACTTGAGAAAACTTGTAAAGTTTCTGTACCTAATATATTGTCTATTGAGCTTTGCAAACAATTTTGGACATATCTTCAGTTGAGCATTAAGGCCCATGGGCCTCTTGTTTCTTTTCTTTGCAGAATCTATTGTCATTCTCGAAAGAACACTTTTTTTCTTTTTTCTTCTCCTTCTTTTCTACTTCTTCTTCTTCTTCTTCTTTTTCTCGCCAATGTTTACTTACATGTAGGACATCCGCTCATGCTTAAATCTGATAATTAACATATTATCTTGTTGCCTCAACCTTTTAGGATTTCCATTTATTATTGGCTAATAATAGTGAACTTAAGGAAACGAATCACAACAATCGTTATTTCAACCAATTTATATTGATAAAAATATTTTTGAAACATAAATTAGCTTTAAAGCATAAGGAGGCATTGAAGTGTTGTACTAAAGTTAATTTATCGGAAATTGGTAATTTATGCTGCTCTTACAACAAAAACTTGCAGGTTCTATATCATATTTTTTAAAACTCAGTAAGTCAATATTTGAAAACATATTAAATACATATAATCGTTTTAAATTAAAGCATTCTTCTTACGGACATGTGAAGGTAGTACGGCATTAATATCATGTTCAACTGATGTGATAAGCATTAATAAGGCTACATACGGAAGACAAAGTTTGACTTACTGTAACTCAGGAGGAAGTAGCACTGTTACGTGTCCTGAAAATGAGGTTACAGCAGTATTGGCTGGTATGTGTGATGGGTTGACATTTTGTTCTTATACTGTGAACAATGGTAACTTTGCAGACAATTGTCCTTCCTCATCCAATTACATGGAAACTGATTATGACTGCGTAGGTAAGTTTCAGTCCTCTGTATTTTCTTGCTTATTAATGTATATTATGTATTAAAAAAGCTAAGCCATTATTGATGGACTCAAGAATTAAAAAAAGGAACTATTAAAAATAAAACGCTGAATTCAGGATTGATTGTGGTATTGCTTGGGTTTTTTTATCAGTTTATCTTTTTTTGTTACATTGAACTTATGGATTTTACATAAATTAAATCTATTGATTCAATTTTATTTTTTACATTTTTCTCGCCGCAAATAGATGCAAAATTGCCTGATGCGGCATTAAAACAACAATTTACTCACTTACTCACTCGCTCATTTATTCACTCACTCTGAGATTAAATATTTGTTTATAACGCCATTGAGATGCTGTTAATGAATTATCCTTTACTCGGATAATCCGTATTCCGTTTTCTGTCGCAATTAAGCATCGTAATGCTCTCTAAATTTTTTTGCATATATTTTTTTCTATATTTGCTTCGTTGTGCGCAATTTTACTTTTTACATCAATATTTCTCTTTCAGCCCCTGGCGGAGTTGCTCCGGCGTACAACCCTTGCGATGGACATCAATGCTTTTATGAATCCTATTGTCACATATCCATTCATAATACTTCATACTGCAATTGTACTATCGGTGTTGAAGGTCTACATTGTCTTAACAGTAAGATAATTGTTTATCATTATGACTATTCAGATATGATTGTTTTGTTTAGATATTTTTTTTATCTAATTTAAAGTTTCCTTTCTTTCACTTAAGTAGAGTCAGGCAATAGAATTTTACGTTTTCGTAATAAGTAATTTACTTACACCAGAACAGTCAGAACTAAGACAAATTAACCATGATAGGTTCTTTTCGTAATAAGTAATTTACTTACACCAGAACAGTCAGAACTAAGACAAATTAACCATGATAGGTTCTTTTTTAATTTGATTTGGATTTATTACGCTTTTTTATTTATTATTTAGTAAATATTTATTTAATGTTATAATTTAAAAGATTATCAAATCAATTATTAATTAATTAATTAATTAATTAATTGTTTGATGGCATATACTAAAACCTTTATGGATAAAGGGAATTGAAAATTCAATAAAGAATGATTTGATATTTAAAACTTTAATATCAAGAATTTGAACATATCCACCAAGTTTAGTTTCCACCATTTAAGATTCATTTTTTCTTTCCATTGTTTGCTTTATTAATTTGAGTAAAACAAATATTCTCATCACCGAGAAATGAATCCAATATGAACAAACTGTTTTAGACCGTCTAAGATTTCAATTTTTCACAATTTTATCACTCTGGTTGATAATGACCGCAAAACAATCCAGCTTGCATAGTATAAATAAAGTATATATCTTTTGTTGTATTTCTTGTTTACTAATTGTGCTTAAAAGCTAGGAACATAACACAAAGAATTATAAACAATGCCTTCATGGAATTATCTAAAAAATAAACAACAAACCAAAGTAATGGTCAATATAAGTTAAGCAAAATACATTTCTTTATATTCCAGGTGGTGTGGAAAGAGTTGCCAATGAAACCTTACACTCGTCTTCTATAAGCACAAGCAGAGCATTAAGATATGTTAAAGATGTTCAATTAATGTTTCAGGATCAAATACGACTTAATTATCCGGATTTGACTAAATCACTGGTATGTTGTCGCATAAGATGTGATAGATGTTTAAATTATTTTTTCTGTATTAAAAATAAGTGTGTGTGTGTGTGTGTGTGTGTGTGTGTTCAAGAGTTGGCTATTGACTAATACCATCAAGAAAAATAATATCTATTTACATTGCAATTTGAACTGATTATAGTATTATAGCCGTAAAAATAAACGTAGTTGGTTTTATTCAAAGAGATGCCCTTAAAGCATATCCGACATAACAAAATTACTGACATGTTGTTTTAATTCGGATTTCTCCATACTCTTACGGAATTTCTGAAAAAACAAATGGTACCTTCCTGCCCATTCCGATCAGTTGCCAAAATTTAAACGTGATGGCATTAAAAGGCAAGAATGGGATGCAATCAAAATTATTGTCAGAAACGAAGGAGAATAGTATTAAATAATGATGATAAAGATTTTGAGTAAAAACAAGATGCTTGCGCTTATACGCAGACATAAATACTTGAATTTCCAAAAAATTGATTACTTAATACGTTAATTGTCTGAAGATACTGCTTCACATTGACGGAGGGTTGAATTCTGTACAATTTTCTTAATCGGTTTATAACGAACATTTCTATTTTATACTGACAGTAAACTGCTTAAACTGCTTATTTTCTGTCCACGGTATAATAAACTACTTTACCACATTTTAAAATACGGCAATAAGTTATACATTTATAAATTAATAATTATCTATTAAGTTATATTATCCCTGACGCTTTCACAAAGACGTATATTTCATTGTAGTAGAAATTTATCCTTCATGTATCTATGACCTTTGTTTTGTTTTAGACCGAAATGGTTGAAACTGGAACAAACCTATTGTCGTCGTTGAAAAAATCAGCACATGACGGGAATACGCTTATTGAGATTGCAAAAGGTAAAAACATTTTTAAAACATTAATGTAATGGGGTGTATTGTCTCTTTAATATCCAGTCAGCCTTAATTCAGGTTGCTTTAATTTTTTCTTTTATACTTATCAGTCATTGCCATTGGTGGCTGAAAGCAAACACTTTCAAAAACTATTAAAATGTTTCATTTATTTCTTATTACGTCCTCGTAACGAAGTCGGGGATGCAAATTGTGTTTCTTTTTTCTTCTTCCCAATTGTCATCTCTTCTTCTAAATTGTCATCTCTTCTTCTACTTCATCTCTTGTCTGGAGGGTTTCGCAAAGATAGCTCGTCTGATTCTTTTAAAAATTCACAGGAGTAATAAAGTGTGGATGTCATGATGCCTTCTAATATTTGTGTTTTAAAAACGGCATCACGATCCATATCAACGGAGTTTAATGCCCCCTCCAAAAACTATTTTTATTAGACATTTTTTATTAAAAACTTTACAGAAACTTGGTAGAAACACAATACAAAAGTCATTTACAAATAATATATTGTTTTGAATAAACAAGAACTTTTAACATATTTTAAATAAACAGTTATTTGTCACATTTGTTTCATTTCTGAATACATTTTTGAATATCATTAAAACCTAAAATTGTCAATCTAAAAACAATTTTCAGTTTGGAATAAAGATTGCAAGTCACAAATCTTAATGCTTCATGTTTTGCGGACTTCGAAATGTCATCCCTTTAAATTAACAATTGTTCTTGAAATATTAATAAGTAATTGAATTCTATATACATGTGCATATATTTTGCTATTTTGCGATTCATTATTTTAAAAAATATTTTTGATGAAACCCTTTTTAGTATCTATAAAGTGATTTTTTTGTTAACCCATACTGCTCAC
This sequence comes from Tegillarca granosa, assembly GCA_029721355.1. NCBI lineage: Eukaryota > Metazoa > Mollusca > Bivalvia > Arcoida > Arcidae > Tegillarca > Tegillarca granosa. The sequence continues at coordinate 4,801,229 of CM056607.1, read as the reverse complement.
AAAAACAAAGTTTTGCAGGAACCTGTTACTAAATTCTAATGTCTTTCGTAAACAAAATCGTGATATGAGCATTCATATAATTTTGTTTCTGTTTTGACAGCATGTTGATATTTATAAATTATCTGCATTCAATTTATTATTATTATTATTATTATTATTATTATTATTATTATTACAGAGATAACGGGTATGATGAATACAGTACTTGGTTATATTGAAAACAGTCCCTGTTCTACATGTGCATTAAACGCATCAGAGGTAATTTTAAACTATGCAACCAAGTTATATATATATATATATATATATATATATATATATATATATATATATATATATATATATATATATATATATTGCGTATTATGTGAAAAGTAACCACAAAAAGTCTCTCTCTCTCTCTCTCTCTCTCTCTCTCTCTCTCTCTCTCTCTCTTTATTGTTACATTTAGCAAATGTAAAAACTACCAGAAGCACATTATCACATCCCCCAAAGCAAGGTGGAATATTAATAGAGTAATGATGTACTACCTCCAAGTCAAGAACAGTGTTTATATGATCGGATTTAAAATTATGGAGGAAACCGGATCATAAAAAAACTATTAACATCGTCAATCAAATTGAAAATACCAGGATCTACTAGAAAGAGATTTTAATCAATGGATAAAATCTTTTATCCAAAAGTTAGGAATATAGAGTAATTAGTCGCAAACGCCTCTCTACGTAAGATTATGTCACACAAGTTATACCTTAATATGTTAAGCTGATTATTAAACTAAGTATGAAAATAAAACTTTGTTAACAAAGTTTTAGTCGTGAGCATAAATCTGAACAAATGTTTAACAGAAATACCTTTATTAATTCTGATGTGCAATATGTGTACGTTTCGGAATTAAATTCCCCACCAGTGACACTGGGGGGGGGGGCGAAAATGTTGATAGATAAAAATAAGTTAAACATTTGGAAAACGATGTATCCAATATTTCAAAAACAAAGCTCATGCTTACATTGTTTTAATGATGTGAAATGAGCGAGAGTAAATACTAAGTCAATCGCAATGCAAGTCCCAAAGACACTTAACGAATGAATATTTAGACATATTTGTGGAGAAGAGAAAATAATGCTGTTTAACAACAAAAACAATATTTTTTATTACTTTTATTAAGATTAAAAAACTGAAGCAATGTTTAATTCTATGTCTCGTTAACGAACCAGTACAAAGCTGCCGGGCTGGTACTTGAACACTGTCCTTAAACATTAGGTCTGTGAACTTTACATTTTTTACAACTTGTAACCACAAATAAAACCATTTTTAATTTATTTGGCAAAAGATTGATTTTTTAAATTTGTTTCACTATGTATTATCTTTATTTATTGCTATTTATCTAGATTGTATCATTGACAGACGAATCAGAAACGTCTCTGATAGATATAACTAACCTCATGTTTGGGTCAGAATCATCAATACCTTTAGTAAACGTTTACAAAGATAGAGTCAACTTGGCTGTTACAAAAACTAATGGAAAATATCTATGGGATGAATATAAGACTAAGGATGGCTCGTTACAACTACCTTTTTGGGAAACTTTTCAAATAGAGAACAGACGCAAAAGAGTTTCAGTGAACGTAAGTATTACTTTGGGCACCAGTGGTGATAATAAAAATACGAATAATTATCTTGTTGTTGTCAAACGTCCAGTTTTGAATCATAGACAAATCTAAACGTCGGATTGTCGTTTTAAAATAAATACAAAATAAAATAAACAATTCATATACACGAATACACGTGTCACTTTTTCGCTGTCCATTTTTGAAATAAAAGATTCAGTTAACCTCAAATCACATTGTATAGTAAGTATAGTTTAATGCAATATGACGCTGATATATTTCTTAGTTTTTTTTATGGTATCGGTTCCTACTTATAAAAAATTACAGTGGCAGTAATCATTTACAAACCGTTTTATTGATGGGAGAGAATCAGCATATATCTTATTACATAAAAACTGACAAAAACGTGTAATGCGCAAAAAATGAGACTGAATCTTTATTTATTTATTTATTTATTTATTTATAGTTAATTGCTATTTTGGTTGCATGTAAGCATGTTTATATAAGTAGTTATTGACGTTTCTAATACTTCATTTTATGTTAATAATTATATTTAATAATAATGTTTTTTATATTCAATATAGTTGTGTCAATTGCAAAAAATTCTGTAGAACAAATATTAACCTATTAACGTTTTGCGTTGTACTTTTGTTATAGCATTATATTATGCGAATGACATATCGTATTTTAATAAAAAAAAAAGTACTGAAAAATAGGATATATGATCGCCCTTATGTTAAGAAATATGAATTTATATTTATACCTGTTCATATTTATAAACCGTTATTATTATAAATAGAGCTGTCTGTTTAAACACAACTTAAACTAAAATTTACATCTTTTTCTGTAAAACCAATCTAAACAAAAGTAAATTTTTTCTCTTTAATAAAGGTTACACAACAAACATTATCTCCGCCCTTTAAAAGACAATAACGCATACAATATTTCAGCTGTTTGGACCACTTGTTTGGAATTATTAAAACGCAACAAACTATACTAGAATAATTCTACAATTCTTTTTTAAAGTAGAACAACCGTCACAGGGGTTTGATTTTTTATTGATTTTACTGCAATGTTTCTCTTAAAAGTTAAAACACGTTGATAATATTTGATTTATGATGTAATATTTCTAGGAGCAATCATTTATACTTTTAAAATAACTTTTGACAAAGAAGAACCCAACATTGCCTGCAGATACACACGACTAGAGTATCTAGCACACTATAGGAAAAGTATTAATGCGTAAATTCTGTAACGCCAAAATGAAGCATTCATTTAATTTGGGAATATCTAGCCAGACATGAATGTGTATCCTTCCTGAGAATCAAGCCTTATTTTCATGTTAGAACTTCCAAGTGTTTAATTACATGTGCAAGTTCTTATAATTTTTTATCGTTTTGGGGATTGTGATGTGGACTGAAGATTTTGCTAAATAGTACATTTTATGACAGCACAAAGTACTGAATATTGAGTGAAGGATGCCCTTGGGGAGTTTTGTCCACCAGCAGAGATTACCGATATATAACAAAATACCTGTTAAATTTTGATGTGCCATATGGGTACATTTTGGAAAATTATTCCTCTTCATTGACACTAGTTACCGAAAAGGTATAATAGATAAAAACAAAAGCCAAATTGTTGAAATTAAATGAATGTGTAGTTCCTAAATTATCTGAATCAAAATCCAGCTAGGGAATGCTTTGCATAAAGGAACAAACCTTAGTTTTAAATAAATTTTTAAAAAAATTAAGACGACTGAAAATTTTGCTAAATTGTACATTTTCTGACGAAATAAAGTACTGCCATCTGAGTTATGGATACTCTAGGGGAGTTTAAATACACCAGCAGCGGTACCCGCTCAGGAAGTATTAAAATATAACAAAATCCTGTTAAATTTTGATGTGCCATATATGAATCAAAAAGGTTTATTTAAAAATATCCTGACTTAATATTATCCGTTTTCAAATTGTCGTAATCCAAATTGATTTTCTTTCAGATCTTAACCTACAAAGAGAGTCCATACACAAACATTCAATCAGATAAAACTATAAATACACCTGTCCTTAAACTAGGTTTATATGATGACAAGGGGAGATACTATAAAGTGGCCAATGAAGATGATCCTTTCACGATTAAAATAGACGCAAGTCGAGCATACAGTGGCGCAATCTGGAGGGATATGGAGATACTTGAATCCGAGGAAGGAACGTATATATGCTTCTCTAACCTTACTAAAAAATTGTCTGGGATTATTGTTGAAATTGAAATTCAGTCGACAAAAATATGTAAAACGTACGGCAAATACGGAGAGTTTGCACCAACAGAGCATGATTATGACTTCCATATAGAAACCAAAGGTTACAATAAAGTAATCCAAAAGAAACCGATGGATTTGACAATCAGCTTCAGCAATAAAATATTGACTATTGTTAACCAAACTGAAACAGGATCTATGGATCCTCTCATTGTAACTACTAGATGTGATGGTACGTATCTTTTATATCTGCACATTCTCATTGTAACTATCAGATGGTCAGGTACGTATTTCTTTGATTTACGATTTCTCATCCTGTTTTCCTTCCTATTTTGATTGTGGTTTGGTCATAGACTGGTATGTTTGGGTTTTTTAATTACTTTTAACATTCAGATTTTAAGGTACATATTTTAGAAATTAAGGATTTTCTCCGTGTAACTTCCAGTAAAGGTATGCACTTTCAGTTGATTCTCACCCTGTTACTATCATGTTTTGAGGTACATATGCTTTTAAGGATTAAATGTCATTTTGAATGTTGTCATTGGGGTATGACAACATCAGACCACGTTCAAAGTTACTTGAATCTCTTCGCGATTCACTTACTTTAAACGTGGTCTGATGATGTCATACCTCAATGATAACATTCAATCCTTAAATTTATATATTTTTGTTTTGAATTTACATTGTAAATTACCGATATGTTGCTGATAAAGGCAGTGTTTTATACTTCAAGCGAGATAACACTCATTGTTGACCGACTTAACAGAAGAGCCATTTTTCAATAGTGCAAATCGTAGTTCCTTTAATCATTGTGTTGTTTTTTATCTTTGTTCGTTCTTTCTGAAAAAAGTATCTTATTTACATTAATATTACATAACAAACAACTTCATTTTTTCTTTGTAAATTCTACTTCGTTCTTCTTGCACCGCTGACAGCGGACTCACAAATTGCGAAATTATGAATGACAAAGTAGGTCCGTGGTATTCATTCGCCATAAGGTGATCAGCGCTCAGAAGGAATCTGATTGGTTGCAATTCAAATGGGCTTGTTTTCACTATACCATGCGCGTGACTCGATGTTATCATCGAGAAATGATAACATCGGTCGTTGGTTAGATTCATATCAGGCGATAACTTCGGTAATGTAAATATTGATCAATGAGTTCTTATCTTGAAACTACGAAATGTAAAGTTGCGTTTTCTGAGATTTATAGATTTCCTGTTTGGTATGCCTAGATGGAATGTACATATTCCAAGATCTTTTAATTGTCACCTTGATTATACCAGATGTGAAGGTATTTGTTCTTGGATCTGTGAGTTTTCATCTTGTTTCTACCAGATTTTGAGTAAAGAATTCTTGTATGTATTTATTTTCTTTTTGTTGCTACCAGTTTTGTAAGAAGCATTCTTGGAATATCTGGATTCCAACTAATTTTTTGTGAGTGTTCGTGTTTTATTACAAATGACTTTCTATAAGAGGATATAGCAATCAACAATCCGTCTGTTAATTCTAACGTACGTCAATGCTTTATTAACTTTATTTCCGAACAGAAAATCATCATACTTGATACAATATTTGAATACGATTATGTATCAGATCGTCTAAAATTTCAATATTAATTTAAAACTAAGGTTTGTTCCCTCCTGCACAGCATTCCTTACCTGGATTTGGAATTTATATAATTTTGAAACTTTAGATTCATTATTTTCAATTGTTTTGCTTATATTTTCTATGTATCAAACTTTTCGGTCTTAGTGTCATTGATAAGGAATGAATTTCCGAAATGTGAACATCTGGCACATCAAAATTTAACTGGTATTTGGTATTATATATTTACTACCCCTGACGGGGTACCGCTGCTGGTGGAGTAAAACTCCCTAAGGGTATCCATATATGAGTAGGCAGTACTTTGTGCTGTCAGAAAATGTACCATTTAGCTCAATTTTCAGTCGTCTAAAATTTGAAATTAATTTTAAACTAAGGTTTGTTCCCTCATGCACATCATTCCTTGGCTGGATTTGGATTTATATGATTTTAAAACTGTAGATTTATTAATTTCAACTGTTTTGCTTATATTTTTTATGTATCAAACTTTTCGGTCTTAGTGTCACTGATGAGAAATGAATTTCCGAAATGTGCAAACTGGTACATCAAAATTTAACTGGTATTTGTATCATATATTTACTACCTCTGAGCGGGTACCGCTGTTGGTAGTGTAAAACTCCCGAAGGGTATCCATAACTCAGTAGGCAGTACTTTGTGCTGTCAGAAAATGTACCATTGTTGCAAAATTTTCAGTCGTCTAAAATTTGAAATTAATTTAAAACTAAGGTTTGTTCCCTCATGCACATCATTCCTTTGCTGGATTTGGATTAATATAATTTTGAAACTTTAGATTCATTATTTTCATCTGTTTGGCTTATATTTTTATGTATCAAACTTTTCGGTCTTAGTGTCACTGATGAGGAATGAATTTCCGAAATGTGCACATCTGGCACATCAAAATTTAACTGCTATTTGTATTATATATCACTTTCTGTTCTATTTTCCGCACTTTTTAACTTCGAATGCTTTATTTAGTTGTTTTGTTGGCACTCTAGCAATTGTATAATAATTTGATATTGTATTAAATATCTTATGGTTTTAACTAATATCGTGAGCAATATTTAATTTCGGCGGAGAAAAACAAAGATAAAAGTCGCTCGGACTCATTTAAGGTTTGTTTCAACTGTTTCAAAATTATTATCCATTGTTTGGCTTATATTTTTTATGTATCAAACTGAGGAATGGATTCCCGAAATGTGCACATCTGGCACATCAAAATTTAACTGGTATTTGTTTTATATATTTATTACCCATGAGCGGGTACCGCTGCTGGTGGAGTAAAACTCCGCGAGGGTATCCATAACTCAGTAGGCAGTACTTTGTGCTGTCAGAAAATGTAACAATTAGCAAACATTTCAGTCGACTAAAATTTGAAATTAATTTAAAACTTAGGATTGTTCACTCATGCACAGCATTCCTTCGCTGGATTTAGATTAATATAATTTTGAAACTTTTAATTCAAAATTTAACTGGTATGTGTTTTACATGTTTATCGATAATTTCATACCATATGTTATCACATCAGCTGTATTTATACCCTGCTAATTAATCCGCCGATCATATCACAATATTAATTTATTTAAAAGTTATACAAACTCTTTTATCTCTTTAGATTATTTTTATGCTGGAAGTTTTGCTGTTCAAAATACCACAAGAAGAAGAAAGAAGCGATACATTAGTAAGCAGAACATACTTTAAACAAGAATTGTAATATGTTGTACATGAACTCTTAGAATATTTGGATATATATTTTTTTCAAATGTTTGGATAATTTTTAAACTATCTCCTTTTTCGCCCCTTGTGTCAGTGATAGGTATCGAATTTTCTGAATGTGCACATCAAAATTTGACGTGTATTTTGTGTTGAATATTATCAAATCGAACTGATAATAGTGTAAGATTTGAAAGAAAGGTTAAGCAATAGACTTGAAATAACGGAAAATATCTCCGTTACTTTGTTAATAATACCAGATATTAAACATGCTTTTAAAAACGCTTTCACCAAATAATTGCATTTGTCATTCATATTGTCTCATGCATAGCATTCATTTGCTGGATTTGGATTTATATAATTTTGAAACTTTAGATTCATTATTTTCAACTGTTTTGCTTATATTTTTTATGTATCAAACTTTTCGGTCTTAGTGTCACTGATGTGGAATAAATTTCCAAAATGTGCACATCTGGCATATCAAAATTTAATTTGTATTTGGTATTATATATTTACTACCCCTGAGCGGGTACCGCTGCTGGTGGAGTAAAACTCCCCGAGGGTATCCATAACTCAGTAGGCAGTACTTTACTTTGTGCTGTCAGAAAATGTACCATTGTTGCAAAATTGTCAGTCGTCGTAAATTTGGAATTAATTTAAAACTAAGATTTGTTCCCTCATGCATAGCAATCCTTTGCTGGATTTGGATTTATATAATTTTGAAACTTTAGATTCATTATTTTCAACTGTTTGGCTTATTTTTTTATGTTTCAAACTTCTCGGTCTTAGTGTCACTGATGAGAAATGAATTTCCGAAATGTGAACATCTGGCACATCAAAATTTAACTGGTATTTGGTATTATATATTTACAGAGATTAACAATTTTATTTTAAAAAAACAAATATTTTGTATATTCCTAATCATTTAAACAAGAAAGAAAGCAAATGTAAGCTGAACAGCCTAGCAAAACAAGCTCCTGGAACATATATTAAAATTATTTAAACCACATAATAAAATCGACATTAAATATCTTTTCCAATAAAATTCTATTGAAAACATACAAAAATAAGAATAATACATAGGAAAGTATTTACGCCTAAAGCTCTCATACATTGTAATTGTTTTCAGTGTTAATATTTTTTTAAAAATACATTTGTTTCTTTTTATTTTTAATAGTGTTGCCTGCACACAAGTATAGAATAGCAGCTGCAGATATTCTGTATTTGGACAAAGGCGAATGGAAAACAGGCGGTAGAACAAAGGCAAGTTAAAAACATTTTTATCTGGTAAACATACAACAGCTAATAATTCTAAGAACTTGACAAATTGTCCATCTATAAAACTGTCAGAAATCGGATCTAAATCTTTAAATCGTTCTAAGTAACTGAAAAGGATCTTCAATGATTCCTATTCATATATATATTTTATATTTATAAAAACGTACTTTAGAAAAAGTTTAAGAATTAAGCGCATATAATTTTTACTGTTATTTACAATTGATATTTTGTTGTATTGTTCATCATCAAAGAGGTATAGTGTTTAACTAATGTTTTTGATATTCAGTTAAAAAATTACGACGCTATATTGTACATTTAAAGCTTTAAAGAATTAAAGAAAAACAATTTTTCACTGATTTACGTCTTCTGTTTAGATAACAAGTGGACCGTCTGGCTCGATGACATTCAATACTAACTTGTTCGGGACATTTTCGGCAAGCGTTTTTCTAATCCCGCCAGATACGATCGACTTTGCTGCGATATTTTCCAATTTCACACAGCGGCTTGCTAACAGTCCATACGCACTAATTGTAAATGTCATTGTATTTGTCATTGCAATACTTGTATCACTACTGTTACGAAGACTAGACATCCAGGATAAAATTTTGGTAAGTATTTTATTCAACACAATGTTGTAACAAAATTAAAAGGTTATTAAAATGTAACTGTTCTGACAGGGATAAACATTCAACATTCATTTTTGCAACAAAACTTTCAAATCCAGGTGTGTATGTTAAATTTGAAGGAAGATATCGTAATGCTCTTTTCTCTTAGTACCTGTCTATATGTGTTTTCATTTTTCGTGGTAGGTTCTTAATAATAGTGTTTACAGTCATTATAGCTTAAAATCAAATAAAATTCATTAAAGTAATAACATGAAAAATATTTACATTGATCATAAGTATCTAAAACACATATGTTAATACAAATTAACAGAATGATTATAAAGATTCCTTTTGTCAAATGTATAACATTGATATCGTTTTTCAAAAATAAAAAGATGATTTTTATTGCTAATATAAAAATTTATATAATTTTTATAAATGTTTTACAATTATACCAGTGGGAATATCGTTTACTCCAAGACAATCCAGTAGATGGTAAATACAAGTATTTCATTTCTGTGTATACTGGTGTATTATCATCGAAACAGCTGTCTTCAGTGCCTTGTATCGAACTAAAAGGCGAAAATGGCAAGAGCAGACCGAGAATTTTGATGGACGGTCAGAGAAAGGTAAAGTTTTTATATATTTAACATTACATGCAATTCCATTTAAACGAAAATTACCTTGACAAAAACAATAAACGGGTGCTTTAACAGACCAAAAAAAACCATTATTATAATTATTGTTGTTGTTGTTATTATTATATCATTATTTGAATTAATAGTAGTAGTAGATGTAAGTAAGTAAGTAAGTAAGTAAGTAATTTATGTTTTTTATTATCTATATGCTTTCATTTTGTTTGAGGATTTAAAACAATTTTTTTCTGATTTATAGAATTTCATCAGAGGGACATCTTCGAATTTTTTATTGACCACGAATGTTTTTCTTGGACGTCTACAAAGTGTTTTAATTTGGCACGATAATAGTGGTCCTTCACCAAGATGGTTTCTGGACAAAATTGTTATAAGTGATGCGAACAGAAATGAGAGGTAAATGTCAAATCTTAAACCCTTTTCTGTTTTTGGTATAGATTAATACATTTTATACTTATCTCATATTTTCAAACATAAAATAGCAAAATGTTGCATTAAAACAAAGGCGTTTTTATAAAAAAATAATCTATGATGTTTTTAAAAATAAATAATATAATATAAAGTTATGTTTATTTTTTTTTTCTATTTTTGTTTTCTTTTAATTTTTTTTGTTAAGTCTTGTTGGGATGTATGCATCATATGACTGTGGTTAACCTTACTTTTGTTGTTGCAAAGTACATTTTACAATTGTTTTTGCCTTTTAATTGATGCTACAAATGCTATTTTTTAGATTATCATTTGAATGTACTAAATGGTTGTCATTACATTGTGAAGATGGTAAAATATGGAGGCGATTGAACATCGACTCTTGTGAAGAGGTCGATCAGTCAGTTTCACATTTGACTGCTCATAAATTGTTTGATGATCATCTGTGGCTTTCTATGTCAATGAGACCGAATTTTAGTCGGTTTACCCGAGTGCAAAGACTGTGGACCTTGATGGCCTTACTGTTTCTATCGATGGTGACATCTGCAATGTGGTACAACACTGGACCAGAAACTAGTGGAAAATCCATATCCCTAGGACCATTCGAAATGAATTTCAAACAATTGTATGTCGGAGTCATGTCATCTGCTATAGCCATTCTTCCAAGTTTGTTGATAGTTATATGCTTCAAAAAACGAAAATTTAAGGAAGAAAGCAGTTGCAAACCAAACGAGAAGTATAAAGAGAAAGCAGAAAATAGCGTAATTAGAGCAGTAGAACCAGGATGTCGTCTTCCATGGTGGATGATATTCTTTGCTTATTTCTTGGTATTTGCATGTATACTTACCAGTGCAACGTTTACCTTTTTATATTCACTGGAATGGGAGGGAGCAAAGACATTAGACTGGTTATGTGCATTCTTTTTTGGAACAGCACAAAATGTCTTTGTACTTGAACCACTTAAGGTATATATATTTATGCATTTTTAAATTGAACCTATTTTCTCCTGAAAGAAAGCATTGCTTCTTTACTCCCAACCTTTAAAATCATCCTTTACAATTTTAACCATTCTGTCAAAGCTACATTTAGTTTTCTTAAGCATGATATGAAACGGTTTATTTTTCGTTACTACGTTCTTGTTGAAAAATGTAATACTTAGTTGTATAATAATTTCTGAAATGTGCACATCTGGCACATCAAAATTAACTGGTATTTGTGTTATATATTTACTTCGAAGTTCATTCAGGAAACCTTCTGCTGGTTTGATCTACCACAGGTCTTTTTTTAGAACAGTGGACATCTGATTTTTTTTATAGAAAACGAGCCAATGAAAACAGACATAGCAAAGAAGCATGCTACAACGCAACATGGTTTTCCATCAAGTTCGATTTGGGTTATTCGATATGTCTCATTAAATATATGTAAGAAAATACTCTAAACTTTAAGTTTTGCCTGGAATACACATTGCGCTTATTATGTCGATGAACTACCATGTGTTCAAGAGTATTGCGGCCAATTTCTCGTGCGTTTCAAAGCCAAACTACTGTTTAATTTACAGCAATTTTCTGAGCTTTGCCGATTCTAATCCTTGGATAAAAATTTTCAATTTTGCCGTCTTTATTTGTTTTGCAAAATTTGTTGTCGTTCTCGCATGAACACAATTTCTTTCTGTCTTTGCTATTGTTCACTTAGATTTAGGATTTCCGCGTATGCTCTTGGCTGATAATTAACATATTAACGAGTTGTCCCAACCTCTAAGAATTAAATATTGGTTAATAAAGTGAGCTTAAGAAAATAAATCGCACAAATCGTAATAACAACCAATTCATCATGATACAAAAGTATTTTTAGAATTTTTTTTCAATAATGGGTAAACTTGATGTAGCTTAAAACACTTATAATTCAATTAAAGTTGAAGTATAAACACACGTTTCTCTATATATGTTACACAAAAAATATACAAACCTTTTTTTTTGACTGTGGTGAAGAAATTGACACTTTAAAAATTCCATTACATAGCATTGAACGGTACAAAACATTCAGAATAAATTTATATTGATCACGTTTTGGTCAATTAGTTTTGATTCCTGGATACGATTTAGTTTTAAAGCACTATTTTCTTTTTGCAATGTTTTTTATTATTCTCCCTGTCTGCAAGAGTTACAAAAAAAATCCAGGGGTCGAATTTTTCAACGTTTCAATATGGTTTTTAGTGGTTTGCGTGATATCAATTTATGTTATCTGTTGTACGAACTTGTACTTGACAATACAAGTATTTGACAATGGAATAAGTGTATACTCATGACCAGTTGTGAGCCATTGGTATTGAAAAAAGCTTCTATTATGCAAAACATATAAAACGAACAAATTTATCAATGCCATAATTTTTATTTATTAATTCCTGTCACTTTAGATGAACTATATAAGATTTTTTTCTTAAGTATTTAATCTGTATTTTAATTGAAAATACCTCGCTTATGCTTCGATTCCAACCCTTGCCTTTTATCAGAGATAATAATTTTTTGATTGCAAATATTGTGTTTAAGACACTTTTTATAGCAATTCGAATTGTCAGGAATATCTCTACGATTAATAGAATGGATAAAAAATTATCTACCAAATTTATCATTGGCACATAGATATCAACTTTTTTAAAAAGCAAATATTTTGGCATCTGTCTCTAAAATATCACCTTGGATTCAGAATCTAATATGGATTCACTATCTACGAGTGACTTCAATTTCAACTAATATCGCTCCGTCCAACTATTTTTACAGGTAATTATTGTTTCATTTGTAATTGCCCTGATATGTAAACGGAAAACCAGGAGGGATGTTCCGGAAATAGCTCCAACGACACTGTTCTGTCCACGGGAAAATGTCCAAGCAATGAAAACTGATACAGCAAGTAAGCATTATCATAACAACCGTCTTTACAACAATTACAACAATAATCATTTTACATGTTCCATTTATTTTTTTAGCATGAAAGATACACAAACCCTTTTTTAACATTGTAAATAGCATACTCATGTTGCAGTCCCTTTCTTGCTCATAGCAATTTACAAATGAAGCAATAAACATAAAACAAAATTGATCCACGTGAATTGAAACAAATCATTTACTGAGCTTTTCATTATTCAAACCGATGGTTAACTTGACAATATAATACAGAGAATACCCGTTTTGTATTTATTGTATAAAATTAATACATTTTCCATGAATGAATTAAACAATATATTGCTTTTATAGATTATTATATAAAGAATTTAAATTTTGCAATTCCTTTTAGATTGATATATTTTCAAATAACAGTAAGCTAAAATTTTGGACAATGCATACATGTGAATTTTGAATATTGTTTTTAGAAACATGTTTTATCTAACAATTTAAATGCGGAATTATCTTGACATACTTTGCAATTTTTATTACTTGTTTCTTTATGGTATTTTTTACTATTTCTGGTATTTTCAGGTTCTTTAACGATTAAAGTCCCTAACACTAAAAACGAAACATATGAAATGAAAACTCTTCGTAAAAAGTCACAATTTGATAGTAAACTAGAGAACCATTACAAGGATGCGTTTATTAGAGTGATGTACATTGTAATGTTGTGTGTAATATGTTCACACAATACTATATTTTTGTCGTATTACCAAAATGAACAATTTAAAAACTCGCTTAATATGTCTGCAAAGGTAAGAATAATCTAAGAAATGACTGACATTGTTACATTCAGTTTTTCCCAGAATTTATTAATAAACATGGTAATTCTGATAAATTACATATCACATTGAATTCGTCAAAATGAAAACTTTGAATCACACCCCGATATATAAAGCATTGTTACATTTGGTTTATTTTGTTAGTAATGGATTTAGACTATTAAAACATTTTCTTGAATAAATACAATAATGATAAAAATCGTTGCGGTCAAAGGTTAAAAAGGACAAACAGTATTTAATTGTATTTATTGCAAATATGTACCGAATATTTATTTCATAATTTATTATATTAAATGTTGAATTGGATTTGCATTACCAATTCAATACGTATATCTTTTTTTTATTTTCTTTTTTAATACATATAATAATCAATGTAGAAATGCATCAAACATAACTTAATTTTCTAAATTAATTCGTTTTTTTTTACTATTTCATTTTACATTTATGACAGTTTTAAAAGTTTATAATAAAGAAAAAATTAAAAAGTAGTATTTTACTTATCTAGATCCTCACTATAAAACTGATCACAGATTTCATTTTCAATTGCTTAGTTGGTAAATCATCAGGTGTTATTTCTATATTTATAGTTAAACAATACACAGGAAATATGGAAATGGCTTGAAAACTCGTTTCTTCCAAATATATTTCCTATTACTGAATACAATGAACAAGCAAGACGTCCTTACGACCAAAGGTTTATGTATAATGGCTATAATTATCGTATAGGACCAGTACGAATGCGGCAGGTTCGGGTTAAAGGTTAAAATTTATGATGTCTTTAGTTTATTTTATAACATAGAAAATAAATGTATTATCTTTTGAAATGAACTTTATTTTTGGAAGTTGCTTTTCAGATATGCTAAAGTGTTGGGGTATAGTGCATATAAAGAGCTAATGGAAACTATAATACAAGTAAAAGTTTCGTTATTCGTTAAGAAAAATAAGTTTCTGCACTATAATATTTGATATCTTTGATGATGGAAGAAGTACTATAATTTCAAACATTTGCCATATTCATAAACATTTAAACGTAATAGTATGAGTTATCGAATAATATTTGTATAATTATATTGTGTTTAGGTTCATGCACTGTGCCAGATCAAATTTCAAAATCTGTTGAAATATGTTCTCCTGACTACGATATGGTAATGGAAGAAAAGGATAATTTCTGCAGAGGTATAATTGTTATTTGGAATGTGATGAAACAGTATTCTTTTAAATTTTGATAAAGTACTTTCCTAGTGCATGATATATGAGTTTCACTTTCTTTTCTGATTTTTAGGTACTGTTTATCATTCAGCTTATTTCGTGTCATGTTCTTATTTTGCATTATTTGTTGCCATTAACCTTTTTCCTGTTACATTTATTTCCCTAATATATATAAATGGTGTCCAATGCAATCTAAAGGCATTCCACCACAGGTACTTATATATCATTTGAACTTATTATTAGGATATTTAAGATGAATGAAATTAAGTATATTAAAATTGAAGAAAACAACTTTTTAAATAGAATAGAAACTTGTTATATTTGGTAATGTTTTTTCAGACTCATTATTTAGACTATCCCTTTAAATGATTTAATATGTCTGTTAGGCTTTGTTTCTGAATAAAAAATTCAACAAGTATTGTAATATTCCTCTTTTCTAAGTAGACATTCATTGTCTTGATTGATTATATAGTAAAACAAGAATAGAATGTAACAAAAAGGATACACTTCTTGTTTTAAATAACGCTGCTTTTTCTATCAATCATTCCATTTCAGCACTCACACTGCAGTATTTAATTTTCAACTATAAATTATTTATAACTTTTTTTTTCAAGTTAAAAAAATAAAATATTTTGAAAATAACAAAATATTTAGATATTCATTTATTTATGTGGTTTAAAATTTATTTTTTAACCTTCCTAAGCGTCCAGGTTAAAGAGGTGGTAGTCTTCTATATAAGAAAGTTATTCGTCATATTTCATTACATTTTTGAAGTTTTTATAAAGCCTTGAAAATCATAGTGTGTAGTTCGCTAATTATGATTTTTTTCAGGTTGGGTTGAATACGACAGTTTTTGCTTTGATGAAAATAATGACATTGACTATAGTTATCGGTATGAAACCGATTTGAATACAATGCCATATTACGGACTTTTTGGAATATATGGTGCTGGTGGATATTCAGTAAATCTTGGACCTAAGCGGTCTCTAGCTTTAACATATGCAAGGGAGCTTATTGAATATGATTTCTGGATTGATAACAAGACTAGGGCTGTCATAATTGATTCAGTTTCCTTTAACGCCAATACAAGATTATTCAGTCATGTTAAAGTTGTATTTGAATTACCTGCAACTGGTGGTGTTTTTACTAGTAGCGAAATTTGGTCATCTAATTTATATCCATATGTTGAATCATGGGATTATGTTGTTCTAGGAGTTCAACTATTATTTATAGCAGTGGTTTTTATACGACTGATAATGCTCATCATACAAGCTGCAAAGCTAAAGAAGAATTGTTGTTTCTCGATAAAGATTTGGGCCGGTGTACTGGATGTATTTTTATCAATGACAGCCATAACATTTTATATACTTCGTATTGATAAGACGATTTCAGCACTGGAACAAATAATAAACAATTATAGTAAGTAAAAGGTGCTCAAATTAGGAAATGTTAATGTTGCTCGAACAAAAGTACTAAGAAACCTTCAATACATAAATATTAAACACAAGACACTATCTGAAAAAAATCATGAAGTATAACAGTCCAAAAATTGCTCTGGCATTTGCCATTAAACAATTCTATACAAAAGTTGCTTTGGGCTTTTTCTTAATGTAAATACGAATTGTAGATATTGGTAATATATAATGTTTTCCGAAAAGCATCTAATAAGAGCAGAGGCAGGACTAACTACACCAGGGGAATTGAGATTATAAAATTGTGTTTTTCGTCCTTGTCAAGATAATATGTCATATTGAGGTGGTTAGTTCTAGAATGTTTGAGAAAACCAGAGTGTTTGGCAAAAACCATACCATTGCAAAAAAAAAGAAATCGGGAAATCACTTTAACTGCAGTAACAAATTTCTGAACAGGTCTATCGGTATGCCATTATTGTATCCAGAGCAAAAATTAAAATATTTTTACACATAAACAATTTTTCCCTATTCTTTTACATCATATTTTGTTAGAAATGTACATAACAACATATATCAAATAACACATTTTGGTATATAATTGTATGAATTGAGCATCAACATGGAATTTAGGATCAAAACAGAAATAAATTATTTTAACAAAAAAAAAAAAGGAAAACAGGTTATTAAAATTAGGCGTCTCTTGATTACATATGATACACAATGAAATTGCTCGTTAGTAATGAGTTTAACGCAAACACTATTCTAGAATTTTACAATATAATTTTTTATTTTCTATTTTAGATAATTTTATATCCTTTGAATTGGTCCATGTGTTTGATTCAATTTACCAGTTTGCAATTTCGTCTGTATTGTTTATCGCTTTAATGGATTTGCTACGTCCATTTACATTTAATTATTACATTTATTTGATGCGGACATCAATTCGAATCGCCTACCCTACAATAGTTACATATATGATTATGTTAGCGGTTCCAGTGACAGCTTTTGCAATACTTTTATACTTTTTAATCGGAAATGTGGATTTAGAATTTAAGGATTTACAAACATCACTCCTGACAATGTGGCGTATGATGCTATGTATGGTTAACTTGCACAGATCAAACGATATACAGACCGCAGAAGCACAGATAGTCTTTGGTCTGTTTATGATTGTTGTTGCTATCATCCTATTCAATATGTTTATAAGTATTCTGAATGACACTTTTGCTGAAGTTAAGGAGCAGAAATCGGATAAATTTGAAAAATTCGACACAGAATTAAATCGCCATTTCTGGAGAAAACTCAAAGGGTTTGTTGTAAACGTTGGTTACCGCTTCGGAGTTGATTGGTCCTACTTGTTAATGGAAGGTAAGTATGTGATTATGCTGAGATTTAAAAAATGAAGATACTTTAAAATTAAGCAATTATTTGATTTCATAATTAACCAATGTTTCAAAATGTTTTTTTTTTCAAAAACAGTTTATGTCGTATCGAATTATAAATAAACCCTATATGGCTTGAAGCATTTAAGATAAACCATGACGAACATTGTTATCATGTTTGATCGCATTTTTCATTTTTCCAAGGACGAATGAATATTCAATAACATCAAATCGAAATTTTCCCTTTTTGTATCACTTTATGAACTGTCTAACATGTTTCTAAAGAGTTATCTAATTAACGAATGTTTCAATTTTGTATAACTGTCTGATTTTATATAAGTATAAAAATGTTATATATTGTAGAACCCGAGAACGAAGAAGCCGCAGAGGCTCGGATGTTTGACATTTTAGACAAAGTAAAGATTTTTTTGTACATAACTCGTATTAAGTGAAAATGAAAAAGAAGAATTATTTCTAAAAAAAATACTATTTGTACTTTATCTGACAATCAATCACAAGCTTATCAATTATGTTAATAATTACATATATTCAAAAACATTTCCTTTTGCAGTTCTGTTATACCATTCATTGCGTTTTACATTAAATTTAAAAGTACACCAAAGGTAGTTTGTATATTCAACATTTTATATTTATTTTATTTAATTATTCATCTTGGTTGTAAAAAAGCTCTTTCCGAGTGAAATTTCAGTTAATGTTCTCAAAGTTGTGGATGGTTACCTTTAGCTTGATTATATTATTTTAAAAAATGAAAAAAAAAATCAGTTGATATTAATTTGTAATTCTTTTAGATTCAGATATTTGATGATATATTTTCATCAAAGTACGCTTCAAATAACGACTATGAAACAATTGTATCTGTTGATGCATGCACAAAACTTCAAGATGTATGTAAATATGTTGGAAAGGAGTGGGTTCGACCTCCCATGCATCACACATTGACACAAACACCAGAAGACTTGAAATATACGTAAGTGTACTGTAAAGAACAATAAGGTAAAATTAAAATGTCGAAAACATAGTTAGGTGAAAGAAGTCACTACTAATCCATGGATAAATTTGTTTTTATATGTTGTTAACTAGTACTGCAGGCACTGCAAGTATATAAATAATGAATAAAAATTGATCTGACAATTAACCGTTACAAATTTTATCTAAATTTAATTATTAATTATAAGGCCCAGATTACCAATTTTTACAGAGCCTTATTAAATTGTAGGCAATTAGCAAGTCATATAATGTTAAAATAATAAAAATTTAATTGGTAGTTTAGATTGTAAGATTTGTGCAGCTAGATCCTGCACTTTAGTTGATAATGATAGCTTTGTTGGCAAACTTGATTTAGATTTTGATTTTCTTGTATGACACTATTTTGTGTCTTGTGAATAGCTATTCTTAATAAAATGCACAGAGAATCAATAAAGGTTATGACTCGATTTAAAAACAAGTTGAAACAATTTATTATACTTGATTTTTTCAGATTTTGTATTTTTCTTAAAAACTTTTTATTTATTTATGTATTTATTTATTATAAAGATATATTTTTATTTTAGATATTATGACTTTGAAAATAGAAAAATTCTCCAAATTATAGGAACTGCTTTATCACAATCTGTGTTAGATGCAGTTAACTGCTTTGATGATCTGCTTCAACGTAAACTACACCACTGCTTCGAAGAAACAGATAATGCACTCAACGAAAGGTGTATAGAAATAAAAAAGCCTCAAAACGATTTAGAAAATGCAAGTATATCCAATTCAAAATTTTGTTTTACAAAAGCATTATAGAGAACATGGCTTAGGTTCTTGTAATATACTAATATACATTGCATAACCAAAAGATATAATAGCTCGATGGATATTATACTAATTTGTATCAATTTTAAAGCTAAACATTAAATGTGTAATGATTAATCTTGTCTTACGTCATTTAGCGTATTCATAGTAAATTTATGTCAATTTATAGTAAATTTGTAGTCGGTGAGCTAAGAAACTGTTTTGGGGAAATTTACGTAGGTAAAATATTTAATACTAAGAATCCCTTATATTTAGCAGTATATTTAATATTTCAGCAGCTGAGAAACAAAATCTTAAAATGGATAACAATAATCTAAATCTCAGAATTTAATATACAATGCCTAACAAATAATTATGATGTTATTTTTTTTATCAATACAGACTATCACTAGTATCGTTATCTTTCCAATCAATAAACATTCTCGGATTGTTTCAATCAGCTTTGATAATGGTAAGACGTGGGAAGAATATTCAGAAACTAAGGTAATATAAAACTTAACTCAAATAATTAAGCATTAATATTATATATCTACAAAGACAAAATTACCATTAAAATGAAATAATAAACCTAATATGATGAGTTGTTCTGTATCGACATAAATGCTATCTGTATTGCAATTGTAAAATTAAGACGCTACCCATTTTAACATAACAACATCAATTCATAAGTTAGCATTACAAGTTAGATAATTTAATAGTTGTTATGATGAAATAATATTGGTATTAGTTTTTCCCCGATCTGTTCTACTGTAAAACGCGTTAAAAGAAAAACATTATCACAAAATTCTTGAACATGCTAAGCATGTCTTTTTAAAAAGGGTCCTTATGTAACTAACAATTTAATCTTATAAAATAATGTATAATAATGTATTAATATTAATAGGATAATTACTTTATTTAAATGGTAGGCCAATTAAAATAAAGGATATCAAATATTGGCATGCTTGCCTTATCTCCTGGTTTTTTACAGCAGCTGCCTTTTTTCTTTTACTCATATCAGATTTTCATTTGTATGAAAAATGTAGCAGAACCTTTTATGAACCTTTTTGTATTTAAAAGAAGTACACATGTCTTAATTTTAGGCAAAACCTTTACATATTACTATGTCCAGAATACCAACTAATGTTCATATTATGGCAACAGAAAGAAAAAAAGAACAAATTGAGTGGTTTGAAATACCAACAACAGGTGAAACAGTTAGTGTTGACCTCAAGACGGAACTGTCAACACCAGCTATCAAGACAACAGTTGATTTCTCTATCACATTTCCTTGTAACTGTTTTCACAAACCAACATATATTTCAGTAAAGGTTTGTGATACATTTTTTCCAACATATTTCAATGTCAAAATCCAACATGAATACATTTTTAGCTCAACTTCCAATAGCCAGCTGAGCTTATGGCATGGCGAAGCGTGCATGCTTCTCCACTGAATCTACTGGATCAATCTAAACCACATTTGGTGTGAAAGGTCCCTAGGTGATGCAGATTAAAGTTTGCAAAATTAAACTTCCTGCGGCTTCCAAGATGGCCGCTGTTACTATAAATAGCAAAAAGTGATAAATGGCTGATACACGTTTATTTATCAACCAATTTGGTTCCAATTTTGTATATAGAAAGAAGATGCATAGTCATTTAACATATTTAACTGTTTTTTTCAGAAACATTTATCGGGTCGCTATTAGCGGAATATTCAAATAAGGTGCTATATTTAGCCAATTCTTTGAAAATCTTCTTCTCAGAAACTACTGGACCTATTTTAACCTAATTTGGTGTGCAAGGTCCCTAGGTGATACAGATTAAATTTTGCATACTGTGGCATCAAAAATGGCCGCCGTTATTATAAATAGCAAAAAGTAATGAATGGCCGATACACATATATCATACAGTCTGGTTCAAGTTTGGTATATAGACAGTAGATGTATAGCCATTTCACATACATGTAATTTTTTTCTCAAATATTTAAGCTCAACTGGCAATAGCTATCGGCATGGCTGTCTGAAATTCACTTGAGCGATACAGGCCCTTTTGGGACTCTTGTTAAAGAAACACTGGGGGGTGATAGAGTAAGGAATTAGCATGAGTGACCTCATTAATACAATTTAAAATTCGGACTAATGAAATAGGTAGGACAAATTGAAAATGACCGTTCCAAAAATAATTTGATAAACATAACTTTTAGTTTAACTTATATATATATGCTTGAATTATCGTGAAATGATTTTTTAAAAGTTTATATATAATTGTAAATAATTTAATGTACATTACAAAGCCTTATGTTGCTATCAAAACAACTAAGTATCATTTGGTTTCTTCTAGACCGCTACCATAAAATCTTCATTAAATGTACATACATTTATGCATGCGTATAATATTTTCTTGTGTTTATATTATTTCATTGTGTTTGATTTTAGGGAAAAATAGAAGAAGAGTTGTCTGAAGTGGAAATAGTTTTCTTAGAACCAACCAAAACAGACATTTTACTAAAGCTACCTTTGCCTATTACTTGGTCTGGTAAATATATTTCATGATTGATTTATTCAAAGCAAAATCTTTTATATTATACACTTAATGATGCGACGTTTAACGTACGAACCATCTGACATGTATCAGTCTCCATTACTCAGTAGGCAGTACTTTGTGCTGTCAAAAATGTACCATTTAGCAAAATTTTCAGCCGTCCTAAATTTGAAATTTATTGAATACTAGGATTTAATTCCTCGTGCAGGGCG
This sequence comes from Tegillarca granosa, assembly GCA_029721355.1. Taxonomy (NCBI): domain Eukaryota; kingdom Metazoa; phylum Mollusca; class Bivalvia; order Arcoida; family Arcidae; genus Tegillarca; species Tegillarca granosa. Next base: position 4,778,820 of record CM056607.1, on the reverse strand, counting down.
CTGTGTGCTGGATTTGGATTTATATGACTTTGGAACTTTAGATTCATTAATTTTCAACTATTTGACTTGTTGTTTTATCTATCAAACATTTCGGTGTAAGTGTCACTGATAGGGAAAAATTTCCGAAATGTGCACATCTGGCACACAAACATTTAACTGGTTTTTGATTTATATATGTAATTCTAGACCAATTGTACATTCTTGAAATATGTTTAATGTAATATCTAGGTTTTAAAGGTTTGCATGCTTCAACGTTAGTAGTTATAATATTCCCTCGCATCTTTAAATTTATGTTTACAAATACGCCTGAAAGCTTGGAGACATGAAATTTAAATTCATGAAGATAATGAAACAAACAGTATTCTGATTTATTTGTAGTTGTCAGACAATGTAATCGTATTCTTAATAATGTGATGAAAGAGTTTATTGTTTCTTTAACTTGCAATAAAAAACAATATAGCATTTTTTATCTTTTGTTGAAAAATCTACAAATTCTTTCATGTTTAGGTCAAAGATCAGATTTGCTACTCCTTCAGAGATATGGACAAGGGATATGGAAGACGATGAACATTCCAATTGTCGTTCAATCGAATTACATTCTCTTTACTCTAGGTAGACTGCAAAGCAAGTAAGTGAAATAATTATTTTGATTTGCTCCTTCTAGCTATGATTAAGGAAATGGAAACAAAAATCTTACCATTATCTTTTTTCAAACAGTCCATTTTGTATATACTTTGGGCGTATTTTTCAATATTTTTTTAGAATTCTTTTAAAAACGTAAATATAAATGCATCTATTAATTTTTGTCTAAGAGAAATAAATTAAATCAAACGTCTTGTACATAATAACACTAACAATACAAAATCTAGATAGAATAAATAACCGTCACCATCGCTAAGGTTCGAACACATGCCCTACGGAACCAGACAGGCTGATGACGAAATAGATAAAGCCACTGATGAGATACATTGCGGTGTTAAACTATTACACGCACATAAATCTAGAAGCGATAATTCTGTTCCGCACGGCATAATGATATTATACATAATGATGATTTGCTTTTAATAATATATTTTGAATATTTTTTTTTACAACTTTTAGTTTGTTTAATTTACCAGTACAACCTAACACCAGTCCAAATGTAGAAAGGAAATAAGTGATCCCGAATAGAAAATGCCGAATTCAGCCCATCAAACAATTGATAAAATGTATATTTATTATCTTTTTTTTTTTAATTTTTTGAAAAGTAATTGTGGATTAATAAAAATTAAAATGGTTAAGCATGTGTCTTTTTTTCTGTAGGACACAGTATAGTGTGTTACTTAAGACTTCTACTATTGCCAAGGTAAGTTTATGTTTTTATCTTTTGTATTGTATCGTTGTTGGCTGAATGGATTGTTTACACCTACATTATATATGTTAATTGATATTTGATATAATGAAATGATATTTTAAAAAGATACTTAGAGTACTCTTAATCAATATCACATGGTAATTCATATTGATTTCAGTTTTAGTTTTATAATAGAAAATTTGGCAGCCTAACAAAAAAGACACAGCAGATTAGAGACTAACAAATAAAAATTAGTCATAAATTAGCGATACTTTTATTCAGTATCGATTAAATACAATTGCAAAATACAATAATTAAAAATTTTATAATACTTTTCAAAAACTTTGAGCTAACACATTATATAATTGATAAAAATATTAAGCTTCTAATATTTTAGATAAAAAATCAAGACAACATGCCTGGATTACGTAAGTATTGTATACTTTTTTAAGGTAAAATATTTTGCTACTTTTTAAAGACCAACAACATTTATCTATACATTCCTCTTGCATGATTTTGAATAGTCTAACATTTGAAAAAAAGTTCTTATAAGCAATTTTTAAATTGAGTATAATTGATTTGAAAAAAATAAAAAATAATAATTTTTTTACTGAGTTTGAAAAACTCCTGATTATTAAATGAATTTACATTCTTATTCAAGACAATGGTTCGTTAGGAAAATGTTTTTGAATTGATTACATAAAGATAGTTCAAAACTGTATTTATTTCAAATGTCCAATTTCCACAACAAATTTTATTGATATAAAAGCCTGGTTCTAAAACAATTTAACACATTTTAAATATTTTATTTTTAGAAAAAGAATCAATTCCTATGCTTGAGAAAGTTTGCAAAAATTGGAAAATAGCTCGCCAGTGGCGGCGACTAGCCCTTTTATTAGGCGTATACTCCACTATAATGCAACTGAAGAAAGATTCTATTCCAATGTGTGCTGAAGAGTTGTGTTTCGTGACATGTTGTGAATGGGCCAAAATAAATAATTTTCCGCACATTGACAGATTTATAAATATTTTGAGTGAGTCCGAGATTTTATATTCAGGTAAAATTATTTGAAAAATTATTTAATTTTATAAGTAAGAAAAAGGTTCTAAAACATTTAATAAAAGCGACAAATGTTGTTTCCTTATTAAAAACTAGTATGATTGACTACATTTAAACGGTCCGTAAAGATAATTACGTAATTATACATAATTTAGTATTGTAAATAAGCCTGTGTAATATCAACCTGTGACATGCAAGTATTGAGAATTAAGATACATACAAAAGTTTGTAGCAAAATTAATACCGGTAATAATTTAGTGAATCTTCCATATGATAAAATCACGTTAAAATAAAGAGCCTAGAGGGATTTAACTATACAAATGACCACTAAAAAGTTTATCTTGAGCCCATCCAAAATCAAAATAGTTTAAGTGACCAAACTATGGCTTAATTCTGGTCTTTTTAATATCTTTTCTTGTGTATCGTTGTTGCCTTTATTGGTTGTTACTAAGCACATGTTTGTCTCTTTCAAATTTCTCTATTCTATTTAGCCCACTTTATGTTTGTAATAATTATAAATATAATTTAATGTTAAATTCAATTGGTTGAGCCACTAAAGTAATATTAAATACTTTGCTTTGTTTATTAACGATGTTCCTAATATGCATTTACTTTATTACTGAAAATTTATTTACGTTTTTTTGTATATTTTAGATATTGTTATGGACGACGATAACCAGATATGTAATGAATAAAGACTTATTTTCAACAAACATGTATTTGTTAACTTGTACGAAACAAATTGTTTTAAAGGGTTTTGGTTGAAGTTGAAAATATGCATTGCAATTAAACTCATGGTGGACATCATAGAAACAACGCAAAGTAAAAAATCAGCAATATTTGTTTTTACTGCGAAATGATTGAGAATGAATTCTTAATATGTTACATGACTTTATACCAAGGCACCAAGACCCTTTGAGAAGACATTTTAAGGCGAATTTTTTTATAAATGCAAATATAGGCTGAACTAACGACAACCAAAATGGTTGATATAACATTGTTTTATTTCTATCTAATTTTATCATTTCAGTATTTTTTAAATTATGAATAAAGTAAATTTATTTACAAAGTATATCGTAATTTAATAGGATATTTTATACGTTTGTGGGGTCAGTGTTTTAAGAATGGTATACATAAGGTTTCACCAGCCATAGTTTTTTGTAGAACTACTATTTTTGCATCATTCTTTTAAGCTGGCTAAAACTAAAATAAGTAAAACAATGAAACTCATGTACAACGGGACCTTTGTGATATGTTTATTTTATTTGAACTTAAAATTTTCAATGTAAGTGCACCAGTGTGGATGATTCGGACATTAAAATTTGAGTAATATATGTTTAGGTGGACAAACATTAATGTAGCTTCTAAAACAAGTTTTTAGCTTTGTTCGTTAACAAACCACATACATGGCATAAATTGAGACAACCGGAAGAAGTAAATATCTTATTTAAGACTCTATTAACGACTAAAAACCAATAAAATGTTATATTGTCACTCTTTCATCATATCATGAGTGACTGCACGAATTGCTTGATTGACAAATCATAATGTGCATTTATTCAGAGAGAAAACTACTATCATCCTGAGATTAAATAATCATTTGAATTTTCGTGCATTTGATTATGTCTATAGTATGCATGACATGAGTATGAGATTCAATTCTAAAATTTCTAAAAACAAATGCTTTACGGTGAGATTGGTACCTTTCGTACCAAACCAAATACAGTAAAACTTCGATCGCTCGACCGTCGTTACCTCGAATACCCCTGTTAACTCGAAGTCATCTGCTGGTCCCGACCAATTTTCTATAATATCCTATGTAAATAAACCATGATGGCTCGAACTTCGTTAACTCGAATACCCCCGCTCGCTCGAACAATTAATATTTTACAAAAGTATAAAATTAGTGAAAATTCAACTTCTTTCGCTCGAAGATATAATTTTTCAGAACGACATGTGGTCAGCATCATTGTGAACAAAACACAAGATGAAGCTATGTTACAGATTTCATCAAAAGTAATGGAGTGGAACGAAGCAATTAGTCTATACAGTTACCTAAAATTAACTACCTAATTAATTATTAATTAACTTAATGAGAGTGTGTCGATATATACAGGTCTTTAATCTTTTAATCCGATCACATGCAGAAGTTTATGATCCCTTATTTTCAATTCTGTAATTTACATGTACTTGGAGTATGTAAAATGATGTGTATTATCGTTATTTCCTGTGATTAAAACGACCGGTAATAACTGTGCTTTGTATTGTTTTTTTTTTACATATGGCCTTGTTTATTATTGCATGTGCAGTTTGAATAAAGTAAGTTTATTTTGTATCATTACCGCTTGAAATTAAAATAGTGCCATATTCTAGCCTCGTAGCCATGTTACATCATACGGCAGATTAAAGTTGAAAATTATATTTTTAATTGGGACATGTCATTCTCTTCGATTTTTTAGAAAAATATTTCGTGATAAATACTGGAATCAATCTGTTGAGGCCAAATACGGGGTCGCAGTAACTGATTTGAACTCATAATTAAATATAAGTATTGTACATAGTGAGTACTTTTCAAGGTAAATAAAAATATCACATGTTTTTGTTAGTTGTTTAATTTAATCTTAAATAACAACGTGGAATCCACGCCACAGAAGAGAAAAACTTTATCGTTAATTACAAAAAATAAACTTATAAACAAAATCGAACAAAAACATGAAATCAAAGGCTGAAATCGCAAAATATTTTGGGATAAAACCTTAAGTCACTTTAACAATGATTTATAAACAAAAGGATGTAATATTACAGGCTCAATCGGGAGAGTTTTCACGAAAACGTAAACCTTTTAGATCTGGAAGTAATAATGAAATTGAGGAATGTTTATATAAGTGGTTCACAAATGTCAGAAGTTCAAAAACTCTTTAATTCTTTAAATATTTTAAAGGAATTTATTTCCAAAATTGGTAGAAAAAAAAGAAAAACAGTTAAAAAAATGACCGACTTCTTTAAGTCATTATTTGATTAAAACAGTGTTTGTACCAAACAGTTTTGATAATTTTTTTGTACTTTGAGTTATAAATGAAAATTTATTTTTGAAATGGCCTTTTTTGTACCACGATATATTGAATTTCGGATATATTGAACTAGTTTCCCAAGTCCGCTCAACTTCAGTATAGCCGGGTAATACTGTATATCACAAAAAATTATAAGTTTGAATAATCACTTAATTGTCTGGTGTATTTTCTATTAAAAGTTGTTCATTTAAAGATATTCCCAATGACCAACAAATTAAGATGCACAAACGAAAAAAGTCATACCAAGACGTTTTTGTTTTGTAAATTCAGCATCAGCTTGGTATCAACTTTGTTTGTTTTTACATCATTTTAACGCCGATTAAATTGGGATTGTTATCTCTGTAAACATTTAGAGAATTACGATACACAATAACATTTCAATGTGAATAAATATAAAATGCTTTAAACATTTGGACTGGATAACATTAAAATATAATTACAATTATAAAGAAAAAGTACAAAGTTTAAAAATAATTGATGAGAAAACATTTGGTAATTAACAATATAATTGTAGAATTATATATTGATTTTGAATGTTAACTTTTAAATATCAACAGTAACATAAATTATGATTAAAACATTTAAATAAGACAGAACTAGTCGATATGTCACCTATATCCTATTTCAAAAGCTGTTTTGGGTTTCAGTGTCTTTGATTTTACAAATCGTTCAAGACCGTCTGAAAAAAAAGTAAAAAGTTGTGATATTAAAATCTAAAAATGTATACATATTTCACTTCAAATTTGTCTGTTGACTGGTTATGTTGCATTCAGTAATTAAATAATTACAAACTGCGTGTGATGTCCAATTTTATTGTGTTTTGATTGGTTGATGTCTTCTGTATAACGTCATTTTTGACAATTTATTTTTTTTATAACTTTGCACTTTTGCCGAACTACTTACGATGTTTTCCGCTGTTCTTTAAAGACCAATGTATACAATGGCGACACACAAACAGCAAAGTAGGTCAACACTCGCGGCATTTTATAAAACATTTGAAATGATTAATCAATTAAAGAACTGAAAAAATATTATCCATATTTCACAATAATATGTAAAAATTAGTTAATAATAATGATATGCAACTAGCAAAATTAAATGGATGACCTTCAATTTGCTGAAAAACAAAATCCGTCGGTAACTTACTCCTGGCTAGGATAGCTGTTTACGACGAACAAACTCGACAATTTTTTGTTAGATGCTTCGCTATTTCTCAAAGCAATAGATGTGCCATCCGACGATGCCCTTCTACGGTGTAAAATCCCAACTGTTTACTTTCAAGCATGTCGGTTTTCGGCAAACTTTTATAAAAACTGACACGAGGTATCAAGTCATTGCGGCACCAAGTCAATTCAGTACCACTGTAAACAGCCATTTCGGCACCAATTGAAAGTCAATTCTGTACCGACTACGATTAAATTCGACACAAAAAAGATTAAATTAGGCACCAGAAGAGTATTTATGATTTGTTTCAAAATATTTTTTTGGGTCTGATATGGGTCTGAAAAGATCTTATTATGTTGGTACAGGTACAGTATTACCCGGATATACTGAAGTTGAGGGGACTTGGGAAACTAGCTCAATATATCCGAAATTCAATATATCGTGGTACACAAAAAAGGCCATTTCAAAAATAAATGGAGAGGTTTTATCCCAAAATATTTTGCGATTTTAGCTTTTGATTTAATGTTTTTGTTCGATTTTGTTTATAAGTTTATATTTTTTAATTAACGATAAAGTTTTTCTCTTCTGTGGCGTGGATGCCACGTTGTTATTTAAGATTAAATTAAACAACTAACAAAAACATGTGATATTTTTATTTACCTTGAAAAGTACTCACTATGTACAATACTTATATTTAATTATGAGTTCAAATCAGTTACTGCGACCCCGTATTTGGCCTCAACAGATTGACGGTAACCCGAATGATTTCGGCTAAATTGATCAAACTTCCGTTCAAAATACCACTTCAATATATCCGGGTGAAAGTCATAGAATTTGTTCTTGTGGGGACCAAAAAAAGTTATCATTATAGCCGGGAGTTCAATATAAGTGAGTTCAAAATAAGCGGGATTTTTGGGCATAAAATGAAGGTGTTTTGCAGGGGATTTTTTGTCATTTCAAAATATGCGGGAGTTCAATATATGCGAGTTCAATATATCCGGGATATACTGTATTAGGAAGTTTGATAAGAATTTATTTTTGAAATGTGCGGATCAGGGCTTGTGGAACATAGAAATACAACATAAGCTAAATATGATGATGATGATGATGATTATTATATCATTATTATTGTTTTTAGTTGTAATTACGATCTTCTGTGTCTTAGCTAATTTTTCGAATGACCTATCGCCGGTGCCGAATTGACTCGATACCGAAATGACTTAGTGCCGAAATGACGGCATGTTGATGTCACGTATATGTATTTTGCAACAGTGACAGTGACAATTTACACATTTTCTTTTAAAAATGACGCAACAAATTTAAAATATTAAAAAATCAAACCTTGTTGAATTACAGTGTCTTCTTTTTATTAATCAAAAAAATTGTTCGTTGACCTACTTTGTGCTATGTCGTACGTAACAGATGTTACCTCATTTGGCGGCCATCCAAGTGTGTCACAGCCATCGTAAACAATGTCACATTGTATTAATGCTCCACTGTACACAAAATAGTTCGATGTTTCGATACTGATATCGAACATTTAAATAAAGAGACAATGTTTGTAATTATAGGGATTGGTTTTCAATTTTTGCAAAGTTATCGAAGTATAACCCGACAATGACTCTACGCTACGCGATTTTATACAATTTGTTATCCGTCATCGTCGGGTTAAACTTCAATAACTTTGCAAAAATTGAAAACCAATCCTTAATTGTAAAGAAACAACATTGCATATAATCATAATTCTGTATTTAAAAGCAGTATTTTTAACTATATATAGTAATTTTCACAATTTATTGCATTTTCTGGAGCTGTGTGGTATTTATATATCTTTTATTTGATATCCTTTTAAAATTATAATTGATTGTTTTTATTTTTTTTCAACATTTAAGAACTCAAATACTTTTTTTTAAAAAAAAAATCCTAAAACAACCGAATTTTTTAATCTGTGTCTGAGTTCATTTAATGAACTAAGCTTTCCCGTTGTTTAAGATAGTAAGTTGAATCATATTTTATGTGTTTGTGTAAGCATATATTGTTTTACAAAGTAATATTGATTATTAATATATTCAAAAATTGACAAAAACTTGTTTACTTACCAGCAACTTGCTGAAATCCTTCCATTCTCAAAACTTTAATAAAATCCTTCACCTTGATATTTGGTTGAATCTCCGCGTATTTATAAAACACAAGAAAGCACTTTTCCTCCTCAGAAATAAATGGTCTATTTGAAATTGTGTTTAGATATTCTGTAGTTATTTTTAAATGTTTCGCAAACTGTTTCCATTTTACTGCAACCTGTTGGTTTTTACTGGCTAAATTTACAACATTTGTGATAATGGAATCTGCAAAAATATCTACTGAAATTAATAAGTGTGATAAAACAGTACTTTTTTTGATATCAAATGTTGAACAATTATGACCCTTACAGCATGGAAAATCAAAACATCTAGGATATTACACAAAAAGATACTGTTGTCTAAATTATATAACTAAATGTATGTTAGGGACTTTCAGTAGTCATTAAAATATACTAAATTTAACATTCATTTTGTATGATTATATGTTTCGAAGGCTTTTGTTTAAATAATTATTGTGCGCGTTAAACGAAGATGTTAGAGAAAAAAAAAAAATAATAATAAAAAATAAAGGAACTAAGAAAGAACTGACACTTTTTTTAACAGATCAAAACCTAAAAGTAAAATCTTTGTAGCACCGCTTAATATGCAATTCTTTTTTACAGAATCAGACATTTCGGTAGTAAATGTCAGTGTTTTTATAAGACCTAACCATCACTTACTTTTAACGATTGATCCGCTGCCAATCTGTAATAACAAAATTACCAACTAAACATAAGTTTATTACATGCATTATATCACATCGTATTAAGGCAAATGTTTGCAAGATGCAACGCTATCTTTAAAAGTAATAACATCTGCATCTTAGCAAAATTAGCCACATTTTATTTAGCAGGTATTCATCTACTTGCTTAAAGTTCCGATAATTGATTCACTTTAAACACTATAGAATGCAAGAACGCTAAAGTAAGATTTTTTTCTATAAATATTAGACTTAAAAGTATGTAGTTGAACACTTATTATTATTGTCACATAAAATACGGATCTGAATGATAAAATTAATTTATGTGAAAGAGTAGATTTTAAACAATGAATAAAAGGGAAAAGTTTAATCAAACAATATGTTACATGAAAAGGTTAAAATCAATAAATATGCAAAACCATTCAAGTTAAGCTCAAAATGAACGTATGATTTAATTGTTCTTCTCGAAACAAGATATTTTATTATGTCGGATCAGCTAATTTGAAACAAAAATGACAAAATGGATAATATTTGTTAAATGTTAGTCTCTTAAAAGACAATATCTCGTGTGTCACTTAAAGCTGGAACTTTTTAAAAGTTAAAGAATATATATATGTGTGCGTGTGTTTGTGTGTGAATGTGTGTATGTGTACGTTCGTGTGTGCATCTACGTTTGAATTCATACAGTGTTTCTCTTGTTGCTTATGTTGTGTTTCGTACTTACCCATTGCATGACTGAAGCTTTTACAAGGAATGTGATCCAAGTTCTAAAACAAAAATCGTGTAAAAGTTTTTGCTCAAATCAATGAAAACGAATTATATAATTATTATTTTAGCTGTAACTACATTTAATCTTCGATTTAAACTTAACACATGCAGTGGGTATGAAACCAAATAGATAGACGTGTATTTTGCTGCCAGTCAAATATACCTTAAATACCACATACAATGACAAGTGAAGAGTAGCACAAATACTTATATTCGAGCTTAAACGGTGGCATAAAGGTGACACAAAATATATTTTATACCGCATGTCTCACGAAAAAGTACCGCATGCTTACGATAAAGTTATTACGTTCTCACACAAAAATACCTAGATAACTTTTTTGTGAGCACACGAAACATTTTATGGAGCAAGAATAGCAATTCAAACTGATAATTTTCAAATTCTGCCTTATATTACCTTATGTGCTCTACTTGCAATTTGAAAACTGCACAGCCTTCATTACGAGTAAGATATGTGTTTACAATAAACCAGTCTGACCGTCCTTCTCGTTTTATGACAATTAGCTCTTGGTCTTTATCTGCAACATGCATTGAAAATAAACTTTCGTATTACTTGAATATTAAATGTCAATTTGATTTAACAAAATTGACTTGTTTTCTGTGTGGATATTTTCATACTTAGTGATACGTTTCAGAAACCTTTTTTTTCTTTAGTAAATCATTTATTTGATTTTAAAAAGGTAACTAAAAGTGCTTTTTTACTGTCTGATAGTTAATTAAATAAACTTTTAAGCTGTAGTTAACGTTTAGAAACATAAAAGTCTGTTTTAGTTCATAGAGATTACATGTTGTTTAAAGCAAATTTTTGTAAGTAGTAGTTTAGATCTCATTGTTTCAATGCTGTCTCCCTTTTAAACGCTTTTATATGTTTATTATTGCAATTTCCCCTTGCAATGCTCGTTAAAAGATTAACATTACCATCAACATGCGGTATGCAAACTTCCACAGGTTTCATAAGCTTCATGTTCAACCAAAGGAAAATGCATATGTTCTGCAAGTATGGTTGTGTCTGAAAATAGATTTACGTTTTAATTAAACAAACATACAAGTCCTTGTCCAGATCACAATCCCAAAAACAAAGTAAAACTTTGAAAGGTAGCAAAATAAGTTATACAAGTGAACTTCCAGCAAGGAAGTGAGGTTGGGTGCTTCGGAAGGGTAATGCATTTGAAGCTGAAAAACATTTCCTTGATAATTAGCGATATGAGAATTTATGCCCAATGTTTTAGTGTTACTACTTCTGTAGTGTCAAATCTATCTTTGTCTAAAATGATTACATGTTTTGAAAGAGTTTTCTTCAATAACGTTATTAGTTTGGTTGAGAGTCTAAAAAGACCGAATCAAGCCATTTGAACATTTCTGAGAACTTACATTTTGCAATGATTCTTCTGCAAATTTAATATCTGGGGATACTAAGGGAATTCCTATCTGAATGTCCCGATCATGTCCAAATAATTTTTTTTAATATTCTGTTTCAAGTTTATGTAAATTTAACTCTTATGTTCTTTCGTACATTTATAACACCATGAATAATAACAATAATTTCAATTATAAGGTTTAATTTATAATCTAATCTTTAATGTTGCAAACGTTTCTACAACAAAAGATAACACAAATATTAAGTAATATAAAAAGGGTAGTATTTTAAAATAGGTAGTCTAAAACGGGGTATGTCTGTATTTTAACAAAATAAATGTTGAACTAACAATTTCTTTATTTTATTTTGTATTTTTAAGTTTTTTAATTTTGTCATTCTCAAATACAAAATTCATATGGCATCACTAGATTATACCCTGGTAAAAGACTCGCAGCAAACTACACATGATACTGAGTATCTATATCTCTACACCCTTGTTACATAGAATGAACTATTAGAATAAACTAGAATAATGATAAATATCTCAAGGTTTATTTCAACATCTATACATGATAAAAATACCTTTTTTATAATTATTAAAACTGTATGGAAGATCAGATAAAACTAAAATATGATATGGAAAATAAAGACCCCCTTGTCTTTACTAATTTTTTTATTCTGTGTAAATGTTAAAAAACTTATTTCTTGAACATTATTTTTTTTAAAATTTGAAATACCAGTTGAATTTTGATGTGCCAGATGTGCACATTTCGGAAATTTATTCCTCATTAGTGCTAACAATTTGCTAAATGGTACATTTTCTGACAGCACAAAGTACTGCCTACTGAGTTAATGGATACCCTCGGGGAGTTTTACTCCACCAGCAGCGGTACCCGCTCAGGAGTAGGTAAATATATAACACAAATACCAGTTGAATTTTGATGTGCCAGATGTGCACATGATTTTATTGTTGATTTATTTCACAGCAGGAGTTCTTATAAATCAGACAAATACTTATTTGTATTCACTAACAAAATATAAATTATAATTTTAACAATTATGTCATTGATACATGATACATGATGTATCACGATTTTAAAAAATGTGACGAGATGAATAATCAACAAGGTAGCCAGGATAATTCTCTCTCTCTTTCTCTCTCTCTCTCTCTCTCTCTCTCTCTCTCTCTCTCTCTCTTAATGCATAAAATAAATAACATAACACCACATACAAAGATTGTAAATTCATAATTTCATAGCTTTCTGGAATACCTTTATTCTAACAGCGCAATCGTTGTTAAAACATCCACTTTCAAATTTTAGTTCCACATTGGGGTTTGATTTTGGTGATATTTTACGACCTTCTGGTTTGACAATATATTCTTCAAAATCTGTTCTCATTTTTGTTGTTATATGTGTTGGAAGAAATTCCAGAACAGCTGACAAAACTGCCGTGATCTATTTTAACATAATAAATAATATTATTGAAAAAATATAATTTAAATGGAAGTACATCTGTGAAATGTTTAAGGATATGCAAAATCGATCAATCATTTATGTCCTTCTATGCAACAAACAAATATTTTAATGAAATTTGTATTCAAAAAGATTTTTTTTGTTTGAAAAGCGTTCTTTGAGAGAGAGAAAAAGCGAAAGGCAATTAATGAAAATTAAAAATGACATACTACAACTTTAATTCATTTAAAACACACTAAAATATTAGGTGTATAATTTTATTACAATTAATAAATACTGGAAAATAGTGCTAGTATCATAATGCCTTGTCTATTGTAACTTACTTTTCCATTTTTATTTGTTGCTTTTTCACTACTGCAAACCTCCCACGTCTGTCCGGAATTGTAGCTTGCCCAAAATTCTAAGTCAACTGAATCGTTTACATTTTCTGCATTATATATTTCGCAATTAATCTTGCCCTTTAAAATAATTAACAAAAGTTTTAGCAAAATCAATTTTAATTTATCGTCATCTCAAGCCTAAAGTTCACGAATGTTTCATGTTATATTACAATTTTATTCTGTGTATCAAGATAAAAAAACATAGAAATTATTTTTTAATAAATCGAAAACTTATTTAAGAAAATAAAGTTAAAGCTAGTAATAGGTTTTTCTGATAGCACATATACTTGTCATGACTGATTATTTTAAATCATTAATAAAAAAACGGCCTACATAAAAGATAATTGTCAATGTTTATTTATTAGTAGGGAATCAAGTTTTCTTGATTGCATTACTGCTAATTTAAGTCGACAAATTAAAACCCAATCATGTAACATAAATAAAGAAATTGTGATAATACTACCTGCACGATGTACGGGACACATTTTTCAAGTTCGTAAACTGTTCTATTACATAGTTCATCATCAAATGGTAAAAGGTGTTTATCCATACAAGTAGTTACATCCGCGCAATGCAATGACACACCTTTTGGATATGATTTAAATGGTAGTTTCACAGAAAGTTCCGGGATACCGCCATTTCTGTTGAAACTGAATGAACATAGTAGACATTTAATACTTTAAAGAAAATTTAAGTCTGTGTTGTGGAAAAAAATTTAATACAAAGCTAAGACGCAATTTTTTCGCAAAATACGAACAATTTACTTACTTGCAAAGGAAAGCCAATACTTGACTTCGGATGGCATGTGTTATATTGGCAAGACGAAATGCTTTGTGGTCTAAAACACTTTTTATATGCTCAATTCAGAAAGTAACTAAATAGAAAATTATCCATAAAAACGGAATTTTCAGAACAATTACATCAGAGATCTAGATTTAAACTGTCTTTTAGATGGCTTCAATAAGACAAATAATCACCTATGTTTTACAAAAGAGAAACCAATGGAAACTAAATGCAAGTTTTAAATATTTGTTATAAAACAAACATACCAGTCCGTGTCCACATCACAATCCCCAAAACAAAGTAAAAACTTTGCAAACTGGCAAAATATGTTAAACACGTGAACTTCCATAAAGGAAGTGAGGCCGGGTGCTCCGGAAGGGTAAGCACCTCCTGTCTAGATAGCTACACCTGTCACATGCAAGTCAATTTTGAGAATGAAAGGAACAAAGAACTATGGTAAGTCAAATATATCCAGTATAAGTTGGGATACAGTAACTACATACTTATCAACAATATTGTGATGACGGCCATAAAAATTTTAAGGGCCCTGATTAGCTTAGACTTGCAATATCCTTGTGTCAACAATTTAATTGTAAGTAATTTGCTTCGTTGCAGAAAGTCCCCATAGTGGGAACAAGGCATGCATCAACACATAATTAGTCACTGTAAAAAGTAAACGCATTCATTTGGATCTTATAGTGTATGTCAAATGAAACAGTCACTATAAAAACAACTCCTATTGATGAAAATAAAATAAATTGAGCAGCTTTAAAACTCTAATTAGAGCAATCCTTTTGTTATGTCCAAAAAGCAGCTTTCCTTTAATACAAGTACTTATGAACATTTTTTTTAAATTGTAAAACACTAGTAGTTTTATGTTTAACAATTACTAGTGCTATGTGAACACAAAACAAAATTCTAAAAAATCATTTAATACAAACTTACATATACTTTGTGTAGCCTGTTTCGTAAAATCGTCGTTGATGCAAAGGAATTCCTTTTGAAGAATGAAACAGAATCTTCGAGATACTTCTTGCTAATATCTTTGCATATAATATGTCTTCCTGACATTCATGGGCTAGATGTTTGTCAATAGCATCAAACTGAAATTCATTAATTTATGAGACATAATAATGAAAAGCTGACAGATTTCTATTTTATTGTTGATACTCTTCTCATTTATCTTTTTTCTTTTATTATCAAAGAAACAGCCACATCTACGATGACCGATAGAAGCCATCACAATATACAGTAATTTTACTTAGCGCGTCAGTAATGTACATGCGTATGCTACTAACGTGAAACAGTAAAACCTCATTAACATAAAGATCAGTTTGATTCTCTGTGTAAAATGACAGGTTTGGTCCGATAGAGTTAAGTTTTTTATCAATATAACCTTTGGTTGAGGTTAGAAAATATCTTAAGTCTTTAATAAAAAAATTTAAGTAAGATTCTGGATCATAATGGGTGATTGGACTTTTTTAATTAACACTGAAATCTTCCAAGATCTCGCCTGTAAATATACAACGAAAACAAGATATGTTGCATTTGCAATTTTAGAGAACAAAGTTTTGTCTTATAAAATTATAAAAATTGACAATTTGACTCAAATCAGATTGTCTTAATTAGTACCAGATATTGTTAAAAAGTCCGGCAACTACACATACAATAAAAGGTTTCAAAGATATGTCGCATTTGCAATTTTAGAGAAAAAGCTTTGTCTAATAGAATTACAAAATTTAACAATTTGGCACAATCACGATTTAAAAAGAGATAAAAAGAGATAAACTTCTCTATCCTTGTCAAAGTAATTTTTGTCTGCCATTAAAACATCTAAATTCTGGTACCGAGATTTTAGATTTTTAGTGGAGTCTTTGATATGATTTAATCAGCTATATTTTCATATTTCTCACCATCCATACGATTTGAAACGAGGTATATTTTTAAAAGATTGCTAATGCAGGTACTATCCCATCTGAAATTTGTCGTTCGTAGAATTGTTTTTCCTTATGCGTGGTATTCTCAGAAAATAAACAAGAAAGACTTAAATAACTTTATAACAGTGACAAAACAAGAAAATACTTTGCAAAAATATAAAAAATTGAAAACGACATCTCAAACGTTTTTACATAAAAAATGAAATTTTTCAATGTTCTATTTACGTACCAAACCTTTTTACGATATTATGAAAAAAATTCAATTAAATATTTAGAGAATGAAAATAGCTACTTGAAATTATAATGTAAATATGTGTCTTTATTCGATTGAAATCATTCAATAGTTTAATCAAAACTTGGGTTAATTTGTGACCAGTCGCTGATAAAATAATTTTAGATATATTATATGTGATCATTGTTCCTAGATATATTACTGCTCGGACCGGAGTTTTAACAGATATTATAAATATTTTCTTCAAATGATAAAATAACGTTAAATTTTAAATATTTTTACTGATCAAGATCACTTTTTGTAATCAACATTTAAAGAAACTTATTATTTAAAAACATTTGGCTTATGTAACATTTATGGTAGAATTTTGATTTTGTAATTTTTGTTAACGTTTCAATTCTAAACCTTGTAATGCATATTGATAAATTTAGTTTTGTCTAAATAACTGAAAATTCTTAATGTCAATACTTGAAAGAGATTTAGAAACTTAAAATGAATGATGACTTTTTTACAGAATTTATATACATGTATTCAGTTTTTAAGCTGGCTTAATAGTCAATTAACCTCCTTTGTCTAGTAAGTAGTCATTCCGAACATTATGGTGTTATTTTGCAAAAGTATATTTTATAAGGAAGGCAATCAATTTACATGTGGCGCTTACGGGCTCCGGTATAATTATTACCGAAGTAAAGTTATTATAATTTTCAAGTCCTTCTTAACATATCCGCGTAACATTGTTTGTAGAAGAGAATTTGTCAAGTTCTTGTCTGTTTTTTATTATAAATCTAGTTATATACTTAACAACCATTTAGGTTTTATTTAGAATTCATTAACAAAATGATTTTTATTTTTTATCTCATAAAAATTTGCAGAAAAAAATGTTTTTGTTACATATATATAAATAAATAAATAGATCAATAAAAATTCATACCCGATCAAGAAATATATCTGAATATCTTTGAAGTCTTTGGTTGTGATCTTTGTTGTCAAAATCTGTAATAAAATCATTTTTCACAAAGTTACAAATTTTATTTTTATATTATGTATCGGTATGAAATATGCATTGTAAAATAAAGTGATTAAACTTGAAAGAAAAAAGTCGTATAGAATGCACTTGGTTTTAAAAAAGATCTCTGTCATGTAATTTTACAAAAAATAATAAAAGTATGTAAAGTCTTTATTTTATTCAAGCATATTAACACCAGTCGTCATCAAATTACATATGAGATAGACCATCGAAATAATTTTCAATAAAGGTACGACAAATTCTCTCAAAATTAACAATCAAATTTTTCGGTTTTTTAATATCAAATTAAATTCGTCATTCAGTATTCGTTAATCACAAAGCAACAATCAAAAAATGCTGTATAATTTTAGTTTCCGTCCTCAAAAACTCCAAAAATTGTAGAGACATTATTATTACAAACTTTTTTGAAAAAAAATTATAAAGACTCAAATTAGCTTGAACACATTTAGCAGACACAATTGGCTTGTTAAACTTCATACATCTGTAGCTATTTTGTCTAAGCAAAATATGATGTATGATCTACCGTTAATTCATAATTTACTAAATGAAATTACTGTCAAAGTTATAGTATGCTATTTCAAAATTATACCAGTGTAATTGAGGTTATTATTTACCATAATGATTTCTTAAACAGAGAAAATCAGTTATCCGTGAAAACCATCTGTTCAATTTCCACCAGAAATGATTGTTAAGTTCAGCATCAAATCCCTCCACACTTTCTAAATTATGTGCATTTGTCTTCATGAGACCAAACATGGTAGAAACCACTGCCACGAACAAATTTATTATAATAAATGTCATAAGTGTCATGAATATCATAAATATTACTTCTAATTCAAGAGAATCCATTTCTTCTAATGTGTTTTTAAATTTAGCGATTGTTAAAGATAACCTTGTCATCGTCATCAATGCCGATACCATGTCTCTCATCTCCATGATGTATGGTCCAACTAACAAATACAGTAGTGTCGCAAAAGCAACAATTAATAAGTATACCATTAAGGCTGCACTGATTATTTGGCCACATGAAATAACTAAGGAGGTTCGCATTAAATGTAGATAGTAGTTGAAAGTTAATGGTTTTAATAGATCCAATGTGGCTAGAAACACCTCTACTGAAAGACACATGCGATAACCTTTGTCAAGCATCTGGACCTTTTCAATGGACACGAAGGAATCTGAAATGACAAATGAATATGTGGTAATTTTTTAAAATATTAAATACAGGTGAAAAAAAACAAAATATTTTTACAAAAGATATTGTTATGAATAATATTGGTTTTTTATCCCATTGTCTTTATGAATAAATAGATGACATGTGAAATTAATAGGGGATTTTTCCTGCTTGAGTTTTATCATGTTTAATCACAAACTTCGACGGTTTTAATTGTCAAATACGAAGCAAATGACATATTGACTGGATTCTTTTGTAATTATTCTAGACAATTCGATAGTAAATAATTGAGTACAGGGAGTCAAATAAAGTGTGATTATCTAGAGCTCCGAACGTGATATATGTTTATGTGATCTATGGAATTATGTTCTGGGCCATCTGATGAATACGTAGTTTATTTTACGGAAAGCTACAGTTCAGCTCAAGTGGATACGTGTAATTCTACCCGCCGCCGTGTTTTTTTAATCCGCAGCAGTAAAATTCGCGGTGGATGTCGGTGGGAATTTTTTGTCCAATGCGATTCGTGGTGGACGTTTTTGCCAGTGGACATCTTATGGTATGATTAGTCCACCTGATCGTCCATCGGGAACATAAGATTTCAGGATTAATTATGTATAATCGAAATTTGCAAACCGTTTTTGGACCTTCATTAATAGTTTTTTCAGTATTCACCAAGAAGAAAACACTGATGCTTGTTTTTTTTACTTAGTTTTTTATGCCGTTTAATTGAGTATAGATCTACATAAGAATATATAAATAAAACATCAACTTAAAACAGCTTTGTTATTTTTATCGGTAAAAAAAACAAATTGAAGAAATCAGTCACAGCTTTGCTATTTTTATCTATCAAATTTTTTAAGAAATCCGTCTAAGGCTTCTAAAACTGCATCAATTTTAATCTGAAAACTTTACGTCTTTTCTGAGTCACGTAGGCAGGTAACCAGGTGCTTAACCTGAAAACTTAGTCGAGTAATGAGACTGCAAATCTACTTTTTATAAGAGAGGAAGGGGAACTAAACCGTCCTGTTAATTTACCTTTTTAAGTTAAATAAAAAATTTAAATACATGTACTTTCAGATACAAATAATGCAAATGTATAATTTTAAGGACTGAAAAAATTACTCCGACCGTATTACAAGATCGTTATGACAGCGATCACTAAATAGCCAAGTTTTGTCGTCCGTGTATATTCTGAATAATTAGCGTTTTAACACTGAAAACTTCATTTTAATATTTGGGAAAAAAATATTGTATTATATTCAAACTCTTCACTGAAAATAATAAAGATAGATTGGAAGGAAATGTTGTTACAAACACGTGATCGCGGATTTTTTATCATTGTTATTTTATTATTTATTTATTTATTTATTTATTTATTTATTTATTTATTAATTTATTTATTTTGACAACATTACTAAAATTTCATATTTTTATAGTTGCCTGTTTAAATTAAACAATGGAAACCCACTGTCGGTTCGCAGCGATCTAAAAAAGGATGTTGTAAACAAAACAGTTATTTTAAATCTGACATAAAGAAAAGTATTTTGACTCCCTGTACTCAAGGTGTGATGATAAGCATATTACAGGTGATTAAGAATATGCATCCTACTAATTAGCGTTTCCGTTTCCGATCTCATCAGTTAATTAGTTTGTCAGTAACGACTGATCGGAATCACTGTTTCTTCATATATATATATATATATATATATATATATATATATATATATATATATATATATATATATATATATACATATATATATAATCCGAGGCCAATATTAATGAAAAGAAATAAAAAATAAATAAATAATTAATTAAATAAATAACATTTATAAAAAAGAAAGAAAAAAAAGAGAAGAAAAAGAAAGAAAGAAAAAAACGGGACAGATTATCGGGCCTCTTGGAAATGATAACCATTTTAATTATAGCTGACCTAGCTGTCAAAACAAAACTTCTTGTCAAGTTATATACAAGTAATCAGAGAAGAAGACGCTGTTCCACTTAAACTGTTTTTCGAATTAGTAAATCTATGATACAATTCTTCTTAAAACCGGGATTTACATATGTTTATGGAATAGATATCAATACTCATTTGACTAACAATTTCAGGTAAATTATATTTTTAAAAATTATCTCCTGCTTCAACTATTTTCAAAAATTACTTAAAAAAATCTTTTTAAAAATTCGTGTTTTATTACATTTTTTTTAATCTTTACATTATTCTTTAATCTCACGAGTTTTGTTCTTAAATTATGATACAATTACAGACAATATTGATCAACAACTAAATCAATCATCCATGTAAACATTCGTCGTATGGTAAAATTTTTATGTCTCCGAGTACCCATGAAGGATTTAATGTATTCCGTTTTCAATAATCATCGCGGTGGACTTTTTTCTGTCGGTAGACGATTTTACTGTCCACCGCGCAGAAATATTCCTTATCCTTTTTCTCTTGATTCGCGGTGGACCGCGGTGGAAATTTAATCCCCTCTAATCGGCAATCTTCTCCACCGCGGTGGATGGAAATTCACGAATCCACCTGAGCTGTGCTGTATATGCAAGGTATATACAATCATATCAGAACCCTGGACGTCGGTTCATGGTGACATTTACTTAATGACTCTATCAAAAAATGATATTTATATTATTTATAACATATTTAATAATAGTAACTTACCCACATTATCACTCAGTTGCTTAATAGCAGAGAGGGTCGAATCGATCCTAAGGATGTACAAAATTATTGCTGTAACACAAAACACAAGTCGAAGTAGCTCTATCCACGCGGACGAAGTAACAAGGCAATTTATCTTTAGCTTGTAAACAGATATCACAAATCGAACAATACGAACAATAGTGATTAAAATGAATATTAACTGAATCATTAAAATAATATAATCCCAAGGTCCTAAATATGGATATAAGTTTGAAGACATTATGTCACTTTTGATGTTAATGTCACCAAATGATGACAATTCGAAGGTCATCTTTACAACACTATGAAGCCGTGTGGCTCCATTCATTGTCACAACTTCAACAAATAAAGCTCTTGTATAAGGATCTATCCAAGTCAATCTTCTGAGAGACCTGACGTAAGATAATGCCAGATCCCGTTGTGGACCAAGTTCGATACTATAACCACCAACACCATAAACAGCAAATAAACCATCTGTTTTCAATTCACCACCAGAAGAAGAGTAAGCAAAGCTATTTGTTATCAGTATCACTGTCAGTCAAAGCAAGTTTTGTTGTACTGTTTCCAACCTAAAATAAAGGGATGTATATAATACATAATATGAAAGTATCAAGTTTTGAATAATATTTTCGACGACATAAATTTGCCCATTTTTTCACAAATTGTAAAGGAGATTTAAAACGTAAAACGTAACTACAAGATCTGTAATTTTAAAACATTAAAGTTAAGACATCTTGGAAACCAATTGTTAAAATATTATTCCATGAAAAAACTTTTTTATCACCGATGAGGAATAATTTTTTTGAAATGTGCACATATCGCACAGCAAAATTAAATGGTATTTTTGTTTAATATTTATTTCCTTTTTAACGAAAAAATTAAATCTGTTGACAATTACAACGCCAGTGATCACAGGCGTAAATACTCAGATACATTATCTTTCTCAATTTTTTTAAAAATTTACCTGGACAGAATATGCCTTTTTCTTCGTATTCAACGTTATAATCTCTTTGGCAAATATGCAGGGCTTTTTTCATAATGTTTGGTACCTCACAAGCACCTTAAAACATTGAAATCAAATGTTATATATAAATTATGCTATTTTAATTTTATTAGGAAGTAAAAGATTCTACAAGTGTTGCAATAATTAAAAAGAATACAACCATTTTCTATAGAAAGAGAATGAATGACTCTTTTTCTTTGTAGACAGAAATTGGTAAAGTGTTTGTATTTTCCAAAGCGTCGGTTTTAGAAAACGATAATCATTATATGTTTGCGATTTTCTTCTAGATAATTTCAGCTTTATCATTATTTATTAGCTACAAGTAATAAAAGCATATTAGAAAATGAATTTAGATTCATTTAATTTCGGTACTTTGAAATTCATCAATTTTAACTGTTTGCCTATTGTTATTGTTTACATCATTTTTCAACCCAGGCTGTCAATGGCAAGTCATTACTTTCCTAAATTTGAATATAATGAACATTAGGATTAAACAGTTTTTTGGTTAAAGGTTTCAAATATATTGTCAAGTATATACCAGAAACTCTAACTTGTCGTAAACGTGCCAGTCCAAGACGAAAAGAATATCCGTTGTCAATGAATCTTTGTAGATATGCAGATCGTAATTCGCCGTTGTACCATCGTTTTGGAAATACTTTATCAATGAAAGAATTTTCGATCCAGTCCCATATACCATTTATAGTGTCAGTCTGTTGTTAATTTCAAATACCAAAATAAAAAAGTTATAAAAATATGATGCAAGATATATTTAATATCAATAATGTGTGTGTGTGTGTGTGTGTGTGTGTGTGTGTGTGTGCGTGCGTGTAATGATTTTCCGAAATGTGCACATATGGTACAACAAAATTTAGCAGGTAATTTGTTATATATATATATATATATATATATATATATATATATATATATATATATATATATATATATATGTATATATATATATTGTGTTTATATAAATGTAGTCATTTTATATCACTTGCATACAATATGCGTTTTCCAAATTCAAACAGTTTCAACCAAAATCCTGCAAATTGCCTCTATTACAAAATTGTTATGAATATTTAAGGCAACTGAAAGTAAAAATGTTACTTTTTTCAATGTGGACTTTAAGTTGCGTGGATATATAATTTCATTCTGTTAAGTTAAAAGAGTATCTAATTACATTGCTTATCAATTCTTCGTTGCAACAGTGACAGACACAAAATAACCACATTTTCGCTAACTGAAATCACTTCAGTCTAGTTTCTTTTGATAAGCTCTGATGGTGGACGGCCGAGTACATGTTTGATTAAGGAGAACTATGTTAATCTATTTTCAATATTTTAAAAGCATTTTCCGGGCTTTTTCATACACGTGACACTTAACAATAATGTAAATGAATTAGATAAATCAAGTTGCGTTGTCACAAAATGACCAATTTGCCTAGGTTACAAAATTAATAACTAAATGTAATATACAAAGTTCCATTTTGTTATGTAATTACAAAGTATAAAATCATGTACAACATTTATAAATATAATTTATCATAATTTTAATAAAAAAAATAATAAAAATTTACGAGGCTCTTCTGCTCATTCGGTTCATTTGAATATTTATCGCATCCAATATATAATATTCATTGTCAAATCCGTAATCAGAAATATTTAAAACACATACCCCGAGTTCTATGATAAACTCAACTAATTTTTGTTAGTTATTATTTGTTAATTGTAATTAAAAAAGTAAATAAAAACTAAATAAAGAAATAAATTTAGAGAAAGCGAAAGCAATATTATCCTATGCTAACAATAGGTTAGATTTGATCATTCTTGTGCCTGTTTTTCCTACCTGTATATCCGATTTGATTGCAGTGCCTAAGTATTTCTTTTCGTCGTAGGATTGTGACACCATATGATGAGACACCATAATGCACAGCAATGTCAAATAGAGCAATCCGGAAATGAAAACTTTGATTAACGAGCGTAATTTTTTATCTAATTGTATTCTGTGTCGTTTTTCTTTCAACAAATGTTCGTCTGCAGATTCGTCTGGGCATTTTATGTCTTCTAAGTCTATTTTTGCATCTGAGAATGAAAATAATCAAAATTTCTTAAAATACTTATAATACATTTATTGTATGCAAGCTTGTTTTTCACTATATTTTTAAATAGTAAAAAATCAAAAGTCTTTGTTGTCGTGAAATTTTCTTTCGATTTATTACTAAATCACTTTGAATTGGTTTCAATTAAAAGGTACATAATATATAACACAAATACCAGTTGAAATTTTGATGTGCCAGATGTGCACATTTCGGAAATGCATTCCTCATTAGTGACACTAAGACCGAAAAGTTTGATAATAAAAAAACATAAGCCAAACAGTTGGAAATTAATGAATCTAAAGTTCCAAAATTATATTAAATCCAAATCCAGATAAGGAATAATTTGCATGAAGGAACAAACCTTAGTTTCAAACAAATTGTACTATTTAAGGCAACTGAAAATTTGGTTAAATGGTACATTTTCTGACAGCACAAAGAACTGCCTACTGAGTTATGGATACCTCGGGAGTTTTACTCCACCAGCAGCGCCACTCGCTCAGGAGTAGTAAATATATAACACAAATACCAGTTAAATTTTGATGTGTCAGATATGCATACATAAACAATTTTTCTTTCGTATTTTGATACAAAACTGAATTTTCAAACGATTTATTAATGACAAATGATTTTATATGAATAAGATTGGACAAGACGTGGATTTTTTATGTTTATAAAAAGTGTCGTATCATAAAAGTATTAAGTTTAAATACTTGTATCTCTTTTGTTAAAAAATAATTCTGGATATTCTTTTAGATTCACTTGGATCACTTATCTTCTTCTTGGGCCAATAAAAATTATGATGACCAGTACCTTTTGTTACTTAAAAAGATTTTTAATATAGGCCAATAAAATTATGATGATCAATACTTTTCGTTACATAAACAGAATTTTAACATAAACCTTAGTATTAATAATGTTGAAACTCTTGTGACATCTCTATTAAGTGATTTAAAAATCATTATTTAAAATGTTGAATACAATTGTTTCAATATAATCCTGTTTTCATGTATTTTGTCATTTTATTTTCCTTAATGTATTATTTTATGTTCTTAGTAACATAGGATATTTAAAAGTTTAAAGGTTCTTAACTTTGAATACATCGATTTAATAGAAGATAAAAACTATCAATTGATTAAGAATATGAGAACAATCATAAGGTTTTTCAATTAAAAAACAATATACTTTGTATCATTTAATGATTGGATTCGATTATTGTTTTTACAATATTAATTTTTTTAAAGATTTTTATTGTTTGATGCTTTGATTTCATGGTTGCTTTAGTAATTGTTGTTAAGTATTTTAGATAGTACAGACGTATGAATATTTCTATCAAGAAAAGTTTGTTGAATAGAATAGACTGTTTGGCTCAGGAACGTTATCTATGTACAAATATTTGTGAAAGATACTTTACTTTAGAGATAAAATTTGAACATTTTATAATTAAAAGTTCTTTATCTGTCTTACCATATTTATTCTTGATTGTATTATCTTCAAGCTGAACTTGCTTCAATGGTGCAATTTCAGATGTTTTTGTCATTGATTTAGAACACAGGCATGCAACAATGAAAGATATCAATACAACCTAAAAATTAAATGAAAAGCACAGTTTATTAAAAACACAAAACAATAATTATTTTCTGGTATCAAAATTGTTATTGATTAGGAATTAAAATAATAATCAAAACATTATTTTGTGTCTGTTTAGATTTAAATATGTTTATACATTAATAAGTATTCACATCTGATAAACTTCTTTTATATTTAAACATTAGCTTTTTCATAATTACTGTTTTTGTGTTTTATGTGCATACTTGAAATAAAAAACAAACATGTCAGTTAGGGTCCAAATCACAATCACCCTTCCCCCCAAAAGTTAAAACTTTGAAAACTGATTAATTTAGATATACACTGAATTTCCATCACGAAATTGGGACCGTGTGCTCCCAAAGGGTAAGAACCTCCTGTCTAGCTAGCCACACCTGTCACATGCAAAATGAAATTTGAGAATGAAAGAAACATAATGTATGTACAAGTTACCAATGCTTTAATGGGTAAAACCATGTATAATGACATAATATATAACAATAAAAATATTGTAAAAAAATTACCATCATTTGATATATTTGAAAATTAGAAAGGTTTGGACATATACACTAAGAAAAATTGATGTTAAATAAAGACTGAAAAAATGTGTGAAAGAACACAAAAAGATTTGTATAAACCTCGTTAACAAGTAGTGTGTAAAACGAAAATAATCTTTTAGGATTTATCTTACTCTAAAACAACTTATTATTTAAGGTATTCGAACGCTGGACTTTCTGACAATCAAACCAAAGGCATAGCCAGTCAAAACTGGCAAGAATGGTTTAAAAAGATAATTATAGTAGAAAAATTGTGATAATGTAAGCAGACAAACTGAGAGATAATTTGATAGTTTATAATCCAAAATTAATTCTCGTGTAATCAAAGTAATCTACTCTTTGACAAAATCTCATTAATATCTACTATAAAAATTAATATAACTTATCTTACTTTTAATGGTTCTATTAAAAACATTCCTTCTGACGTTCCAAGAATGAAGGACAATATCCAGTCCTGAGTTAACTCTTGTCCCCAATCCAAAGAATAAAGAAATGTAAATGTACCAGTCACAGCAATCACTAAAATAATTAACCCATAACCGATAAATATAAACCACCAAGGGAGTAAACATCCGTCATGTTTCTTGTTATTTATCCACGATTCATCTTTGACTTCATCTTGTTCATTTTTACATTTTCTGTACTTAAATACTGCTATTATAACCATGCTTGGAAAAATAGCTATTACTCCTGACATGAAACCGACATAAAATTCTTTATATGATAATCTAAATGGTCCTAAAGATATCGAATTTCCAGTGTATTCATCACTTGTATTATACCACATTGCAGATGTGACCATTGCTAAAAATAGTAAGGATACCAAAGTCCATAGTCTTTGTACTCTGGAAAAACGACTATAACTTGGACGCTTGTAAACAGATAGCCAAAGGTGATCGTTGTACAGTCGCTGTGAAACAATTTCTGAGAAAACGCCTTCCGCTTCTAAATTTGAGCTTAAATTTTTCCATGTGCGGCCGTCTTCAGAATCCAATGACAACCACTCACCGCAATTGAAAATATATCTGAAAAAAAATAAAATTACGCACTTTTACAATATCATCAGTTTTTAGGGATATCCATACTACAATAATATAATCTTTTAAATGATCTTCAATATACTAACAAATAAAATTCGTGTTTAAAATATGAAGTTCAGACAAAAGAGTTATGTTTGTCGAAAATAGCGTTTTTCACTGTTTGTCTTATAATTAATAAAAAGTCTTACGTTTTGTTACATTGCGGATCGATAATTACTATCTTGTCCAATAACCACCTGGGAGCTGCTCCACTGTTATCGTGCCAGATTTGAACAGCTTGTAGAGCTCCAAGAACATTTGTAGTACGTAAATAGAAACAAGACTGAAGTCCCTGCAGTAAAGTTCTGAAAAAAATATAAACATATTTATGATTTTATTTATTTTTGATATTACTAGTACTTTTTGTTAAGGTAAACGTTGGTTAAAAATACCATGGTAACGAAATCACTGTAAAAACCATCCATATGAGTGAAGATACCTGAATAAGGATGGCAAATATCAGATGATTCATAAGTAAAATAGTATAGGGTTTTGTGTAATAAAACGTCTCTTGTTTTCATCATTTGCTTTTGTGGCTGTACATTTGTGATTATATATATGAGAGGTAATATATGATATATTTAAGAGGTTATACATATACTGTTTATATATATATATATATATATATATATATATATATATATATATATATATATATATATATATATATATATAAATATATATATTTATATATATATATATATATATATATATATATATATATATATACGTCATTAATCGGTATTTTAGCAATTTATAGTCATAGTTATAAAATTATATGTGAGGGTATCTGTAAAGTTTCTCGTTTTTATTTATCCTTTTCGCAAAAAAGTAATTACAAGGTAGATAATCGGTAAATCAGTAAATTTCTAACAATGTGAGAAACATATGTTTGCTGTTCATGAATTATTATTATGTCAGTATTATATTTAATTACAAGGCAAACCAAAACATATAATATCGTTTTATTAAAAGAAATCAAATATGTAACCTTTCTAGCACCATCCACCAAAACACGGGTCCCGGTTTCCCCAGAAATACCTTTGATGTTCAGATACGGAATACTGCTGAATTTTCGTGATGAACGCAAACTTGTGTAAACGGTTATGAAATAATCTCTGTAACCGTCATCAGGGTTATCAATCAAAGGATAGTATGTCCACTAAAATATAAATGGATGTTAATACATTAAAACTAATTGAGGATACGACCTAAATAGGGTCTAATATAGTTAGAAACAAATGATATCATGAATGTCCATTACAATATAATATAAATGTTTTTGGTTTAACTTTTCTTGTAAATTTGTATGTTATCGGTAAATCCGTCAAAGTAAGATAGTTATAAAAAAAAATAAAACAAACATACCAGTCCTTGTCCATATCACAATCCCAAAAACAAAGTAAAAACTTTGTAAACTGGCAAAATATGTTATACACGTGAAATTATTGTTCTTTAATAAGGTAGAAAAAGAAAATTGGTAAAAAGGTCTCGTCTAGATACTCCTATGTAAGACCCGGATATAAAAACATTCTCTATAATACAGTGTCAAACAGCAAGCATAACTGCTCGTTTCAATTAGACCAGAACTTATGTTATGTCACTTTACGTAGTTTCTTATCAGGCGCATTGTTAATTTACTGAGCATTGCTTATTTGTTCAGGTCATATAGCGGAATTGACAGGCTATCAAACATAACTAATAATAAAAAAACACAGGTTTTATTAAATAATATATTGAACATTTCAGACCTTTTAGGATATCATGTAAGAACTATATATTTCAGATACCGATTGAATGATAATTTAAAAGTATCATGGATTTCGAGAGAGAAAGTTTATTTGCCAATATTTAATGAGAAATATCCGCAGCTGTTTTAAGATTGACGAAATAGAATATACACCAGATCCCTTTATTTTTAGTGATTCTTCTGCTTATGACTACTTACATGTTCAGCGTCTTTAACATCAGCTCGACGTAAAAGTATTGTTAATAAAACAAAAATTATGATCAAGGATAATTCGATTGCAAACACGTGAGGTGTCTTCGCAAATTTATCAGAGAAGTTGCTGAAAATATTCTGGAAATTAATTGGTGCTGGAGGGATAAAGAACACTGAAG
The DNA here is from genome assembly GCA_029721355.1 of Tegillarca granosa. Taxonomy (NCBI): domain Eukaryota; kingdom Metazoa; phylum Mollusca; class Bivalvia; order Arcoida; family Arcidae; genus Tegillarca; species Tegillarca granosa. The sequence goes on along the minus strand of CM056607.1, from coordinate 4,749,081 downwards.
CTGAAAACGTACTGAAGAATGTAGTCTTAAAACGAATAGAATTGCCGTTTAACGAATCCATCTAAAATTAATAAAATATCAATATTTAAAAAAATAAAGACTGTCAGAATCAATTTGAGAAGTCAATCGAATAGTCAGTATTAAATATTCAATTATTTTATTTTATTTTGTTTTAATTCACATAGACAAAGCCAGTACCCTGATCAAGATTATCAGCATAATTTTTTCTCATTAATCAGTTTAAATTTCCTAAAAGAGTTTCCTAGAACGTCATTTTCGACTTTTGCAAATTCTTTTGATCAAAATCTCAAATTGTAAACAAAGTAGTATTTTCAGTATGTTTGAATTGCTTTTTGTTCACAAGATTTTGTATACTTAAAACTTTTTTGATTGGATACTACAAGGTTTAAAAAGCGAAAATATAATTAAACGCAATTGCAGAAAAGTGAAATTACTTAGACAATGTTTTAGTTTAATTATATGTACTAATATAATTAAATAATGAGAAATTTTCATATTTTTATTAGATATAAAAATGTATAATATTGACTCACTAAAATATGAATAATAGCGTTTAATGAATCACAAAAAGGTTCTTCATAAAAATTAACTGTATTCGCTTAGTTGAAACTATGTTATTGTAGCTAATTGAACTGTACTGGTCAATGATTATATTTTTTTTATCAAATTCGTAGATTTATTGTATCAAAAAAAAGCAAAATATTTTTGTTTATTACCTGAAGTTCGCTCGAAACTGACCATTTGTTTTTCGCTGTATCAAGGTATCTTATGTTTATATTACTTGTTCTGTATCCAGCTGTTATTGTAATGGTATTCCTTTTTGGACCTGTGGCTTATGTCTTAAGAAAATAAGAACGAATTTAATAAAAGGAAATACATTTTTTCGTTTTAGCATAAAAGTATCAATGACCAATATAAAGTGAAGCATGTGCTTTTTGTCTTGAAAAGTTTCGTAACTTGAAGGTAAAAAAAATCCTAAAATTTGGCACATGTTTCAATGCGGAAAATCAGCTTACATGCAAAGAAGCACCTTTTTGCATAGATGATCAAAAGTTATCGCACCAACGGTGTTTAACCGCTACAGGACATATTAACTCGATTATCTTACCATCGAACAAAAAGACGAAAATAATCGATACCTTGACACTGAACAAGAGCTGAAACGTTGTATTCTATTTCTGGCCATTGATTGACGAGAACCATCTGGAGACGACGGTTATTTATCAAAGCAGTTAGATGTTTTGGTAAAGACTCTAATATCTTGTTATTCTTTACGGTCACCTTCATATCGGGTTTCTTTGTATAAGGCATTGTGTTACCGTATGAACCATATATATAACATGTTGAGCTCTGTAAACGGAATTAGAAAATACTAGACAGTATAGATTCTGCATCGTTATATAGTGGAGTATAGTAGATCGGTTGTTAATGTCCCACTTACTTATATCGAGTCGGTCGCAATTGCACCAGTTTGTTTTTAAATAGACAGTGAGATTAACCGTATTCGGAATTCGCTGCTTGTGAACATCATATCCCCAAGATCTTTTTTAATTTAAAATACACTTCTTAATAAATTGACATAATCTGTTTTTTAAAAATACAGTATTTTGGTATATGTAGGTATCATAATTATGCAAAAAAAAGTCACACTGTTCTTGCTAAAGTACAGTTAAAACAAACCTTGTTGTAATAATAAGACAGAATATAGTTCAAAAACAAATACACTTGCACTTATCATCGCTCAGCCAAAATACCACCTCATCTATTTATTTTAAGGATATGTAAATAAACGCCTTACCTTTTAAATACATGCATTAATAACAAAATACACTGAAGTGCCAGAGATTATTTAGAAATACGAAATAGACATAGATCTTACTTCAAGGCCAACTTCGAGGACCAAACTATCCGATCCTTTTCTGCAAGTGGATGTAAATAAATATCCTCCTTTTACGGAGTTCAATGGTTCCATACTGGCCCATTTTGATGTGTCTTCCATCACTGAGGTAGAATCTATTGAAAGGGTTGCTGGATCATCTGGGTCCTCGAGGTGTATTTCTTCTGATGATGTATCTAACGCTTTTATTTTTAACACACCTGCATTCACCTCATGTGAATTGGTCACGTATGCATAAGGATTGCTAACGTAACTTAAAAGCTATAAAAGTGTAAAACAGTAAACCTATATAGCGTAAAAAAAAAACACAAAAGAAAATTGGAAAGTAAATAATTGTGTGGAAACAAAAGCGTGAGATAAGATGAACATACATTTGTATCACTGGCAACAAAACTCCTGATTTAATCATGGTAGTGTTGTTTATAGCAAAATGATGAGATGATTAAAGTATATGAGTGTTTTTTAAACACTCTATACGGTTGTTTCAATACAAATTGAATCTTTATATCTTTTAATTACATATGTATCTATTGTATTGCTTGTCTTATATTTACCGTTTTTATCTCTGATAATATGCGTATAGCAGGCTTTGGATGTTGTACAAATAAGTCAATATATATATCTTATGTAAGAGAGAACTCACAGTGTATAGTGATCTTTTCCTCTTCCATTCTATCTCTAAATGTGCTCCATTTAGGAAATGAAAATGATCCATATCCATTGTTGTAGTTGGACTCCATCTGACTCCCTGTAGCTTTCACAGAGGTTATTGATAATAGATCGTTAGTAACTTGAATTGAAGTATTATATGTATTATTTAGAACTGCATTCATAACGTTTTCCAATGTAATTTCCATTTTTGTCACAAGACTTTTAATCTAAAACAAATTTTTAGTTTAAAGAAATGTACTTTTAAAATAATCGATGCAACTAACGACAAAAGACAGATGTAAACAAACACAACACGATCAGCACGTAAACACGCCATGATCTTTTACTCCAGATTAGTTTAAACAGTAGGTTTTTATTGTCATGTAACTTACAGAAGAATAACTAACAAGGTATCGATGCCCTTGGTATCTAAATTTATCACACTATGTTTACAGTCTGTAGTTTTCAGAAGGTTGCAATATCATGGCGTTTAAAAATGATCATATGTTAAAAAATGTCTCTTAATAACTATTTGTATTGCAAAATTATTGGTTAAAACAGTTTCAGCAAAGATAGCATTGTTAAAGCAGCATTAAAAGTAATTAGAAATATAAACATTAAACCTTTCGTAAAAGAATTGAAATATTACCTGTGTTGCATCCGTTAAATTATTAGTAAGAACTTTATCAAAAAGGAGCTGAGCCGTTTTATTTGCAAAGTCGTTGGCTTCAGTTTCTGATAAACTAGTGAAATTTTGATGCAGCATATTTTCCAGTTGTTGGATTGAAGCTGCATAAAACAAAGTAACGGATATTTTTTTTAACATATGAAACAATGAGATAAAAATTATATATTCTTAAAGATATATATAAAAAAAATAAAACAAACATACCAGTCCTTGTCCATATCACAATCCCAAAAACAAAGTCAAAACTTTGCAAACTGGCAAAATAGGTGATACACGTGAACTTCCATCAAGGAAGTGAGGCCGGGTGCTCCGGAAGGGTAAGCACCTCCTGTTTAGCTAGCTACACCCGTCACGTGTAAGTCAATTTTGAGAATGAAAGGAACAAAGACCTATGGTAAGTCAAATATATCCAGTATAAGTTGGGATACAGTGACTACATACTTATCAACAATATTGTGATGACGGCCATAAAACTTTTTAAGGGCCCTGATTAGCCTAGGCTTGCAATATCCTTGTGTCAACAATTTGATTGTAAGTAATTTGCTTCGTTGCAGAAAGTTCCCATAGTGGGAACAAGCTCTACCGTACCGTATTAACTGTGAAACATATACACCATACGCAGGAGAAGCAGGGATATTACTGCAAAGAAACGGAAAGTTGACAATAGAAAAATTGAAGTCATCACGTTTGTCGTATAGCTTCAGATGTAACCTTTCATGGGTGTCATAATTGAGGTATAAGTCCAAATATGAAGCAGAACATGGAGAATCCGTCGTGTCTTTTATTTCAAGCTCACTTGGATATATTTTAGGAAAAACGCTTAATAAAAGCAATTCGTAACAGAAAAAACTATAAATCTTTTTAAAACACGTTTATTGTGGATTTGCCTTGACTATAATAGATCAAGATCACTTTTCAGTTAAAATAAGATATATGAAGGGAATCTAAAAAATCTATATTCTGAATTTTCAATTAATTTCAATTTTTGAATAGTATTTTATATGTAAGCCTTATTGTGTATTTTTTTCGTTACAATTTGAATTTTCATACGTCGCTATTGAACTGAATGTATTTAAAAACGTTCCTATTTAAAAAAAATAACATTAAATATAACAATGTCTATATAATTTCAATTAGATTATGTTACCGTTTATATCGACTGGTAAACTATGGAAAAAGATTATTGATCTGAAATAAATATGTATGCTAAATATTAAAATGAGTATTCCACTTTTTTAAAAATCAATATAAACAGATAATTTACAAACCCGGTGGTGTTGTCGTTGTTTCTTCGACTGAAGTTGAAAGCGTATCTGTAACCAAATATTTAATAATATGATTATTTGAAAAATACAAGCGGAATTGAAAATAAAGACAAATGTAACTATAGAATTGAACACACACACACACACACACACACACACACACGAATATATATATATATATATATATATATATATATATATATATATATATATATATATATATATATATATATATATATATATATATATATATATATATTCGGAAACCCATGGCCCTCCAGAACCGGGAAAATATTATGTTTTGACAGGTTCAGTCTATAGATCTTTAACAAAGAAACAAAGAGGTATTTGCTTTTAAAATTTATTCATGGTGTATGAAGTATTTAGTCACCTTTTATGGAATTTGTTTTAATAAAATTTATTGCTGGAAATGAACTCGTTATTTTTAAATGAACTCAAAATAAATTTAAAACTCTATAGAGTTAATTCGTTATAAACGGTTACGGCACAACTAACATTATACACATACCATGACTGACATTTCTATATTTTAGCCAGTTATTTTGAAATAAACTTTGGTCAGATTATACATACATACATACATACATACACAAACACACACACAGATATATATATATATATATATATATATATATATATATATATATATATATATATATATATATATATATATATATATATATATATATATTCATGTGTGTGTATGAAATTAACTCAGTAGGCAATACTTTTTGCTGTCAGAAAATGTACCATTTAGAAAATTTTCAGTCGTCTAAAATTTGAAATTAATTTAAAAATAAGGTTTGTTCCCTCATGCACAGTATTCCTTAGCTGGATATGGATTTATATAATTTTGGAACTTTAGATTCATTATTTCCAACTGTTTGGCTTATGTGTTTTATGTATCAAACTTTTTGGTCTTAGTGTCACTGATGAGGATGAATTTCCGAAATGTGCACATCTGACACATTGAAGTTTAACTGGTATTTGCATTATATAATTACATACCGACTTCACAATTTGATCCGGTATATCTACTGCCATCACAGTTACAATAGTACGAATTTCCTACAGGAAAACAACTTCCACCATTTTGACATGGGGATGGCCTACATGGATCTGTATTTACAATTTAAATTTTTTATTTACATCTAATACTGTACTATTCTAAAATGAAAGTATTTTATTGCGTTTGCTTTTTAGATATATTTATTAACTAAATACCACTGTGGTTATTATGAACTATTGTCTTATCATGCTTTAAAACTAAGCATTATTTTAATTGTAAAAATGCTCTCCTGATTATTTGGCAATTAAAACTGCTAAAGTATACTTTAAACACAGGAAATAAGAAAACAAGAAATGACAGTGTTCTTGCATGTTCTTTTGGGGTTTTTTTATATTAAATATTATTACAATTGTTCTTTGTTTTCTTGCTTGTTTAGGTGATTGTGATTGGACATTGACTGTTATGTTTGTTTTATTATGTCATACAGAGCAAGTATGTTTTATGTTTTGTATCTTACGAGTACAAACAAAAATATCATTGATAGTACAAATATCAATCATTTGGTGATTATGTATTTGTAGTGGTAATCTTTCCTAGGCTCCATAATTACGTATCGTGTCTTGGGCTTTTTTCTTCACTCTAATACATTTTTGAAAATTACATAAGTTTTTGATTGATAAAAATATTAAGGGTAGAGTTTGTGCCAAGGGCTTCGTCTTAGAAATTTCAAATTATCTACAGGATATCGTTATAACTAAATTCGAAGGATTAATTAGTTGATTTTTAAACCTAATATCTTTTATTAAAAACAATTTCTGTCCCTGACAAAGAACAGGTAATCTTTATCTTTTATCGTATGCTTATCTTGATCTCAAACTCTTTACAAAAATGCCAATTTTGTATTTCCTCATTGACGCTTATCACAATTATTATATAAAAAGTATGCAATTAATGTTCTGAGAGATTCTTATTTAAGCAAACCAATAACTTTCGATCTTTAAGCTTTTAGACCCGTTGTTTTTGCATAAACAGAATTACCAATCACAATACAATGGTACTATAACTACACTAATTACGATTTTCTCCGGTGACTGACAATAAGAAAACAAAAATTTTATAATTTGTTTTCACAATACGTGTTTTTCTTTTCTCATGCTGTGTCTTTTGTGGTTTTAGTTGTGTTGAGTGTTGCCAGGTGCATGTTTTTGAGTTGTTAATCCTAATTTCTTTATTTTATATATAAATAAAACAACATATCCAGTCCTTGTCCATATCACAATCCCAAAAACAAAGTAAAAACTTTGCAAAATGGCAAAATAGGTGATACACGTGAACTTCTATCAAGGAAGTGAGGCCGGGTGCTAATTCATAAAATAATTTCTTTATTTGTATTGTTCGATACAATAGTTTACCAATGTCTAAAATGATTCTTTAAAGGGTCGTTGGGTCTATTAGCAATTTTGTGTAATATATGATAATCAATTAGTACATCTGTTTTAAACTATTTTATTGTTTCTTTTATTGCCAGCCATTATAAATTTAAATTTTACAATTCCATCCGTTCTGTTCTGTCATGGCAGGTAAGTGTTATTTTGAGAGTTGTTCTAGTTTGTCGTTTAAAATACTGTCATTTTTTAACTTTATAACTTTGTTGGCAAATCAATAAGGCGCAAAATCTCTCTCTCTCTCTCTCTCTCTCTCTCTCTCTCTCTCTCTCTCTCTCTCTCTCTCTCTCTCTCTCTCTCTCTCGTTTTTTCTTTATATACAAAAATGTAAGTTAAAAATGGTACGTGTTAAGGAGAATATTGTAATGTTTGAGTTTCAGTATGATAATATAAAAAGATTTACATTTTCCTTATAAAAAGTTGATAGAAAGACATATGCTGGTTATCGTTTTTTTTTTCAGTAGAATGTGTTAATTCGCTGAAAGTATAAAAGTTAAAAGTATTTTGGGTTAACTAAAGTTGGTAAAACGTATTAAAAACTAGTCTTTGTATATTTCAGAAACTTAACATTTTTATTTATTTCTATATTTTAAACTGATTTATATATAAAATAATAAAATAATTTCTTTATTTGTATTGTTCGATACAAGAGTTTACCAATGTTTAAACTGATCCAATACAGGTTCGTTTGGTCTATAAGCAATTTTGTGTAATATATATTAATCAATATATTACATCTTTTTTTACTTTTTTAATCTATTTTTGTGCTTTTTTCATTGCCAACCACTCATTCATCAAACTAAATTATATGATTCCATCCCTTCTGTTCTGTCAAGTCAGTTATTGTCATTTTTTTAGTTTTTCGTTTACAATACTGTTTTTCTTTAACTTTAAAATTTTGTTGGCAAATCAATCAGGTGCAATCTCTCTCTCTCTCTCTCTCTCTCTCTCTCTCTCTCTCTCTCTCTCTCTCTCTCTCTCTCTCTCTCTCTCTCTCTCTCGTTAGCTCACCTGGCTTTAGCCAGCGTAAGCTTATGGTATGATGCGGCGTGTGTATGTCCGTGCGTGCGTGCGTGCGTGCGTGGTAAACTTTACATTTTAATCTTCTTCTCAAAAACCACTAGTCCAAACTTAATGAAACTTGGTAACCATTATGCCTGGATGAAGCCCTTTTAGATTTACAAAAATAAAAGAGTTTTGTCCCCTTGGGGCCCCATAAGGGGGGAAATAGTGAAAAAATTTAAAAATCTTCTCCTCTGAATGTACAAGAGATATACCATAGTTGTTTCATTCATAACATCGTTAGGTCATGTAGTTTCAGATTTGCACAAATGGTAGCCATGGGGCTCAAAATGGGGAAATGGTAAGGTACTGAGTAGTGAAATTGCTTAAAATTATGTATTTGTCAGTATATCTCGAAAACTATTAACTTTTTGTATTGGTTTGTATACAAGAATATTGCAGGTATTGCAACAACAATCATTTTGATATACGGTTCAAGGTCATATGTTCAAAGGTCAAGGTCGCAGCTGCAAAAGAAGACTGAAATTGCTAATTATCTTGAAAACTATTAACTTTTTGTATAGGCATGTATGTTTAAATATTGTAGGTATTGTGACAACAATTATTTTGATATATGGTTCAAGGTCATATGTTGAAAGGTCAAGGTCACGGCTGCAAAAGAAGACAAATTGTTTATCTTGAAAACTATTAACTTTTTGTATAGGCATGTATGATAAAATATTGTAGGTATTGACATGACGATCATCTTGATATATGGTTCGAGGTCATATGTTGAAAGGTCAAGGTCACAGCTGCAAAACAAGACTTTAATTGCTAATTATCTTGAAAAGTATTAACTTTTTGTATAGGCATCTAGAATAGAATATTGTAGTTATTGAAATGGCGATCGTTTTGACATATGGTTCAAGGTCATATGTTGAAAGTTAAGGTCACAGCTGCAAAATTAGACTAAAATTGCTAATTATCTTGAAAACTGTTAACTTTTTGTATAGGCATGTATATGAGAATATTGTAGGTAATGACATGTTGATATATGGTTCAAGGTAATATGTTGAAAGGTCAAGGTCAAAGCTGCAAAAGAAGCCTTAAATACCTAATTATTTTTTAAACTATTAACTTTTAGTATAGGCATGTATATTAGAATATGGTAGGTATGGACATGACGATCATATATGTTCAAAGGTCAAGGACATAGTTGCATCAGTATACTGAAATTGGTTAGTGATTTGGAAATTATTCATTGCACTAAAGTTACTTCATGCATATTATATAAGCTACCTATAAATGAATGTTACTGGATATATTTCTGATTAAGTTTTGTGGCAGTTTTTAACTTGAGAAAACTTGTAAAGTTTCTGTACTGAATATTTTGTCTTTTGCACTTTGCAAACAATTTTGGACATATCCTCACAGGTGAGCATTAAGGCTGTAAATGTAGGTTTGAAAAATGGTACATGTTTAAGGAAATTTTGAAATGTTTGAGTTTCTAATGAAAATATAAAAAAAAAACAATTTTACATTTTGGAATGGTATCAATTATTAATAAATATTATCTTTAAAAACTCGACAGTATAAAGTAAATACTTGGTTACGGATTAGGCGTTTTGAAGTGAAAAGGCTATTAGTTTGTTATTTATAAAAAGTATTTTCCCTTTTTAAGGTATAAAATTGTGCAAAGATCTACTGTATAAATTACATACCTGCTGCTGTTGACGTGAGTATTGCTTGTGTTGAGCTTTCCAGCAAATCTGTGAAACAACGTTAAAAATTATTTATTAATAATATATTTCCAACAATTTTATTTACGTTAGTGTAGTTCCCGGCACTGAGACAAAAAATAGAATGTGCTTAGTTGAATAAAATAAACAGATATATGCTGGGTTTCTTTTTTTTCAGTAGAATATCTTAATTAATTTTTCTTTTCAATAACATAATGCTTATTTCTCGTATCCTTAAAAAATAATTGATGTATATCAATAATTCAGAAATGCCAAGATTTAATAAAAAAAAATTTATTTAATGGTTTCAAAAAGTATTTAAATAAACGACGTAGATAATATGACGTTTAAAATACTGCTTTCTTTAACTTCATAAATTTGTTGGCAAATCCATCAGGCGTAATCTCTCTCTCTCTCTCTCTCTCTCTCTCTCTCTCTCTCTCTCTCTCTCTCTCTCTCTCTCTCTCTCTCTCTCTCGTTTTGTTACATACAAAAAAGTTAAGTTAAGTTAAAGGTACATGTTAAGGGAATTTTGTAATGTTTGAGTTTTGTATGAAAATATAAAAACAAATTAAATTTTTGTAAATTAAAAGGTTTTTTTTTTCATAATACTCAATCTTTAAAAAAACTCGACAGTATAAAATAAAGATATGGTTACGAATAAGGCGTTTTGAGGTGAAAAGGCTATTTGTCTGTTACTTAAAAAAATTATTTTTGCTTTTTAAGGAATAACATTGCGCAAAAACTGTTGTATAACTTTCCGTTTCTTTGCAGTAATATTCCTGCTTCTCCTGCGTATGGTGTATATGTTTCACAGTTAATACGGTACGGTAGAGCTTGTTCCCACTATGGGGACTTTCTGCAACGAAGCAAATTACTTACAATTAAATTGTTGACACAAGGATATTGCAATTCTCAGCTAATCAGGGCCCTTAAAAAGTTTTATGGCCGTCATCACAATATTGTTGATAAGTATGTAGTCACTGTATCCCAGCTTATACTGGATATATTTGACTAACCATAGTTCTTTGTTCTTTTCATTCTCAAAATTGACTTGCACGTGACGGGTGTAGCTAGCTAGACAGGAGGTGCTTACCCTTCCGAAGCACCCGACCTCACTTTTTTTATGGAAGTTTACGTGTATAACATATTTTGCTAGTTTGCAAAGTTTTTACTTTGTTTTTGGATTGTGATATGGACAAGGATTGGTATGTTTGTTTTATTTCTACTACTGGGTCGGTATCTCTGCCGGTGGAAAGTTTTTTCCCCTGAGGATACCATGAGCTCAGTCGCATTTTTTCATGCAGAACAAACTTAATAATACTAGAGAGCCTGAGACGTTGCGCTCTATGAAAAGGTCTCCTGCTGGTACTACGGGCAATAGACTAGCAGTTATTGATTGTGCCCCTGGGGTTATCCTTCAGGATGTCATGAAAACTTCCTTTATTGCCAGGTCAGACCATCGTTACTTCTTTAAAGATTCACAGCAAAATTTTAAACAACTCAAAAACACAACCGTCAAGCTTACTGATATTTTTGAGTATGATAATAATTTATCAAACTGCACTTGATACTTCTTACAATTCTAAAAATTGCAAATCCTGTAAAATTTTGATTACAGATAAACATTTTACAAGTAATTTTACTTCTAAGGAGTACACTTTACGTAGCCACGATGATCTGAACTCTAAATCTTCTAATATTTTATATGGAATAGAGTGTTATTTATGTGGACTCATATATGTGGGCGAAACCAAAGGTAGACTAAATGCACGAATGAATGGTCACCGGTTTGAAATAAATAATTATGGTAACCAACTTATTTACCAACACTTCAATCAACCGAACCATTCCGCGCTGTCTATGAAGGTTAAAATTTTGGAAAAAATATACCACCACACTAATAGTCCTATTTTAAGTACACCATTCCGATTACAACGGGAGAACTATTGGATTAGAACTAGGCACTGCATCACCATACGGATGCAATGATAAAATTGATAGAGCAGGAAACCTTTCTAGCCCAGGTTGTAAGAATGTAAATGTTTTACACCTGTTCAACAGAACTGCACGTAACAAAAGAAGAATGGACATCGAAGTTACAATAAACCTAATATCCATGATGTTAGTTTTTCTAATCTTTTACCATTCATTCAGAAACCTCTCGAATTACACCATATTCGAACCAAACTGTTCCGTCTAAATCAGTTACAAGAAGAATGCATATACAAAACTACTACAGATTTTCATATACCAGAGTTTAAAGTTAATGCTATCATCATGGATATTGTATTAAAAAGGTTATTTAAACCTGCTCAGAAACACAATACACAGGACGACAACCGTCGCCAATTTCTTAAATTACATTATGCAAACAAAGGCATAGATGCTATTAATATTTCTAATATACTAATTAACAAAGAAGTACAATCTAAAGTCCCTACTTATTTCAGATATATTTTGCCACCTCTAATTTCCTACTCATACAATAAACCTATTGCATCCAAAATTTTCAACTATAAACAAACTTTGAGTACCTAAACTTTCATAACTTTACTCCACCTACCTGCTCTTGCTCAGCGTCCCTATATATTTAAAACCAGCTGGGCAAGTAGTAACAGGTGATCTCAATATAATTGAGAATACTCAATTAAGATGTCTTCTTTCAAAAAGTCCTAAATACAGGGAGGCTCAACCTTTTACTTGGGGACAGAATTTCAAAATTATTATTTGGATTCTGTTGAAACTTATGCTAGAGGTTGGGCTAAATTATAAGACGTAGAGCTTGAAACTTTATCCGACTGGATAAGAACAATTAGAAATTTTGTCAAGTCAAGGATTGCAAAACTTAAAGGATCTATGGGTACTAAACCTTCTTAAGTGCCCAGGGACCCTGAGCTTTCTGCAATCCTTACTGACATACATAACAGGTATGTTGTTGTCCCGACTGATAAAGATTCTAACAACATTATTTTCGTTTGTAAGAAATTCTATCTTGAATGTCTTATTAAGGAGCTTGGTTTAGAAAGTATATCGGAGAATCCTACTTATACCAGAACTAATTTTACCAAAGATGAAGTTTATTTCAATAATAGGGGAGTTCTTGAGTCTTTTGGTATCAATTTAAAACAGGAAGAACTTGACCTGCCTGACTTGTATTGGATTCAAAAACTTCACAAAAATCCATACAAGGAAAGATATATAGCAGGTTCCTCTAAATGTACTACTAAATCATTATCAGTTATTCTAACACAAATTTTGACAGTCGTCAAAGATGCCCTTCAGACTTATTCAGATAAAGTCTATTCTACATCTGGCATCAACCAAATGTGGATTCTCAAAAATTCTAAAGAACTACTTGACCATTTTGTTTCTAATACTCTATCTTCGGTAAAAAGTATAAAAACTTTTGATTTTTTCTACCCTTTACACCACTACCCCTCATGCTAAATTGAAAGAACGTCTAAAACAAATCATTCACTTTTCATTCTTTTTCAAAACCGGTAAACCAAGATATAAATATCTAGTGCTCAACAGGGATTCTGGTTATTTTGTAAAACACCGTACAGACTGCAAACAAAAATATACTGAAGATACCATCAACAAAATGTTTTTATAGACAACATATTTGTTGTGTTTGGCAATATTATCTTTCAACAAACAATCGGTGGTGTTCCAATGGGCACAAACTGTGCACCTTTGGTTGCTGATTTGTGTCTTTATTCATATGAATCAGAATTTTTACAGAACCTTGTCAAATCTGGAGAAAAGACTGTCGTTATATCATTCAACTACACATACAGATATATAGATGGCGTTCTATCTCTAAATAATCACAAAATTTGGAGAATATGTGAAAGTCATTTAGCCAAGTGAGCTTGAAATAAAAGACACAACAGATTCTCCATGTTCTGCTTCATATTTGGACTTATACCTCAGTTATGACACCCATGAAAGGTTACATCTGAAGCTATACGACAAACGTGATGACTTCAATTTTTCTATTGTCAACTATCCGTTTCTTTGCAGTAATATCCCTGCTTCTCCTGCGTATGGTGTATATGTTTCACAGTTAATACGGTACGGTAGAGCTTGTTCCCACTATGGGGACTTTCCACAACGAAACAAACTGCTTACAATTCAATATGACACAAGGATATTGCAAGCATAGTCTAATCAGGGCCCTTAAAAAGTTTTATGGCCGTCATCACAATTTTGTTGATAAGTATGTAGTCACTGTATCCCAACTTATACTGGATATATTTGACTAACCATAGTTCTTTGTCCCTTTCATTCTTAAAATTGTCTTGCACGTGACGGGTGTAGCTAGCTAGACAGGAGGTGCTTACCTTCCAGAGCACCCGACCTCACTTCCTTGATGGAAGTATAACATATTTTGCTAGTTTGCAAAGTTTTTACTTTGTTTTTGGATTGTGATATGGACAAGGACTGGTATGTTTGTTATATTTTTTATACCTGCTGCGGTTGACGTAAGTATTTCTTGTGTTGAGCTTTCCTGCAAATCTGTTAAACAACGTTAAAATTACATATTTATTATATATTTATATATATTATAAAAAAAGCGAAGCGGTATTAAAAGAGAGTGTGCAAAATGTGCACTGATTATCGTATACAGGTACCACAAAAATTTAAATTCTCTCTCTCTCTCTCTCTCTCTCTCTCTCTCTCTCTCTCTCTCTCTCTCTCTCTTTACATACAAAACTGTAAGTTTAAAAAAGGCACATGTTGACAGGACATTTGTAATGTTTGAGATTAATATGAAAATATAAAAAACAATTTAATATTTTTGTTACTAAATGTTTAATTTCAAAATATTCAAAATAAATACTTAATAGTTATTGAACAATTTTATAATTTTATAAATTATAATGGAAATCTGTAAATGAATTTTCTTTACTTTTTTTATCAATTATTCATATCAAAAATAATATTTAAAAACTCGACAGTTTAAAGTAAAGATATGGTTACTGATTAGGTGGTTTGAAGTAAAAAGGTTATTTTTCTGTTATTTATAAAAAAATATTTTCGTGGCTTAAGGAATAACAGTGCGCAAGAAATTATTGTATAAATTACATACCTGCTGCTGTTGACGTTAATATTGCTTGTGTTGAGCTGTCCTGCAAATCTGTTAAACAATGTTAAAATAGCATTATAATTACATATTCCCAACAACTTTATTAACGTTAGAGTAGTAGAATATGATTTTATAAAAATTTGCAAACGTATTCTTTAGAACTAAAAATAAAATAAAAAAGACATATGCTGAGTTTCGGGTTTTTTTTTCAGAGAATGTGTTTAACAATTGTTCTTTTCAGTAACATAATGTTTATTTCTAAATATCCCTGCAACGTAATTTATGTATGTTATTAATTCAGAAATGACAAGACGTAATAAAAAAAATTATTTAATGGTTTTAAATAGTATTTAAATAAACGACGTAGATAATATGATACCTGTAACATTTAAATAATAAAAGCATAAATGTATTATAAAAAAGTGTGCAAAAAAACTGGCTTTAATTTCGTTGACATATACCATAAATATTCAAATTCCATATCATCTATGCAATACGTGTGTGCCTTAAATATTCTAAAAAGGAAGTGTTTTTACTATTCTTCAAAAATAATTATATGCTTCAGCTTTGAGTTGTTCTTCTTTTTAGGATGTGGAAAGTATTACCCCCCTTCCCTCTTACTTTTTTAATTACAATTAATATTTAACAATCAAAATGACATGTTAAAAGTATTTTTTTTAAGTATGAGTGAAATATATCTCTTTCACAACTTGGATATTTTGAAACCTGATTTTGGTATGTTTATATACATATCTCCATAAATGTTTCGCCATCATCGGCCAATTACATCGGAAAAATGTGTGTTCATCCAGTACTGGTCGTTGGGATTAAAAGTAAACCATGTCTGTTTTTTTCTTGCACAAAGGCAATATACTTTATTGAATATGATGTTCTACATACATGCGGATATTTCATAGAAAACTTTAAACTCTTGAAATTATCAGATCGTGTCGCTAAATTTAACGGAACTTGGTGTATCTTTTCTGGTTTATTTGCAAAACTTAGCAATTTATTTAAAATATTTTCAAGATTTTAATTGATTAAATGAATAATTATTTGAAACAGTATGGTATGCCAAGTGTAGACCTGAAAGCAATTTTTTTACAATTATTATTACTGATCGGATATTTTGTAGCTACATTTTACTTTGTCTTTTTAAAAATACTCATTTTTGTTTACCATGAGCAATATATTTACATTCCAAAATAACAATTTTAAGCAACAATAATTCTGTATGTCTCGTTACGGTGTGTGTGTGTGTGTGTGTGTGTGTGTGTGTGTGTGTGTGTGTGATATTAAAATTGTACATACCATGCTTTAAATGTCGGAAAAAAATATGACTCTTTGACGACAATTTTTTTTGTTTTTAAAATTAATTACATTTTGCAAACTTTTAAGGATATCTATGTTTAACATATACCTGCTGCACTTGACGTTGTTACAGCCTGTGTTGAAGTTGCTAACGTATCTGTAAAACAAAATATAAGAGATACTTTTTATTTTGTGTTCTTTTCTACTTTTTCTTCTTCTTCTTCTTCTTCTTCTTCTTCTTCTTCTTCTTCTTATTATTATTATTATTATTATTATTATTATTATAAGTAGTAGTAGTAGTAGTAGCAGTTGTAGACGTGGTGGTGTTGGAGATGGTATTGGTGGTGTTATTGCAAAATATAATTGAATGATCATATTCCTCAGCCATTTAATTATTCATACACCAGTAATTGGTCATTGTTTCTTTTGAAACAATTTAAGTATATGTAACATACTTTTTAAGCTTTATTACAATGCATCTAGTTGTATAAAAAATAGAAAAACGATATGTATCACATGTACATTAAAATGGCTATTAAAAGTGTATTACGTCTCTCTCTCTCTCTCTCTCTCTCTCTCTCTCTCTCTCTCTCTCTCTCTCTCTCTCTCTCTCTGTGTGTGTGTGTGTTTATGTTACTACCGTGTTTTATCAGTGTCAATTAACGAATTAGTATTTTTTTTAACGCCACGGACAAATAAGTGTCATAGTTAAACTAATCCCCTAAGCTGAAAGCACCGAGTTATTTGCGGCTGTCGTTGACAGTTTAACTTTGGTCTGATTTCTAAAAACTTCAGTTTAACGAATAACCCAGTGGTTTCCATGACCGCTTCGAACTTTTCATGATTTAATGTAGTGTTTTTTACTGATTACATATTCGTATTTTTAAACATTTTAAACGTTTGTTATAATTAATTATTGCTGACATACATGTACATATGTCTGGTTTTCAATTTTGTTATTCCTATATACAACGATTTTGAAACAAAAAAACACGTATTGAATAATTCTTGATATTGACTTATTTTCTAAATTTACTTATAATTATTTAACTCTTTCTCTTTTGCGTTAAGTACGAGCACCGGCTAACACTTGTTCAACATTACAAATTTCTGAATTAAGACAGATAAGGTGAAGTCATTCTTTAACTTTGATAACTCAAAGTCACAACCGAAGTCAGGTGCACTTCGAGTTTTAGAGCTTTTACTGTAACTAAGCAAAAATAAATATAATAGCAACAAAACTATTCTTGAGATTTTTGGCAACAAAAATCTTATAAATAATAATTTTAACACATAAAAACTTAAGACTAAAAAAAGTTACAGTGTTTTTGCATGTTCTGTTCGGGTTTTATTGCCTAGAGAAAAAAACGTTTTTTCTTATTTTAATATCCTTAATCTTCCTGTAAAAATAGAAGTTTTCATATATTTTAAAATTTTTCTTGGGAGTTGGATTGCGATTTGGATATGGACAGGTATGTTTGTGTTTTGTTATGTCATATTATTATATTAATATTCGCCGAGGGCATTATTTAACATTTTGTTGAGTTATAATTTGTAAGTTTTTCATTTAAAACAGTTTGAAATCCTTTTATTTTAATTTAGCTTTTCAAAAGGCGTCATCTCTCTCTCTCTCTCTCTCTCTCTCTCTCTCTCTCTCTCTCTCTCTCTCTCTCTCTCTCTCTCTCTCTCTCTCTCTTTTTCTCGTTTTCCTTTACATATAAAAATTTGATTTTAAAAAAGCACAAAAATAATAATATTTGCAATTTCGCCTAGGCCATCATTTAACAATTCTAAATTGTTGTCTAAAGGTTATTTTAAAACTGTTGTGCCATTATTGTTAAGTTAAAATTTGTAAGTTTTTTATTTAAAATACTTTGAAATTCTTTAAGCTTAATTTTGCTTTTCAAAAGTCGCCATCTCTCTCTCTCTCTCTCTCTCTCTCTCTCTCTCTCTCTCTCTCTCTCTCTCTCTCTCTCTCTCTCTCTCTCGTTTTCCTTTTCATTTAAAATTTGATTTTAAAAAAGGACAGGTTTTGGAAAATTGTATAATGGTTTTTTTTTTTTTTTTTTTTTTTTTTTTTTTTTTTTTTTTTTTTTTTGTTTGCTTTTATGATGTATATTTTCAAAATATTCGATACATAGATGTATAGATATTTTATAATTAGATATTATAGAAGTCTATAAATGCATTTCCTTTATTCCTGTGATCATTTGTTCATAAATACAAAATAAGAAACAGTTTCATAGTTAGAAAAGTAGCTCTGGATTTATGTTACTATTGCTTGCGTCGAGCTCTCCTGCAAATCTGTTAAACAACGTTAAAATAACAAATTATGTATATTTTTCAACAACATTATATCTTAAGAAATTTTCAGGCAAAATATTTTCTCGAAATAGGATATTTTGAACATTTACAATAAATCCCTTGAATAAAATGGAAAAAGACATATAATTGGATTTCGTTTTTTAGAATACTACCCCTCTTTTTAACAATCTAATGCTTAATTTCTTAATTTACTTGTGAGTAAATTTTCTCAAATAATATTTTTAAGTAAATAAAAATGCTTTAATAGTTTTTGAAAATACTACACTTCCTAACCAATAATCAAATACCGAAAATGCATCATGAAAATATGTTTGATTATAATTTTTAATTGTTTTTATTGTTCTTAGTTGCTACTGTTATTGCTTAGCACCCACTTTCTCCATTATATTTTAAATCTCTATCGTTCAATCGTAATAATTACACAAAAAGGTTTCGCTTCAATTTTTCTATTGTCAACTTTCCGTTTCTTTGCAGTAATATCCCTGCTTCTCCTGTGTATGGTGTATATGTTTCACAGTTAATACGGTACGGTAGAGCTTGTTCCCACTATGGGAACTTTCTGCAACGAAGCAAATTACTTACAATTAAATTGTTGACACAAGGATATTGCAAGCCTAGGCTAATCAGGGCCCTTAAAAAGTTTTATGGCCGTCATCACAATATTGTTGATAAGTATGTAGTCACTGTATCCCAACTTATACTGGATATATTTGACTTACCATAGTTCTTTGTTCCTTTCATTCTCAAAATTGACTTGCACGTGACGGGTGTAGCTAGCTAAACAGGAGGTGCTTACCCTTTCCGGAGCACCCGGCCTCACTTCCTTGATGGAAGTTCACGTGTATCACCTATTTTGCCAGTTTGCAAAGTTTTTACTTTGTTTTTGGGATTGTGATATGGACAAGAACTGGTGTGTTTGTTTTATTTTATCTATGTTTAAAACTAATAAACAGAAGATTAACGAACCTGACGAAGTCGTCGTTGTTTCTAGATATGTCGTTGAAAGCAGATCTGTGAAAAAATGTAAAATATATTCGACATAAGTTTTTCTTCTTACTTCAACATTATTTAAACAACAGCACTGAAAAAACCGGGTATTATTTTTGTGTAGCCGCGTAGCCGGTTTATGACAAAATGTAGGCAGTCTTCATTCAAGTTATTTCTCAATAGACCAAAAAAAGGTTAAAGGCAATGTTTAAAGTTGCATTTCATAAGAAACATAACCAAGAGCAAAAGATAAAACGCAAATAATTTAATGTTTCCCAAACAATGCCATTTGAATATCTTAAATTCAAAACTATTAGTTCAATTCCAATTTCATATAGTAATCACAAAACATATTTGTTAACGGTTGTGTTATACTTAATACTAACAATGCTAAATTTACAACATCCGCAAATTTAATATGCAGCATCAGGTATAGAAAATAATATCTCATGTCTTGGTAAATACATTTCGTATATCGTATAATTTGAACTTGTAATTGTTTAAATATAAAGAGTTATCAGTCTAGAGGATTTTTATCAACGGTAGAATGAAGCTTAGTTTGTTGAGGATTTAACTTCAAATCCATGGATCACTAGTTTGTATTCTGACGTGGAATGTTGTGATGTCATGTTCCGCTATTTCAATTTGTAGCCGAGTACCCGGTGTCATTTATAAGTTACACCATTTTCTTCCCTGATTGCGCTACTGCAAATCTTACATACGCATTATACTCAGTTATGGTCACATAAAGCTAGCCTAGTGTAATATTGCTGACGAAAGCAATTTATGCAAAGATTAAAATGCGCCAAGACAAGCCTTACGCTTACAACAGATGTTTAATAAGGTGGTAAGAAAGTGAATGAATTATTGGATGAATAGAAAAATGAATGATTGATTAATGAGTTTTGATGCAGAAGTTGTATACAACTTCCAATGAGGTCGCACGATATTTCTGCCAGCTTTAACAAGTGTGTCTCTGTGTGTTTTTTTTTTATAAAATGAAGTACCACACATATCTTATATCTAAAATCGCGACCTGTATATAACTAGCTTCTTATTGTATTAATTTGTACTAAATTCATGTTTAATGTTGTCATATTAACATATAAAACTCTCTTCTATAGAGGAAATAAAGAATATAATCATATACAATAAATACGTACACAATTTTTAACATTTACTTAACTTACCATTTAGTAGTTACTCAAATATCACAGCATTTTTTTTTTTTTCAACATTTAATTTACTTTTTTGCTTTATTTCACGCCATTATATTTTACAAACTTAATTACGAATATTTATGTTTAACATACCTGCTGCACTTGACGTTGTGTCTGCCTGTGTTGAACTTGCTAGCGTATCTATAAACGAAAAAAAAATTGTTTTTCCGATTAAAAAAATAGTACTTCTTTATTGACTTCTTCATTTTTTTCCTTTTTCTTCCTTCTTCATCTTCTTTTTTTTATTATTATCATTACTGTTTAATTAATATTAATGGTAGCTCTTGTTGTTGTTTTAGTTTTTGTTGTAGCTGTAGTTCTTGTTACTTTAGTGGTAATATTTGTAGTGGTAGTAGTGGTAATATTGTAGTAGCATTCATTGAACGTTCATATTCCCGAGCCATTTAATTGTTCATACTCTAGTGATAGTTTGTTTTTAGGTAATTGTAATATATGAACCATATGTAAAGCTATATATATCTAATTGCAATAAATCTAGTTGTTTTAAAATAGAAAACTCTTTACTTTAATAACAATTTTATGTATACTTTAGTCCACACACCTCTCTCTCTCTCTCTCTCTCTCTCTCTCTCTCTCTCTCTCTCTCTCTCTGTATGTATGTGTGCGATTGCCGCGGTACCTACCAACTTCACAATTCGTTCCGGTATATTGACTGTCACAAATACAGTAGTACGACGATCCACTAGGAAAACAACTGCCATCATTTTGACAAGGACCATTGAGACATGGATCTATAAAAAGAAACAATTTATTTATTTATTAAGTAATCTTTACATATAATATTTCATCTAAAACTATTGGATGCATTTAACAATATTTTAGTAATATATAAATCATATTGTTTCAATAACACTTTATAATCATGAAGAATATTTATATTTGATTGATTTTTTATTATTAAATGTAACAGCATTTAACAATATTTTAGTTCTGTATGAAAGTGAATTATTTGAATAACATTTTATAATAATGAAGCTTAGTATAATTTTGCTGATGTTTTATTAATATATAACAGAAAAACGTTTGGAATGAGTCGATTCATTTGCTATGGGAGTTTTAATATACTCTTGATATTTCTAAATCAAAACATAGTAAGAGATTCTAAATGTTCTACAATATTCTTTTATTTTGGTGTTTGTGTTAGATTCTAATTAGCGGGATATGCTTAAATAACTTTAAAATCGAAACCATTAATTTAATTCCAATTTAATTTAGTAATCACAATTGGCCTTGTACAATATGATTTTTAACAAACCATATTTGTTAACGTTTGCGTTATTCTAAATACTAATAATGCTAAATTTACAACTTCCGGAAATGTAACATGCAGATTCTCTTATAGAAGACAAGAACTCATTTTTTTTTAAATACATTTCGTACATCGTATAATTTGTACTTGTAATTCTTAAAACATAAAGGGTTATCAGTCTTGAGGCTTTTTATAAATTGTAGAATGAATCTAAGTTTGTAGAGCATTTAACTTGAAATCCATGGATAAACAGTTTGTATTCTGACGTGGAATGTTGATGTGATGTCATTTTACGCTATTTTTAATTTGTAGCCGAGTACCCGGTGACATTTATAAGGTACATCATTTTCTTCCCTGATGCGCTACTGCAAATCTTACATACGCATTATACTCACTTATGGTCAAATTGAGCTAAACTACTGTAATATTGCTGCTGGTAGCAATTGATGCAAAGATTAAAATGCGCCAAGACAAGCCTTACTCTTACAACAGATGTTTAATAAGAATGTAAGTAAATGAATGAATTATTGGAAGAATAGAAAAATGAATGATTTTTTAATGTGTTTTTTATGCAAAAGTTGTATACAATTTCAAAGAAGCCGTTGCACGATATTTCTGCCAGCTTTAACAAGTGGGTCTCTCTGTTTTTGTTTTCGATAAGATGAATTACCAAACATATCTTATATCTCAAATCGCGACTTGTATATTACTAGCTTTTAATTGTATTAATTTGCACTAAATTCGTGTTTCATGTTGTTATAGTTACATATTATACCCTCTACAATAGAGGAAATAAAGAATATAATAATATACAATAAATACGTACAGAATTTATAACATTTACTTAACTTACCATTTAGTAGTTACTCAAATATCCCTCTAAAAACAAGGAATTTGTAATCAGGTGTCTTGAATTGATTTTATCTTTTAATGTAGTGTGTTTTGTCCATTTGTTTGGAATGTTTAATTTCGTTAGCTGTTACTGACTTTTTTCATTGCATAATTTATTCTTCAATATATTAGTCATCAATGTGTTTCATTTTCTCAAATAATAGCTTCTAGTAAGTAAAAATGCTTAAAAGTTTTTGAAAATACTAAACTTCCTAACCAATAATCAAATACCGAAAATACATCATGAAAATGTTTTTAATTATGATTTTTAATTGTTTTTATTGTTCTTAGTTGCTAGGGTTATTGCTTAGCACACACTTTCTCCATTATATTTTAAATCTCTATCGTTCAATCATAATAATCACAAAAAAATGCTCCGGTCTATGTCCAAAACTAATAAACAGAAGCTTTACGAACCTGATGAAGTCGTCGTTTCTAGATATGTTGTCGAAAGCAGATCTGTGAAGAAATGTAAATATATTCGACATAAGTTTTGTTTCTTACTTCAACTTTATCTAAACAACAGCACTGAATACACTGGGTATAATGTTTTTGCAGCCGCGTAGCCGGTTTTGAAAAATGTAGGCAGTCTTCATCCAAGTTATTTCTCAATATACCAAACAAAGGTTAAATGCAATGTTTAAAGTTACATTTCATAATAAACATAACCAAGAGAAAAAGATAAAACGCAAATAATTCAATGTTTTCCAAACAATGCCATTTTAACAACATTTTCGTTTTTTATTTTTAAAATTAAATTCAATTGTTGCCTTTTTTTTCATGCCATTATATTTTACAAACTTGTTTACGAATATTTATGTTTAACATACCTGCTGCACTTGACGTTGTTTCTGCATGTGTTGAACTTGCTAGAGTATCTATAAAACAACATAATGTTTTTCCTATTTAAAAAACAGTTCCTCGTTTTTCACTTCTTTTGCATTTTTTCCTTCTTCTTCTTCTTCATATTGTTATTATTATTATTTTTATTCATTATCATTTTTCATTACAATTATTAATGGAAGTTGATGTTGTTGTTTTAGTTCTTGTTGAAATTGTATTAGTTGTTGCTTTAGTAGTAATATTTGTGATGGTAGTAGTAGTGGTAGTATTACAGTAGCATTCATTGAACGTTCACATTCCTGAGCCATTTAAATGTTCTGTACTCTAGTGATTGGATATAGTTACTTTTTAGGTAATTGTGATATATGAACCATATGTAAAGTTTATAATTCTAATTGAAATACATCTAGTTGTTATATAATAGTAAACTCTATATTTTAATAGCAATTTTTGTATACCTCTCTCTCTCTCTCTCTCTCTCTCTCTCTCTCTCTCTCTCTCTCTCTCTCTCTCTCTCTCTCTCTCTCTCTGCGTATGTGAGTGTGCGATCGCCACGGTACCTACCAACTTCACAATTTGTTCCGGTATATTGACTGTCACACATACAATAGTACGATGATCCACTAGGAAAACAACTGCCATCATTTTGACAAGGACCATTGAGACATGGATCTATAAAAAGAAACAATTTATTTATTTATTAAGTAAGCTTTACATATAATATTTCATCTAAAACTATTAGATGCATTTAACAATATTTTAGTAATATATAAATCATATTGTTTCAATAACATTTTATAATCATGAAGAATATTTATATTTGATTGATTTTTTATTATTAAATGTAACAGCATTTAACAATGTTTTAGTTCTGTATGAAAGTGAATTATTTTAATAACATTTTATAATAATGAAGCTTAGTATAATTTTGCTAATGTTTTATTAATATATAACAGAAAAACGTTTGGAATGAGTCGATTCATTTGATATGGGAGTTTTAATATACTCTTGACATTTTTTAAATCAAAACATAGTAAGAGAATCTAAATGTTCTACAATATTCTTTTATTTTGGTGTTTGTGTTATGATTCTAATTAGCGGGATATGCTTAAATAACTTTAAAATCGAAACCATTAATTTAATTCCAATTTAATTTAGTAATCACAATTGGCCTTGTACAATATCATTTTTAACAAACCCTATTTGTTAACGTTTGCGTTATTCTAAATACTAATAATGCTAAATTTACAACTTCCGGAAATGGAACATGCAGATTCTCTTATAGAAGACAAGAACTCATTTTTTTTTGTAAATACATTTCGTACATCGTATAATTTGTACTTGTAATTCTTAAAACCTAAAGGGTTATCAGTCTTGAGGCTTTTTATAAATTGTAGAATGAATCTTAGTTTGTAGAGCATTTCACTTGAAATCCATGGATAAACAGTTTGTATTCTGACGTGGAATGTTGATGTGATGTCATTTTACGCTATTTTTAATTTGTAGCCGAGTACCCGGTGACATTTATAAGTTACACCATTTTCTTTCCTGATTGCGCTACTGCAAATCTTACATACGCATTATACTCAGTTATTGTCAAATTGAGCTAAACTAGTGTAATATTGCTGCTGGTAGCAATTGATGCAAAGATTAAAATGCGCCAAGACAAGCCTTACTCTTAAAACAGATGTTTAATAAGAATGTAAGTAAATGAATGAATTATTGGAAGAATAGAACAATGAATGATTTTTTAATGTGTTTTTTATGCAAAAGTTGTATAAATAAAACAAACACACCAGCCCCCGCCAATACCACAATCCCAAAAACAAAGCAAAAACCCTGCGAACCGGCAAAATAGGTGATACAATTTCAAAGAAGCCGTTGTACGATATTTCTGCCAGCTTTAACAAGTGGGTCTCTGTGTTTGTGTTTTCGATAAGATGAATTACCAAACATATCTTATATCTCAAATCGCGAATTGTATATTACTAGCTTTAATTGTATTAATTTGCACTAAATTCGTGTTTCATTTTGTTATATTTACATATTATACCCTCTACAATAGAGGAAATAAAGAATATAATAATATACAATAAATACGTACACAATTTATAACATTTACTTAACTTACCATTTAGTAGTTACTCAAATATCCCTCTAAAAAGGAATTTGTTATCAGGTGTCTTGAATTGATTTTATCTTTTAATGTATTGTGTTTTATCCATTTTTTTTGAATGTTTAATTTCGTTAGCTGTTACTGACTCTTTTCATTGCATGATTTATTCTTCAAAATATTAGTCATCAATGTGTTTCATTTTCTCAAATAATAGATTTTAGTAAATAAAAATGCTTAAAAGCTTTTGAAAATACTAAATTTTCTAACCAATTATCAAATACCGAAAATACATCATGAAAATGTGTTTGATTATGATTTTTAATTGTTTTTATTGTTCTTAGTTGCTAGGGTTATTGCTTAGCACACACTTTCTCCATTATATTTAAAACCTCTATCGTTCAATCATAATAATCACAAAGAAAATGCTTCGGTCTATGTCCAAAACTAATAAACAGAAGGTTTACGAACCTGATGAAGTCGTCGTTGTTTCTGGATATGTTGTCGAAAGCAGATCTGTGAAGAAATGTAAAATATATTCGACATAAGTTTTGTTTCTTACTTCAACATTATCTAAACAACAGCAGTGAATACACCGGGTATAATGTTTTTATAGACGCGAAGCCGGTTTTGAAAAATGTAGGCAGTCTTCATCCAAGTTATTTCTCAATATACCAAACAAAGGTTAAAGGCAATGTTTTAAGTTATATTTCATAATCAACATAACCAAGAGAAAAAGATAAAACGCAAATAATTCAATGTTTACCAAACAATGCCATTTTAACAACATTTTCGTTTTTTATTTTTAAAATTAAATTCAATTGTTGCCTTTTTTTTCATGCCATTATATTTTACAAACTTGTTTACGAATATTTATGTTTAACATACCTGCTGCACTTGACGTTGTTTCTGCATGTGTTGAACTTGCTAGAGTATCTATAAAACAACATAATGTTTTTCCTATTTAAAAAACAGTTCCTCGTTTTTCACTTCTTTTGCATTTTTTCCTTCTTCTTCTTCTTCATATTATTATTATTATTATTTTTATTATAATCATTTTTCATTATAATTATTAATGGAAGTTGATGTTGTTGTTTTAGTTCTTGTTGAAATTGTATTAGTTGTTGCTTTAGTAGTAATATTTGTGATGGTAGTAGTAGTGGTAGTATTGCAGTAGCATTCATTGAACGTTCACATTCCTGAGCAATTTAAATGTTCGTACACTAATTTTTGGATATAGTTACTTTTTAGGTAATTGTGATATATGAACCATATGTTAAGTTTATAATTCTAATTGAAATACATCTAGTTGTTTTATAATAGAAAACTCTATATTTTAATAGCAATTTTTTGTATACCTCTCTCTCTCTCTCTCTCTCTCTCTCTCTCTCTCTCTCTCTCTATCTCTCTCTGCGTATGTGAGTGTGCGATCGCCGCGGTACCTACCAACTTCACAATTTGTTCCGGTATATTGACTGTCACACATACAATAGTACGATGATCCACTAGGAAAACAACTGCCATCATTTTGACAAGGACCATTGAGACATGGATCTATAAAAAGAAACAATTTATTTATTTATTAAGTAATCTTTACATATAATATTTCATCTAAAACTATTAGATGCATTTAACAATATTTTAGTAATATATAAATCATATTGTTTCAATAACACTTTATAATCATGAAGAATATTTATATTTGATTGATTTTTTATTATTAAATGTAACAGCATTTAACAATGTTTTAGTTCTGTATGAAAGTGAATTATTTTAATAACATTTTATAATAATGAAGCTTAGTATAATTTTGCTAATGTTTTATTAATATATAACAGAAAAACGTTTGGAATGAGTCGATTCATTTGATATGGGAGTTTTAATATACTCTTGACATTTTTTAAATCAAAACATAGTAAGAGAATCTAAATGTTCTACAATATTCTTTTATTTTGGTGTTTGTGTTATGATTCTAATTAGCGGGATATGCTTAAATAACTTAAAAATCGAAACCATTAATTTAATTCCAATCTAATTTAGTAATCACAAATAGCCTTGTACAATATCATTTTTAACAAACCATATTTGTTAACGTTTGCTTTATTCTAATACTAATATTGCTAAATTTACAACTTCTGGAAATGTAACATGCAGATTCTCTTATAGAAGACAAGAACTCATTTTTTTTGTAAATACATTTCGTACATCAGTATAATTTGTACTTGTAATTCTTAAAACATAAAGGGTTATCAGTCTTGAGGCTTTTTATAAATTGTAGAATGAATCTAGTTTGTAGAGCATTTCACTTGAAATCCATGGATAAATAGTTTGTATTCTGACGTGGAATGTTGATGTGATGTCATTTTACGCTATTTTTAATTTGTAGCCGAGTACCCTGGTGACATTTATAAGTTACATCATTTTCTTCCCTGATTGCGCTACTGCAAATCTTACATACGCATTATACTCACTTATGGTCAAATTGAGCTAAAACTACTGTAATATTGCTGGTGGTAGCAATTGATGCAAAGATTAAAATGCGCCAAGACAAGCCTTACTCTTACAAAAGATGTTAAATAAGAATGTAAGTAAATGAATGAATTATTGGAGGAAAAGAAAAATGAATGATTTTTTAATGTGTTTTTTATGCAAAAGATGTATACAAATTCAAAGAAGAAGCCGTTGCACGATATATTTGCTAGCTTTAACAAGTGGGTCTCTCTGTTTGTGTTTTCGATAAGATGAAGTACCACACATATCTTATATCTCAAATCGCGACTTGTATATAACTAGCTTCTAATTGTATTAATTTGTACTAAATTCGTGTTTCATGTTGTTATATTTACATATTATACCCTCTATAATAGATGAAATAAAGAATATAATAATATACAATAAATACGTACACAATTTATAACATTTACTTAACTTACCATTTAGTAGTTACTCAAATATCCCTCTAAAAACAAGGAATCTGTAACCAGGTGTTTTGAATTGTTTTTATTTTTTTCATATGTGTTTTATCCATTTGTTTTGGAATGTTTGATTTCGTTAGCTGTTGCTGACTTTCTTCATTGCATGATTTATTCTTTAATGTATTAGTCATAAATGTGTTTCATTTTCTTAATAATAGGCTTTTAGTAAATAAAAACGCTTAAAGTTTTTGAAAATACTATACTTCCTAACCAATAATCAAATACCGAAAATACATCATGAAAATGTGTTTGATTATGATTTTTAATTGTTTTTATTGTTCTTAGTTGCTAGGGTTATTGCTTAGCACACACTTTCTCCATTATATTTTAAATCTCTATCGTTCAATCATAATAAATCACACAAAAATGCTTCGGTCTTTGTCCAAGACTAATAAACAGAAGCTTTACGAACCTGATGAAGTCGTCGTTGTTTCTAGATATGTTGTCGAAAGCAGACCTGTGAAGAAATGTAAAATATATTCGACATAAGTTTTGTTTCTTACTTCAACATTATCTAAACAACAGCAGTGAATACACCTGGTATAATTTTTTTGTAGCCGCGTAGCCAGTTTTGAAAAATGTAGGCAGTCTTCATCCAAGTTATTACTCAATAGACCAAACAAAGGTTAAAGGCAATGTTTAAAGTTACATTTCATAATAAACATAACCAATAGAAAAAGATAAAACGCAAATAATTTAATGTTTCCCAAACAATGCCATTTTAACAACATTTTCGTTTTTTATTTTCAAAATTAAATTCACTTTTTTGCTTTTTTTTCATGCCATAATATTTTACAAACTTGTTTACGAATATTTATATTTAACATACCTGCTGCACTTGACGTTGTTTCTGCCTGTGTTGAACTTGCTAGCGTATCTATAAAACAACATAATTTTTTTCCTATTTAAAAAACAGTTCCTCGTTTAACACTTCATTTGCATTTTTTCCTTCTTCTTCTTCTTCATATTATTATTATTATTATTATTATTATTATTATTATTATTATTTATTAATATTATTATTAATGGAAGTTGATGTTGTTGTTTTAGTTTTTGTTGAAGTTGTATTAATTGTTGCTGTAGTAGTTATTTGTGATGGTAGTAGTAGTGGTAGTATTGCAGTAGAATTCATTGAACGTTCACATTCCTGAGCCATTTAAATGTTTATACTCTAGTGATTGGATATAGTTACTTTTTAGGTAATTGTGATATATGTACCATATGTAAAGCTTTATAATTCTAATTGCAATACATCTAGTTGTTTTATAATAGTAAACTCTATAATTTAACAGCAATTTTATGTATACCTCTCTTTCTCTTCTCTCTCTCTCTCTCTCTCTCTCTCTCTCTCTCTCTCTCTCTCTCTCTGTATGTGTGTGTGCGGTCGCCGCTGTACCTACCAACTTCACAATTTGTTCCGGTATATTGACTGTCACACATACAATAGTACGATGATCCACTAGGAAAACAACTGCCATCATTTTGACAAGGACCATTGAGACATGGATCTATAAAAAGAAACAATTTATTTATTTATTAAGTAATCTTTACATATAATATTTCATCTAAAACTATTGGATGCATTTAACAATATTTTAGTAATATATAAATCATATTGTTTCAATAACACTTTATAATCATGAAGAATATTTATATTTGATTGATTTTTTATTATTAAATGTAACAGCATTTAACAATGTTTTAGTTCTGTATGAAAGTGAATTATTTTAATAACATTTTATAATCATTAAGTTTAGTATAATTTTGCTGATGTTTTATTACTATGTATCAGAAATGCTTTTGGAATGAGTCGACTCATTTGCTATGGGAGTTTTTGTATACTATTGACATTTTTTTAATCAAAAACATAGTAAGAGATTCTGTATAGTCTCCATTCCTCTACTATTATTGTGTTTGTGTTGTCATTCTTATAATTGGGATATGCTTAAATAACTTAAAATTCAAAACCATTAATTCAATTCCAATTTTATTTAGTAATCACAAAATATATTAGTTAACGTTTGCGTTATTCTAAATACTAACAATGCTAAATTTACAACATCCGTAAATTTGATATGCAGAATCTCGTATAGCAAACAACAACTCATGTCTTGGTAAATACATTTCGTACATCGTATAATTTGCACTTATAATTGTTAAAATATAGAAGGTTATCAGTCTTGAAACTTTTTATAAACGGTAGAATGAATCTTAGTTTGTAGAGCATTTAACTTGAAATCCATGAAAACTAGTTTGTATTCTGACGTGAAATGTTGTGATGTTATGTTACGCTATTTCAATTTGTAGCCGAGTACCCGGTGTCATTTATAAGGTACACCATTTTCTTCCCTGATTGCGCTACTGCAAATCTTACATACGCATTATACTCACTTATGGTCACACTGAGCTAAACTAATGTAATATTGCTGGTGGTAACAATTGATGCAAAGATTAAAATGCGCCAAGACAAGCCTTAAGCTTACAACAGATGTTTAATAAGGAGATAAGTAAGTGAATGAATTATTTTATGTATAGAAAAAAATCAATGATTGTTTAATGGGTTTTTATGCAGAAGTTGTACACAAATTTAAATGAAGCCGTTGCACGATATTTTTGCCAGCTTTAACAAGTTTGTCTCTGTGTGTGTGTTTTTATAAGATAAAGTACCACATATATCTTATATCAAAAATCGCGACTTGTATATAACCAGCTTCTAATTGTATTAATTTGTACTAAATTTGTGTTTTATGTTGTTATATTTACATATTTTACTATTTACATTAGAGGGTAATTAAGAATATAATAAAACAATAAATACATACACAATTTATAACATTTACTTAACAAGCAATTTAGTAGTTACTTAAATGCCCCTATAAAAACAATGATTTTGTAATCAGTTGGGTTGGATTGATATTATCTCTTCTAAATAGGTTATTTTTATCTATTTGTTTGGAATTTTTGAAATGTTTGATTTCGTTACCTGTTACTGACTTTTTTCATTGCATGATTTATTCTTGTATATATCAGTCATTAATATATTTCTCTTTCAACAAATAATAGTTTTTAGTAAATAAAATGCTATATAGTTTTGAAAATACTAATATTCTTAACCAATAATCAAATACCGAAAATACATCATACATAATGTGTTTTGAATGTGATTTTTACGGTTTTTATTGTTCTTAGTTGCTTGGGTTATTGCTTAGCACACACTTGCTCCATTATATTTTAAATCTCTATCGTTCAATCGTAATAACCACACAAAAATATTTTCGGTCTATGTCCAAACCTATTGAACAAAAAATTTACGAACCTGATGAAGTCGTCGTTGTTTCTAGAGATGTCGTCGAAAGCAGATCTGTGAAAAAATGTAAAATGTATTTGACATAAATTATTCTTCTTACTTCAACATTATTTAAACAACAGCAGTGAATATACCGAGTATAATTTTTGTCATCTTACCCAATGCTTATTAATTTTCAATTTTTTTATTTTGTCCTCCCAATGTTTGTCTGTTACTCTCTATCTAATTGCTTATTCCCGTTGTTTTTTATTCTTGTATAGTATTGACTGTTTACGGTTTTGCCATTTACATGTATCTGAGTTAAAATTATTTTTCCTTTCATTCGCTTGAGAAAAATATTTACCAACAACTGCATTTAAATTTTTTTCTTTAAATTTTATAGCACTTATTTTAATCCGCTTTTTTATCTATGTCTTCTTGTTTATCCTGACTTGTTCAAATTCTTGTTGTTTTGCTACAACTTATAGTTGGTAGTAAAAAATATATCACTTACAAGTTCTGTTTAAATGCTTATAACGATGTGAATGGATGAAATAAACAATGTAAACACTTGTGAAACAGAACTTGCTAATACTATTAAGTTTTAAGTTTAAACTGTGGGTTCATTGGTTTTTTACTCAGTGGTATGACATTGGTTTTTTTGTCATTAATCGTATTATTATTTGTATCTTATTAAGCTATCACTGCGAATATGCTTTAACAGCAACAAAATGAATAATGGAACCTATAGCATAAAAGTGTTTATATGTGCGGTAAAATTTCGTAAGCATACCATATTCACAATGATCTCCGTAATATTGGTCATGACATACACATGAATAATAAAAACCATCCGGAATACAACATCCACCATTTTGACACGGATTACTTACACAGGGATCTAAAGCAAAAAAAGAATCAGTGAATAAATCAATGAATGATAATAGATGTCGAAATGATGTTGTTTTCATAAAATTAAGAATGCGTTTTTAGTTGAGGTAATACATACTGACCGAAGACTTTTTAAAAAATCAAAAGAAAAAGCTACTAAATATGTAACAAATACCAGTTAAATTTTGATGTGCCAGATGTGCACATTTCGGAAAATCATTTCTCATCAGTGACATTAAGACCGAAAAGTTTGATAATAAAAAACATAAGCAAACAGTTGTAAATTAATGAATCTAAAGTTCCAAAATCATAAATCCAAACCAGCTAAGGAATGCTTTGCATAAAGGAGCAAACCTTAGTTTTATTAAAATTTAAGGCAGCTAAAATTTTGCTAAATGGTACATTTTCTGACAACACAAAGAACTGCCTACTGAGTTATGGACACCCATGGGGAATTTAACTCCAACAGCAGCAGTACATAAATGAAAAGCTTCAGTTAAAAGTTTCAAATAAAGATCCCATTTTAACATACAAAAATACATACAATGTATTTTAACATTGTCGCATTTGAAAAACAACACTTTAATAAAACATCAATAGTAGTTTATAGACCTATAGGTTAAAAGGGTGTCAAAAAGGTAAATTACAATTCAGAATTGCCTTTAAGTTTTGTTTGGTCTATTAAGAAATAACTTGAAAAAAGACTGCACTTTGCATAAATGCCGCGTAGCCGGTTTATGCAAAAATGTAGGCAGTCTTTATTCAAGTTATTTCTCAATAGACCAAACAAAGGTTAAAGACAATGTTTAAAGTTGAATTCCATTATAAAAAACCAAGAGAAAAAGATACAATGCAAATAATTTAATGTTTCCCGAACAAATTAGTTCAATGTGAACAACAATGAAATGTGTGCATGAATTAATTCCGCCATTGTTTACAAAAGAATAGTTGAGTCAGTGGTCAAACAGTCTATGAGGAAATAACCCTAACTTTAAAGCCAATCGGAATACGTGAATTAATTAATTATTTAAAAATGCTTATAATGAACATAGGTTATATAAAGGTAAAATAACTGTCAATATATTTTTTTGTTATTTATCTCTTTGGTGTAATGGGGTTTTACGCCCCAGTCTTTCACTTACTCCGAGGCAATCAGTTATGGTAAGGTGGAGGAAACCAGAGTACCGGGAGAAAACTACCGACCTTCGGCAATGGAAGTGACAAACTTTCTCACACTAGGATCAGTCCGGAGTGGGATAAGAACCTAGGCGGTGAGAGGCACTGTGATCCGTAACCGCGCGCTTTAGACCACTCGGCCACCGAGGCCCCAAAAGATTGTGTAGGAAAATAGTAATTAAAAAATAAAAATATGAAACTGGCATAAGTTAATATTTAGAGAGATATAAATTTTTTTATTATTCATTTATTTATTTATATATTTATTTATTGATTGATTGCAAATTGCTATTAATTATTATCGTATTGTTTTATTGCTATTAAGCAGGATTTTGTCCTGTGTTTGTTATGGCGAGTATTATTTACTTCAAATCATTACATACCTTGAATTATTGTTGTTTCTGATTCTGATGGGATGGTCATATAATCTGTAATATATAAAAATTTAAAAGTTTCTAAAATCTGTTTGAGGCCTTTAAACTGGCATATAATTCTTATATAAATAGTCACCAATCTCAGTTTGATTTGAAATAACCATCATGACGCTAGAAACTATTAATTCTACTATTATGATCAATTCATGCAATAGTGAAAAAAAACGTGCTGGCTGCAAAGACAAAAACGGTATATCGATACATCTGCTTGTATTACTATCAATTAATAATGCTTAATTTTGTAAAATACTCTTTCTTCTTATATTGGATCAGAATGGGCATAATTATCGTAATGTTTTATTAGGAAAAAAATGTTGGTAACTTTAAAAAAAAGTACAGGTATGTGCTGTAAAGACAAAAAGGTCATTTGATAACCAGATAGAATCTCTTTCAGTTCGATAACGTAAATCATTCTTAAGACTGTGATTAAAAATATCAAAGGTAAATCAGCATAATATACATACCTAAGCTGAGAAAGGCACACAAAGCGAGTTGTTTTAACATTTTCTGAAAATAAACTAATGTTCAATTATAATATTATAAAAATAAACATATACTCTATATATAAAGTTCAATATTTTCTATGCGTTAATTGTTAGGAATTAAACACTTGGCATAAAGGGACATGTTTGAAATATTATTATTATTGATGAAGAACAGAAAAGTATTCATAAGCAGCGTTTATGTTTAAAAACAGAAGATTCACCAGTGGATTTTGGAATTTACTGAAGCAAAGACTATTTTAACCGACTGTCCTTAAATTTTGAGCATTCTATTTGTCATCTTCATCATGTGTTTCTTGTTTCGTTGTGTGTTGCAAAGTTCGTATTTTAGAAGCAACTTTTCTTCTATTAAAATGTTCATATGCAAAAATGTTTGAAATAGGAATTTAATATTTTAGATTAACGACTGAAATTAGGAAACAACTTTACATTTGCATGACGATTGAGATTTCTGCATTTAACCATTTGTACTATTTTCCGGTAAAAAACAAAATAACGAAAAAATCTAAAGTTGTGGTTAAAACTGTTTTAACGGTATACCATTACTGATATCAATATTTATGTATAAGGAAGCTAAAAATCCATAAATCAAAGTAATTAAAAGAAAAAAGAGTAAACTAAATAATCAATAATGATTTGTGTAATCTAGCTTTGTCAAGTATATTAACTGTCACGGATGGATTAAGTCATCAATATTAATCAAATGTCTTTTTTTTTAATGTTTTTATAGCTAGTCTATATTAAGTTCTGGAGTTTGATTTTGGTGGCTCTCAGGGGACTTCATTTCTTTTAAGTGTTTCAACACCAAATATAATTTTTTTAATAATTTATAAACAATAATGGCTTCATTGGAATTGTTTATAGCAGTAAAAATTAACTTGTTTTATTCTTCCAGTAATCGTTTGTCTCTTATGGATCTAACAGAAATTAATTTGTCAAAAGTGCACAGAAGCATGTCACACGAATTGATGATCAAAGTGTAGGTCTTTTCTGGAAGTTGGTGAAAAAACGTGAAGTTTAGTGTTTAACATTTGCTTAAAGATGCATTTCTTACACCAACAATATCACCATATTGTTGTGATATTAAAAAAGAGTTTATTGACTAGTTCGTAGAGACATACAGTTTGGTTTACCTATGATCATTCAAGATCTGCATTTACTTAATAGGATATATATATATATATATATATATATATATATATATATATATATATATATATATATATATATATATATATATAATTGTATATATATAATAAAATAAATAAATAAGTACAACACGATTTTGTAAAGCATTAGCGCTTTCATTACATCTTGATATAAAAGCATTGGCGCTTTCAATATAAAAGCATTAGCGCTTTCATTACATTATATTATTTATATATTCTCAACGGGTTTTTAATCTTTAGGCAATGCAATGGCTCTAATGTTGTTTTTTTTTTAAATTGATATTTAATATTGAATTACAGTTCAATTCAACACATTTCTGTTCATAAAACTGGCTATAATATCGATGATGCAGATGTTTGAAGAACTCGTAATAAACTTTATAATGTGATAGGTCATAAGGACAATTCTATCATCATATAGAAATAAATCAAACTTCTGTATATCTAAACCGTTATAACATCGCGTTTATATAACAAGTATTAACATTTGAAATTTAGTCTGTTTTATTATAACAAAAACAATTGAAGTTTTAAGGAAGTATCTGTCGAGTAAATGGGACATAATAATTTTTTTTTTCTAAATAGATATGAGTTGAAATCATATTTTATATAACAACATCACTTATAAGCTATGAAACAGTTATTTTATCATTTTAACTAATCATTTAAAATTGATATTGCCTTTTCGTTTACGAAAAATGAGACATTATTTGACATTTATTATAAATAATGTATACAAATTGAACGATACTGTAATAGTGATGAAAAAAAAATGTTCCATTCGTTTAATCAATTATATTAAATTTGTGAAAAAAAATCTAATCTGATCTATAGGTACATTAGCACGTTAGCTATTGTTTTCTACGTCACGTTGCCAAGTTACAAGAATATTTTTCGTTAGTTTAATTTAGATAAATTAAGCACACGCTTTTAATGTTGGAAATTTCAATACACTGTTCTAAAACACATTACATGAAGATATCCGTTTTATATACTAGTATTTGATGCGTTTTGTGATTTCCTTAATACTATTCCAACTGACATGACAATCGGTAGTTATATCTTATGTCGCAGCGTAGCGTGTGTGTGTGTGTGTGTGTGTGTGTGTGTGTGTGTGTGTGTGTGGACTTCTACTCTGAAACTTTGGAAAGATTTTGATGGTACTTGGCCAAAAACATGTTTTGACCTAGGGATGCAAAAATTGTAAATAACCTTCTTCTCCAAACCCGATGATGGGAGACAAAATCCTATATAATATTTGTCTTCTCTCGGGTTTTAAACCTATCGTTTATTCATTCCGTGCAATAAGATCAAAACTTGTATCGCGTTTTTTAGTTAATTTTTTGATAACAAAATAGAAATATAGATTCAAATTTTCAAATTATTTCACCTTGATAATTGGAACATTTAATAACAGGTGGTTTTGACTTTTTTTAATGACCATTAAAATTGGGCCAAGATAAAAACAAAGGTCATCACCTAGATTGTGATATTTGCAGTTGTACCTACCACATGATGAAAAGGCATCTTTAAGGATCCTTAAAGCCTCCTTAAAGCCGCCTTTAATGTCCCTTTAAGGACCTTTAAGGGGGCTTTAAGGATCCTTAAATATGCCTTTAAGGAGTCTTTAAGGACTCCTTAAAGATCCTTAATGGAACTGAAATTTTAAGGATATTTAAGGAGGCTTTAAGGATCTTTAAGGAAAAATTTATGTTTTTCCTTTTCTTAAAAAAAAGCATTGAAATATTATTTTTATAATTATTTTTTTTTTAATTTTATTTTGAAAAAATCTATTGCATTTATTAATTTTGAAAAAATAAAGTGATAATAAATTAATTTTCTTAATATTATTTTTAATCTCAAGTTTTTAATTTTATTTTTATTTATTTATTACATTCTGTAGTCTAATTGGATTTTAATTAATTAAATAGAAATTACAAGAAATTTCATAATTAAAATTTTCATCTGTTATCCGCTCTCGCTGGAATTGAACCCTGGTCCCTCAAGTTAGGAGTCCATCACCTTACCTATATAGCTATGGAAGACATGATCCTGATGTTGATAATTATAAAATATGTCTCGTAACAATAGCAAATGAGATCACATGACTGAAAAAAGCAGGTGGACATTTTTCATTTATTTGTAAATTTTTTTTTTATATTTCTTTTATAATATCTCTTACAACAAAAGGATCAAATTAATTTTATTTATTTATATTTATAATTTCATATATAATTTGCTGCAGTCATCATTTTTATCTATATATAGAATTTTAATTGCATTAGATAAAATATGTGTTGATAGGAATGCATTCCAAGATTTACCTGTAATATACTAGTATATCTACCATCAATCAGCAAGACAGTGTTTGATGATCAAGTGTATTAATCACTTAATTAATTAATGTTGATGAAATCTGTTCTTTCCAACTCTTTTTACTTAAAAATTATTGTTATTTATATGTAATAATTAGAGATGTAATTGATACAGAAGAAGCAGTATATATGTTAACTGTACAAACAACTTTTTAATTAAATAATTGGCCATAATGTCCAAAATAATTAAATAAATAGATAATTAAATAAATAGATAAAATAAAATAAAATAAAATAAAACAAAACAAAATAAAATAAATAAATAAATAAATAAATATGGTCTTTCCGAGTCTATTTTTCAACCAAAAGAATTAACAGTAAATTTTTTTCTGGAATCTGCAGTACACATAATATACTAAGATAGTAGTAATATCATTCAGAAATTCCCGGTGTGTGTGTGTGTGTGTGTGTGTGTGTGTGTGTGTGTGTGTGTGTGGAGGGATTACCTATTTTTCACCGTCAAGTTGCGAATTAAATACAGAAATTGAATATATAAAAGGGAGAGCTGGTTTTTTTTTAAATTCATTTACGGGCAAGTCAAGAAATCAATGTACAAGAGAGAGAGAGAGAGAGAGAGAGAGAGAGAGAGAGAGAGAGAGAGAGAGAGCTGATAACACTGAAGGAGAGACAGATAAGGGGCATCAGCGGAAACTAAATATTTTTAAGACCGAGATATAAGGAACTGAATATGCTGAGAGAGAGAGACACAGAGAGAGAGAGAGAGAGAGAGGGGAGCGGATACTGAATTTAGAGAGGGAGAGAGAGAGTATCCACTTGTGTTTCAGAGAGAGAGAGAGAGAGAGAGAGAGAGAGAGAGAATCTACTTGTGTTTCAGAGAGAGAGGGGGTCAGCAGAAACCGAATATGAGAGAGAGAGATATATATATCGGGAACTGAATATATTGAGGGAAAGAGAGATAGAGGAAGATCAGCGGAAACTGAATATTTGAGAGAGAGAGAGAGAGAGAGAGAGAGAGAGAGAGAGAGAGAGAGAGCAGACTGAATATGCTGAGAGAGAGGGGGGTTCAGTGTAAACTATTTTAGAGAGACAGCACAAGATCGAGAAGTAAATACATTGAGAGAGAGAGAGAGAGAGAGAGAGAGAGAGAGAGAGAGAGAGAGAGAGAGAGAGAGAGAGAGAGAGAGAGAGGGGGGGGTTTATCGCCGTTATTCCACTGCACTCCATCTTGTCTGCAGAAATTCCCATCCAACTGGGTAAAGTTTGTCAGTTAATAGTTATCTTCTGTGACTTGTTTCTTACTTCAATATGTTCACTTCATAACTTGTTCATGTTTGAAAAGAATAACCTTTTCTATAATGTTCTTATTTTGTTTTAAATATTTACTTTACCAACTCTTTTTCATTAGGAATCGAAATTATTCGAAATCCGATATCATCATGTGTCAGTAATGAGTTCCATATATGTTAATTCAAAGACACTAAAATGTGCTCTCTCTCTCTCTCTCTCTCTCTCTCTCTCTCTCTCTCTCTCTCTCTCTCTCTCTCTCTCATGCTTTATTTGCATATATGCATAACACTATCCCCCCCAAAAAAAATAAATTAAAAAAAATAAAATAAACAAATAAAATAAATAAATAAAATAAAATAAATAAAATAAAATAAAATAAAATAAAATAAAATAAAATAAAATAAAAGACATGCTTAGATTATTTTGCGATTAACTCTTTAGTTAATGTCTGTTTTAATATTTTAATATTAAAATTGTCTCTTAAAATCACTTCCAAAACACACCTTAATTTTCAACACCCAGAGTTCAAGGTTAGGTAATCATTTACATGTTATTTGACTTCATAGTGATATCGTACCTAGATAAGAAACTGCGCAACTGCACATCAAAGTCAAAAGCCGCGCGTGAAACCCCATGGGATCGATTATCAAACAAGTACCGCTGTATACAATTAACAAATACCGTTAATTACTTATGCTTACTGCCGATCTGATTAAAACACGGGTTGTTAACCTGTACTGTGAAAACTGCACATTCTTATCTAATTCATTTATGAATTAAGAAACAAGTATTATTAGGAAACGACATACGGCTCCTCTACAAAAACTTAATGTAGAAACTAGAATTCAGACAGGCGTTATCTATGTTTCCTTTGTTGTATAAATTATAAAAATTCAAAATATACTAAAATTAAATCATACTTTTTAACTGAATTAATGTAATAGCCATCATTACATTAATAATAAAAAAATCGAGTTTTTCATGATGAGACATCTTTAAGGATCCTTAAAGCCTCCTTAAAGATCCTTAAAATTTCAGTTCCCTTGAGGATCTTTAAGGATCCTTAGAGATCCTTAAATATGTCCTTAAAGAGTCCTTTAAGGTCTCTTAAAGATCCTTAAAGATGGAATGGCTTTAAGGAGGCTTTAAGGCTTTAAGGCCCCTTTAAAGATCTTTAAGGACATATTTAAGGATCCTTAAAGGAGGGGGTTGGTCTTGTGTTCTTTTTCTTGATAACTATAAGAGATTAATAAAAACAATACATTGCATAATATTCAGTACTACAAAATTTAACAAGTTACCAAGTTTTATAACAACTTTGTTATCCATGAAGGAATTATTGCCCTTGAGAAGTAATTTTTCGCAAATTTGAATGTTTTTGCCCATTTCCTTGAAAAAAATTATCGATACATAAAAATAATTGACTTTGAAAATGTTATTGCCACAAATTCTAACAAGATAGTTTCTTAACTATATGATATTTTATGCAGGAATGCTATTTTTTGTGCTTAAGAATACTTAAACATTGAAAAACCTCAAAAT
Organism: Tegillarca granosa; assembly: GCA_029721355.1. Classification (NCBI taxonomy): domain Eukaryota; kingdom Metazoa; phylum Mollusca; class Bivalvia; order Arcoida; family Arcidae; genus Tegillarca; species Tegillarca granosa. The sequence goes on along the minus strand of CM056607.1, from coordinate 4,707,689 downwards.
CAATTAACTGTTTTTATAGGCGTTTATTTTGATGTATTGTAGGTATTGATATGATGATCATTTTTGTTGTTTAATGTCATAGCTTTAAATTCAATGCCAGGGCTTCATGCGAATACCGAAGTTATTATATAGCTCGAATACTATATACTTACTAATGGGACGATACCCTATGGGTTTCGAAGGAGTGAATAGAAAATCAGTAATACCCCTGACAGTAGACCAATCACCTTACAGCTAGGATCATATGTGACAAAATATGGTTACTATCAATTTATGTCTCGTCTGTCATTTAAATCTTTAAAAATGTGAATAAAGATTGTCTGTTTATTGTCTGCTAGTTAGGTACATTAATTGTTGTTAATCATTTTATATCCGTCAAATTTTCCTATTGAATTAAAAACATTTAATAGCAAATGCATTTTTTATTGAATATGCATGTATATTAGATTTTTGTATGACGATCATTTTTATATATCGTTGAAGGTCATGGGTCATGTTCAAAGCTGCTTACGAATCTAAAATTGAGAATTATCTTGAAAACCATGTTTTTTTTGTAAATGTATATACTTGAGTGTATTAAAGGTATTTATTTTGATATATGGGTCCATACGTCATAGTTATAGCTGCATTAGAAGACTTGAATTGTTAATTATTTGGAAAACTATATTCTTATTATACAGACATGCAAATACGACTTTTGTTGATATTTATATGATAATTATTTTAGTTTATGCCTGGCTTTCATAGGTTTAAAGGTCTGCATAAGATGACTGAAAATATCTTAAAATCTTAAAAACTAACGACGCTTTGTATAAGACCAAATTAATTTGTAGACCCTCCCGCCTCTAAAATTTAGCATTAAGAATAACATTAATTTCATTTTCAAATTGTTTTCCACGTGTCTAAAATTTGTTCCAATTGGTATACACATTGTTTGTCAGAAAAATTACATGTCAAAAAGAACAACAAATATGTTGTCTATCAAAAGTTATAACATTTTGTTATTGGTAACTTTAGTATATTTTTGCAGTCTTTGTAGGTTTTTTTTTCAAAATAACCAGAATCCGTATTGAGCACCAGAGCATTGGTTTAAGTGAACGATTTGCTTTTTTCTTCAATTTTGAATTTGAGATGTAAAGAGTAGAAAAATCAAAAGATTTTATACTTTTTACCGAAGAAAACGTAATAGAAACAAAATGTTCAAGTTGTACTTGGGTATTTTTGAAAATCTACATTTGGTTTATGCCAGATGTAGAATAAACTGTTTTAATAAAATTGAAGGCCATCTTTGACGAGAGTATGTTTAGAGAAATCTGCTTAATATCTTTCTTGTATGTGTTTTTGTAAAGTTTTGGAATCCAATACAAGTTAGTCAGGTCAAATTCTCCTGTTTAAAATTGATACCGAAAGAATCAATTACTCCCCTATGATTGAAAAGAACTTTATCTTTGTAAAACCAGCTATGGTATAAGCAGGATTCACTGATAAACTATCCTTTTCAAATAAGTCATTTAACGTATGAATTTTTATAAACGAAAATAATGTTGTTTGAAGCTTTGTCAGCTAGGACCAGAACATATTTGCTATGTATGTTTGTAGGGATTGCAGATATATCAGAGCACTGAAGAAGGTTTAGTACTCATAGGCCCTTTATGTTCGGCAATCCTTGTCTTTATGAAACATCTTATTGGTCTTATCCAGTTGAAAAATGTATCAAGCTCCACGACTTCTAATGTAGCCCAATGTCTAGCATACTCTTCAATAGAATCTATAAATATTCTGAAATTCTATCCAAACAGAAATGGTTGAGCTTTCCTGTATTAAAAATCTTTTGAAAGAAGACATCTTAATTTAGTGTTCTGAATTATATCGAGATCACCAGTTATACAAGCCCAGATGGTTTATAAATATAGGGGAAAGCTAAGCAAGAGCAGGTAGTTGGAGTAAAGTTTTAACACTGCAAAGTTTGTTCAGAGTGAAACATTTGGTTTATTGCAGGAGCAGTAAACTAAAGGTTTCGAGTTATTTTTAAAATATGTAGGAAATTTTGATTGTACTTGATTATTAAGAAGTATATTAGAAATATTAATGGCATTTATGCCCTTGTTGTCATAGTGTAATTTACCAAATTGGTAATGAGTGTAGTCCTGTAATTCATGTTCCGTAGTAGATTTAAATAATCTTTTTAAATGCAATATTTCTGATGAGAGCGTTAAGTTTGAACTCTGGTGTATTAAAAGCGTTAGTAGTTTTGTGTATGCATTCTTTTTGTAACTGTAAAGACGGGAAAGTGGTAAAGAGTATGGTTTGGATCGGATATTGTGCAATCCGAGAGATTTCTACAGGAATGGTAATAGATGAAAACATAAATCATGGATATTTGGTTTGTTGATACTTTGATGTCCATGACTTCTTTTGTCTTTTGTTACGTGTAGTTTTGTTGAACAGGTGTAAAACATTGATATTATTACAACCTGGGCTAGAATATCGTAGGTATTGATACGATAATTATTTTGCATGTATAGTTCAAGGTAGAAAATTCAAAAGCAAAGGCCATAGCAACATAAAATACGGAAATTGTTAATTATCTAAAAAAAAAAAAAAAACATTACACTTTTAAGGCATACATATCAGAATGTTGTAGGTATTGATAGGACAATCATGTTGAAAGGTTCAAAGGACAAGGTCATGGTCGCAAGAAAATAAATGGTTAATTATCAGGACAACTGTAAAGGTTTTGTATTGACATGTTTATCAGAATATTATAGGAATTGAATATTATTATGATTTTGATATATAGATAAAAGTTATATTTCAAAGACAAAGGTCAGAGCTATATTTCTTGAATAGTGAATTGTCTTGAAAACTATTGTATACGTATTTATATTGTTTGCATTTATATACCAATAATTTAGAAATGCAGTTTCAGATCATTGGTTCAAATTTTAAGATCACAGTTGCATACGAATAGTGAAAAGTGAATCACATATCACAAGGATATTAGGATATTAAAATTTAAAAAAAAACTTTACAAATGTGTTTTTATCCTAATATATTTTTAATCATTGCGTAATTTTTTTTTCAACTTTTGTAAATTTTTCCATTAAACAAGGCTAGTTGCTAAAACAGATTGTTAAATATAAGCCTCGTCACTAAATATTTTATTGATCTCGTCTAATAAATTTAAAATAACATAATCATGTAAATGCTTTATCGATGGAGTTCAAATCATTGTTTTTGAATTTTTATTTTATTATTATTATTATCATTTTTATTTATTTATTTATTTATTTATCTATTTATTTATTTATTTATTTATTTATTTATTTATTATTTATTTTTTTTGTTTAAAAATGGTAAAATACAGGCTAGATGACAGACTTTGCTAACTTGCTAAAGTTGTTGCAACGGAAACAGTGTTGCAAAATTGTCATATTCTTGAATTCTTGTCTATATTGGTCAGTCAATTGTCCAGGTTAAAGTGACTTCTATAACAAGGTGACTATTATAGATAGGTACAGAACATGTATGTCATATGTAAACAAGTGGCATTCATGAATATTGTTAATTCTCGGAAGTATTCTGGAAAAATATATGCTTTTTGCTAAACCATTAGCGAATTAGAATTGATTTTGTTTATAACCTTCTAATTGTCTTAGGAATAACTTAGTTGTGAAATATCTGAATTTTAGTATACTTTGTGAGATTGAATTTTTCATTTTAAACAATAGAGAAAAATAGAAAAAAATCGATCATGAATAACACAGTGAACAGTTCTCACGAGACATGTGCAAGCGATCGAAGTGTTAAATTACTTGAACGATTTAACTGTGTTCTTGCACATTCCGAATTCAATACCACAAGGCCCGGACAGTACTCAGCAATATTTGGGAAATGTAATAGTAGATATATATCACGTATAGGATATTAATTTAGTCGGAGGTGTTCATGTATTTTAAAAAAATTAAGTCGTTGATAAACTTTATATTAATAGCAGGTTATACAAACCTAACAGGAGGAGTAGTAATATTCAGGAAACAGGTATAGATTTCGGGGAGGATTATGACAGTAGACTTTATTAACAAAGGGGGTATGAGTATAATGGACACAGGTAGGGATACGCTAGAGGGCATGGATCAAGTGAATTTTCATGTATCAGATTAAATATTTCTGGATAACGCGGTCGTCGCCTGGTCCAGAATTTCTAGAAATGATTTGGAAGTATGACTTTATATTTTTAGCAGAAACTAAAGCTTGTGATCGTGAATTATTTGACCTTCCTGGTGATTATAAAACTAAAATTGAAAACCGGTAGATTATGTATCCAAATCCAGTTGCATAACGGTAATATACAAAGCACATTTCGAACATTATCTCAATTTTTAAAAATGATTGTAAATATGTAATGTGGATGTTAATATCAAAACAATTTATATGTTCTTGCACATCAAACTTTACCTGGTATTTGTGTTATATACTTACTACCGCTGAGCGGGTACCGCTGCTGGTCGAGTAAAACTCCCCGAGGGTATCCATAGCTCAGTAGGCAGTACTTTGTAATGTCAAAAAATGTACCATTTAGCACGTCTTAAATTTTGAAATTTATTTAAAACTAAGCTTAGTCCCCTCATGCAAGCATTCCTTAGCTTGATTTGGATTTATATAATTTTGAAACTTTGGATTCATTATTTTCAACTGTTTGGCTTGTATTTTTAATCTATCAAACTTTCGGTCTAAGTTTCACTTATGAGAAATGCATTTCCGAAATGTACACATCAGGCACATCAAAATTTAACTGGTATTTGTGTTATATATTCTTCACCGTTACTTTTGAAAATGTTTCATTTTGAAGTTCATGATTTCTGAAATTTATTTTCAGATGCACATTCTATTATTAGTTTCAGTTTTCAAAAAAATTAGTGTTACCAATAACTAAAAGTAATTCGAATAACAATTCATCTAAAGACTATTTTAAGAGGAATAAACGTTTGTAAAGCGAGTATTAAGAACATTTTGCATCACAGTCGCTGGAACAAGTGAGTTTTCTACTTGACAGCGCAGACACGTCAAACGATATTGTAATTAATAGTGTTGTTAATTACATTGGCAATTAATTAACAAACAGTGTCAGACACGTGTTAAAGGATTAAAAAGAAAAGTCACGTGACGAAAAGGGGAAAGAAGTCACGTCCATAGTTTGACAAGGAATGTTTCACGGCAAGAACAATATAACAATGTGCAAAGACATTACATTATAGAAATAAAACGACATGGACAATTTAAAAGAAAAATGTAGGTTATGTAAGGAAACTTTAAGCAGTCATTTTCAAAAATAAATTTCACTGTGGGAATTAAACTCCGTAATTTAAGGAAACAAAATAGTAGAACGTTTTAAACAATTTTTAATAGGTTAATAAATAATGAAAATGATTTTTACAATCTTGATATCTCGATTGAAGCTATGTATAATCATTCTAAAAATTAAGTTTTTGTAATTCAGATGACAGTATTGTTACAGAAGACATTTTAAATAATACATAGGTAAACGTTATTTTAAATAATAGTGTAACTGAACATGAAGTATGACATGCTGTAAAATTGTTCAAAACTTACAAAACGCCAGGCGCTGATCACATTATCAATGAGCATATAATATATATCATTGACTGTTTATAACAAATACTGAGTATATGTAAAATTGTGTAATCTTTTATTAGATAGTGGAACAGTTACTGATACGTGGCTGACAGGAATAAATATCAAAGATTGAGAATGATAGAGGTCGTTTTAATAAATATGCTGAACAATGTGCAGTAGTTTATAAAGCCGAGTCAGGATTCAGAAAAATAATTCTACCTTGATAATATTTTTATTTTACTACCTCTGGTAACTATGATTTTAATTTTGAAAAACAATTCTTTTGTGCTTTTATTGATCTCAAATTCACGTTTGATAAGGTATGAAGATCAGGTGTTTGGAAAAAATAACAAACTCGGGTATAAAAAACGTTTACTGTTATTTGTAACATTTAAGATTCAATAATGTCGTGTGTGCAGGTAATAATAATAAAAAAAAAAAAAAAAGTTCATGTCCACACAATCACAATCCGAGAAAAAAAAACAAGCTAAAAACTTTAAAACTCAAACTGAAGTTAAGCCAGATAATGAATTGTACAAATTTTTAATGTCAATAATTGGGGTTAGGCACGAGGCAAATTTCTCGCCTTTTTTATTTTCTTTGTATCTTACTGACTTGGAACAATTCCTAGAACAAAATAATACACTGATAAATACCATATATATTTAAAGTTTTTCTCACTGTATGCAGATGACACTCAGCTATTTTCAGACAGACAGTGAAGATAGATTACAGAAATGCCTTGATGTTTAATTACTGCAAATTATGGAACATTGAGGTCATCACAACTAAAACAAAGGTTCTTGTTTTTACAAAAGAAGTCATAAGCTAATGACTTTTATGTTAATTGTAAATGGATGGATGTTGTTGACTCTTGATGTGTTTTTTAAATATAACAATATTATTTTAGTAATGAAAAAAAAATGTTGGTTTGTAATGCTAAGAAGGCAAGCTATGTTTTTACTGTTAGGTGAAATTACTTATTTACAAATACCAGTAGATTTGCAAATAGAACCTTTTGACAGTTTAGTTTTATCGGTATTAGTCTATTCATGTGGCATATTGGGCTATGAAAATATTTATAATATAAAAAGTATTTAACTAGATTTTTGTAAACAAATATTAAAATTAAGGAAAAGTACTTCAAAATATATTGTCTATGGTGAACTTGATAGATTTCCGCTTCATTTTAATGCATAATTAAGAATATTAACTTTTGGGGCAGCGTTATCCAAAGTGATCAATTATCTTTACATTTATTTAAACTAATGGTGGAATTGTATAGTATTGGTGATTGAAAATCAAAATGCTTTGATCCTATAAAAATATGTTATGTAGAGCTGGGTAAGGTTTTCCTTAGTTTAATCAGTTTTATATGGATTTGTGGTCATACAAACATGTTTTTAAAAAATGCTGTTCAAGATATGTATATACAAGAATGGTATAGTCATAGAAGCTCTTCTAGTGTAATTCTTATTTCTCCTTGAAAAAAGACTTCAAACTTTAAAATATTTGTTAAAGGAGGAACATAAGAAAGACTTAACTTTTTCCAAACATCGCACTTTGATTCACAAGTTTCCAATAAAATGCGGAAGCTGGAATGACATATAACGGAATTTGTTCATATTGCTTAGAAGCTATCGGAGAAGAATTTCACTACCTATATATATGTAAAAACGGTAGACATGTGAGACAAAAATATGTTCTATATTACTTTAAAAACTACCCTTCCTATGAAAACATGTATGAGTATTCTCAAAAAAATCAAATTGTCTTATATATCTACATATATATTATATTTACAAAAACAATTCAAGCAATATAAATGCTACTTATTGTATATGTATGACAATGTAATTTTAAAAAATATGATTTATCTAATACTAATATTGTATGATTATAATAATTAATGTGTGTGTGTGTGTGTGTGTGTGTGTGTGTGTGCCTTTACCAGATCACATGTATATTTATATTTGTTACATGCCCTCATGTCCCACTAACAACGTGGCTGTGTTTGTTTGATATTAAATAAAGAATAAATATGGCACATTTCCAATACTGTTACTGGACTTGGTGTTTTTAAAGAACAAGGGGATGTGTTAAAATTTTTTAATGATATTATCATATAAAGTCATTTCTATCAAAAACCTTTCTAAATTTTTATAATATTAAACTTTACACATATTGACCGTCGGTTTTTATAGCAATTGGTTTGTCAATATCTATAAGGTTAAAATGTCCAAGGGCACCTGGAAGTTTAAAATTTTGAAAAAGGCCATAGAGATATAAACATTAAGATAAATTTTTAAGAGCAAAAAGAATAACCCTGAAATTAATTGGAAAGATGCGCTAAATAAAATAAGCTTTTCTGAAGTTTCGATAGTTTGTTATTAAGCTCTTTGTGAGGATTTTCCAACTACAGAAAATAGTTTTAAGAAATGGTATTCTGCAGCTGTTTTATGGTAAGTTACTTTCAATGTTGAATATCAAGAACCGTCACGTTTTAGCGTAGTCTAAAATTAGCAGTATGAATCAATACACATGTAAAAAAAGAAACAAACAAACGAAAGAAACAAATTTCGATAAAAATATATCATCTTTTTTCTTTTTTTTCAGATAAATACTCATATTCAAGCATTACAACCATTTTTGGCAATTTCAATTCTCACCCAATGCATCCGAATTATACCTTTAGGTGCGAGTAAACATAACAACTTTATGTCTGTGTCGAATTTCAACTTTTTAAAAGTAATTAAGCGATCGATTAAGATATCTTAGATGCTTCTAAAATGATACTTTATAATACAGGGATTACATATGCAATCTTTCACTTTATAATAAAACACAAACATACCAGTCATTTTCCACATCATTATCCCAGAAACAAAGTAAAAACTTTGAAAGCTGGCAAATTTAATAATATACGTGAACTTTCATAAAGAACGTGAGGCCGGGTGCTCCGAAACGATAAGCACTTCCTGCCTAGCTAGCCACATCCGTCACGTGCAAGTCAACATTTAGAATGAATATAGAGATGTTTTACAAAAACCTCAAAACACATGCGTAAAAGAATAAAGAAGGTGTGTATGTGTGAGAGAGAGAGAGAGAGAGAGAGAGAGAGAGAGAGAGAGAGAGAGAGAGGGGGGCAACAATATTTTATAATCAATGTACTTCATGCTTTACCATGTATCTAATGGAATCTAGATATTTTAACTTTCAAAAATTTTTCATTTCGTATATGTATAATTCATATCAGAAACTTCACAAACAACATTAATAAAATAATATTTATCATTTATATTTTTAATTAAGTTAAAAAATATTATTAAAAGTAACAAAGCACTTACCTTATTCCAAGAGAAAACTAAGCCATATATTGTTTCATAATAATAATAATAATAATAATAATAATAATACTCCTAATTATACTGGAAGTTTTACAAACCTACATTGTTAATTTGGATAAAATCAATCTAGTTTATGGTGTAGACTTTTTCATGCTTGTATATTTGAATCATGAATACTGCATGTTTCCGACGTCAGTCTAGCGACAGTTATAATTTAGATAATTGTAAACGGAATAAAAGTCCTCCCCTAGGTAATAAGAAAATTAATTATGTATATTACGTATTAGCAAATGATTGTTTGTTTTATAATGCTAACAAATTAAATGTCTCTCACTTAGGTCTTCGTTCGATAACTCAAGCTATTTTAAATACGAAGTTTGATTAAAACTAAAAATTTTTGCAAAATTATTTATCAATAATGTTACCAAGTATTACACATATTTGATAACAAAAGAAAAATACTTCTTGTATTGAAAACGTCATTGTGCATATTAAAACCTCCCAATTTATAAAAACAGCGGTCAATAATAAAGGACATTTAAAATTTTTAAAAAATCGCATTAAACTTATGAAACAATTATGTCTGTATGGATAATTGTCATTTTCATAATTTTAAATTTTTATCAAAGGTAATATTGAAATGTCTGCATATATTTATATACTTTATCATCAGCAATGATCAAACTTATGTGTCTTCACCTCCTTATAAATTGTTATAAATTAAAAAATTTTCAGTTAAATTATATGCAATCATAAATCCTTACATATTTTTAAAGAACCTGTGGTAGGAAAAATCATTTAAAAGTTATATATATATATATATATATATATATATATATATATATATATATATATATATATATATATATATATATATATATATAAGGGAATGTGTCAATCAATCATTTCACGAAACTTTAAACACTTAATGTTTATTTTTATTTATTTATTTTTTGGTACAGCAGTACTAAAATTGTTAATTTTTGGTCATAAAGTTTGCCTTTAGCGTTTTCACCAAAAAACGTTAGATCAAAAATAAAGATGTTTTCATTATCATTTTATTTTATATTTTTTTACAAAACCAAAAAAAAACCAAATATTATAAACTTTAATATTATCTTTTGTTAAAAAAAGATATTATTATTATTATTATCATCATCATCATCATGATTATTATGATTATTATTATTATTATTATTATTATTATTATTAAAGATACTACCTTGTATAAAAAATAACTAACTAAAGCAAGGTTTAGGGGCCTAGGAAACTGACTAAACTTATCTTGTTGATGCTTGGAGTTTGGTTATCTGACTGGTATTAGTCAAGCCCGAAGTAAAACATATAAATCTAGTTTTAATTCTTCAAATCATTTTTCTGTAATTGTGTGAATGATTGAAGTATTTGCTCAGGGGTAGTAAATTGTATTTTAACTGAGAGGATTGATAATGTTATTATTTGATATTTTATTCAATTACATAAACATCTTTGTATTTGATGGAGCGCATTAAAATTGGCTTCTTCTCAAGTTATCATACGAAGAACTACGAAAGTTACATGTATCTGAGTTGCATTTATATGTTATATTTGACTTACCATAGTTCCTTGTTCCTTTAATTCTTAAAATTGACTTGCTAGACAAGAGGTGCTGACCCTTTCGGAGCACCCGGCCTCACTTTCTTAATGGAAGTTCACATGTATAACTTTTTAAAGTTTTTACTTTGTTTTTGGAGTTGTGATTTGGACAAGGACTGGTATGTTTGTGATTTATTATTATATACAGCAATTAATGCAAATTGATGTATTAATATATCATCGAAGGAAAGTATTCATCGTGCAAATACTAACTTACAAGTTGTTTGACATAAATGTGACCAACTCTCTGTTGATATACAAAAAGCCCATGTTTTCCCTTTTTTATATCAATTAAGTATTTCTTAAAAGTCTATAATCAAGTAAATAGTTTTTATTCACTTCCTGTCTAACTCGTAGAAGTTATTTCCATCATTGTTAAAAACCTAAGGTCTTAATTATCTTACTTTTGATCATTTAGCGATTAAGCTCGCGAGGCTTTGAATAGCCGACAAAACGGACTAAGCTCGGAAAAAACTTTTGGAGATATATAATATTTATGACAGTCAAGTAAAATGTGATAATAGCATGAAGTTTAAAAATCCGTCCATAAAAAATGTATACTACTTGCTCAAACGGTCAGGAAGATTAAAAAAAAACTATTAAAGTTGCGAAGCTTTGTTAACTAGAGCAATGTAATTGATTCAATTTCAAGTCGATAGCAATATTGTTTGGAGCAAGATTGATTTAATTGTTATTAATGGGGTTTTACGTCCCAGTCAAGAATATTTTAAACTCTTTTGGTCTGGAACGAGAGCTCAGCAAAGCGGCATATTAAATATCTGTGACATAAAGTCTATATGCATCCATATACACCGTCGTATAAATTTAAGTAAAAAAAATAAAAGAAATAAGCTACGAAGTTTTTTCAACATTATTATATTCACACGCGGTAACAAAAAAGGCAAATAGTGAGGCTGTAATGACCAGATTTTATAAAAGTAATATTGCGAGAGAGACATCTCGCGGTCTTTTCCTAGATGTCGAGCCTGGCATCGCCATAAGGCGAGACTTAGGTGTAACTTTTCCGGTGTCGGCGGTGGCGGTGGCGGCGGCGTGTCAATATGTGAAAGTTTATGTTAAAGTAATGTATTTTCTACTCGATTAAAAACTAACCAGACATTTAAATCCGTGGAAGTAAGTAGCTTAACTATTATAATAAGTCTCAGTTATCAAGTCGAGATCTTGAACAGAATCTGTAAAAATGTGTGGAATTTTAAACAAAACGAAACAAGAACGTAGAAGGCTATTGTTAAATAGTAGTGCGCACTTTGGCGCTACATGAAACTGTCCATTTTCTTTCAATATAGACTTGGTTAGGCACTATATTAGACATCATTGTTCGGCAGTGGGTAAACTCGGCGAGCTAATAAAACATGAAAAAATTTGACAAAATGAACTACTTAAACGTTTAAGGTAAACACTGTCGCCGTACTCACCAGGTACACAATTATTACAGGAAAACTTTGCAGGTATTAACAGATTAATTACTCTCAACGAGCAATTAGGCGGCATTTTATTGGGTTTTTTTTTATTTGTTTAATTATTTTTTTATTTTTCTATTTTTTTAAACATAATCAATTAACTTTTTTTTTCTTGATATCAATAATTTGACAAAAACTTCTTCACAGTAAAGAAAATATATCAATGAATAATTTATGCGACCGCTTATTATATTTTAATGCTCAATTAAAATCTATGATTGGGTTGGTAATTGCAACACGTGAATTACTATTCACTTTTGATTTAATATTATATTCATGCTGAGTTTATAATTATTATTTGATAACGGTACTACTAGTTAGACGCTTTTGATTAAATTCGATTTTTTTTCGAAAGAAAATTCTTTATTTTTTTTAACTTATATAAAAGATGTATTGTCTTAGAGTAAATTAAAATTTTAATATAAAAATACGACAAAAAAATATAAAAAGCCGATACTGGCAGTAGTTTATTGAGTATCTTTGCTTTTTTATACAAAGAAAGACTAAAAATATTCAATGTTTATTATTTTGAAGTAATTAAAATTATCGATTTTTAAACACATATTTAATTAAAGGAATAAATGTTAATTAATTTTGTGTCAATGTTCCATTTATGAAACTTTACTGTAAACTATCATTTTACCTTAAATATTTCACTTCTTTCTTTAATAAAAAAAACATACAATTCCAAGGCGTCTAGTTCCGTGCTAAGAACTCTATATAGAAGCATTAGTGTATCTATAATCTAGCAGTGATGGTCAACGTTATTGTGTACAAAACACTGTAATCTATTGTTTTCCATCAAACATATTTCACAGTCTTAAATTACAACTTTTAAGTGTACAATATACTGTAATCTATTCTCTCCATTAAACATATTTCACAACCTTTAATTATATACAAGATCCACTTGACTTCTGGTTAAACCAAATTTGTGTAGAATATTTATTTTGCATATATTTAAGATTTCATAATAGAAATAATAGATCCATATACATGCATGTATTTTAGAAGTTTTTAAATTACAATGTAGATCGAAACCTTTGCTTTTGTTTGACAGGTACTCTGAACCTTTTGCCTGTAACATATTATTAGTTTAGGCGCATACAATAGACTAGAAATCATGAATAAATTAATATGTTAGGGTCAGTCCTAGGTCAATCAATTTATTTAAACCAAACGCCCATAAGTTTATAAATTCATTTTGTTACTGAGGATTAATGAAACATAACTGAATACCATATCCATTGAATTATATGTTCCATCAGCAAACACTACATGTTGTTTAACTTTGTACATTTTGGATTGATCATTAAGGTAGTATCAATCACTTTCGCCTGGCTGATACTGGGAATACTGCTCAAAACCTTCTTCTGTATGGGGCTCTTACTAGACTAATTGGAAGAAATGAAGTAAGAAGTCAAAGTATCTACAATATTGTGCCATTATCATTATTTTTTCAGCGCTATCATATTTTTCAGTTGTCATAATTTGTCCTACATCATATCACTTTCTAATGACACTTATCAGTAGTTTCTGTAAGCCTTAAACTAAGCATGGATCAGTCCATGGATTACATAAACTTTATACATGTAACTCGTTAGGCATCAAAGGTCTATCCCATTTATCGATACAACGTAAAATGTGACGTTCCTCATGTGTACATTGCCCTACGCGCACTGCAAAGGTAAAAAATTCTGCTACTTCACATATAGCTGGTGACTTCCCGACATACGTGAAATATTCTTGACTGGTACGTAAAACCCCATTTAATCAATCAATCAATCAATCCTGGTGTCTCATTTATATTGTAAACGAACGTACCTTATCACCAAGATTATTTCCCCACAGGTAGGACCGCTTGAAAGGCTCAGTGGTAGAGCATTCGCCTCGAGAGTGGTAGGTCGTGAGTTCAAATCTAGATCAGGTCATACATAAGACTTTACATTTTGAAATATTGCTTCCTCGACTGACGCTCGCATTGGGAGAACAGGAAGACTTGTATCGACTTTCAATGCCAGGTTAATGAACTAGGGATTGGAATACTTATTTGCAGCTTTCGTACATGAAAAAAAAAACGTAATACAATCAACATTGGTAAGGTTTGATTTACATATAGCAAAAATAGAATTTAGAATTTACATTTTAAGATAATTCACATGCTTGAAAACGTGGTAAACAGAAATCACACTTCAAATTATCATTAAACACGAAATTCTAAATAAATAATAAATACCACACGAGGATATAATTGAAAATTGTTCATTATAAACCGCTATTCTGGTATACTAAAGTTATGAAGCATATCGAACCATGTATATAAGATGATTGTTATTGGGTTTACTAGTGTCCATTATCTACCTAATCGTTAACTTTTAATTGTATTATTTCATGAAAGATGAAAGTGCATCATATTTCATTTGAATTGTCTTGATTCAAATATTTTTATCTCATAAAAATTTAATTGGTAAAAATTTTAATCAGTAAGATGAAAGGCTTTTTATTAGTAATCGATTAATCATTATCAAATCAAAAATAAAAATAATTTTGTTAATTAGATCGCTATTCCAAAAATATTTTTAACTTACTAATTTGTTTTTTTTTTTTTTTTTTTTTTTTTTTTATTATTATTATTATTATTTTTTTAATCATTATTGTTAAATTGGCTTATATCTAACAAGATGATGCTATCCAGAACAGAAAAGTATAGCCAGTTATTGATGTTCAACAAACTATGGTTAGAGAACACTGACGGCATAGCAGTATAACACACACACACACACACACACACACACACATATATATAACACACGCACACACACATATATATATATATATATGTGTGTGTGTGTGTGTTTGTGCGTGTGTGTGTGTCCTTGACAAATTCACTATATTAATCAAAAGTTTTTTTTCTACTTTTCTAAAGTGGTTCTAGTTTTTATTATGTTTCAAATGAAATCTCCAGGGATTTTTTGTGCCTGGAAATTATTTTGCATCAATAGATTTAATTATTACAATTCTAAAAGTATAAAAATAAGCCATAGTTTTGTATATATATATCATCAATATAATACTATTATGTTTGGTCCTTGGTTATGTATTTTTAATTAAGATCACTTCTTTATATCTTTCAGTGTGACTCATAAACCTTGTGCAATAAAACTTGTCATTAAGTACATCATACACATAAGTACATTACAGTACAAATAGATTAAATGTTGGTCAGTTACTTTTCGGAGTACTATTGTACTAAAGTATGATTCAGGAGATTAATAATAATAATAATAATAATAATAATAATAAATTATAAGAAAAATCGTTATATTTTTTTCATCATCATAGTCCTTTTCTTCTTCTATCTTCACTTCTTTTTGTTTATTAATGTAAGGGCAGTAAAGTTTTTCTGTTGTATGGTTCTATGGCGATATCGGCGCAGTTGCGATACTCTTCTCTTGTCAATGCTGAAATAAATAGAAAAAAATATTTTGGGTACACTGAGAAAATTAATATGACGAAAGATATAATAACGTCTTCTTTGCAAGTCCAGAAACAGATTAACATCTAACATCAAATGTTGGCTACGTCAGAGAAAAAAGCTTTGTTTCTGGGGGCGGTTGAATGATTATTTTTGTTAGCTTGATATATTTATGTTTGAAAAAGATTTATAAAATCATGCTTTCAAAGATCGCTCTTTCATTTCCATTAGCTGTGAAATAGGGTGTTTAGAGCTTTTAATAGTAATAAGAATAATACATTTTAAAAAACATGAGCAACTGTTCTTTGTTTTTATTATTATTATTATTATTATTATTATTATTATTATTATTATTATTATTTTATTATGTAAGTCATGTTTATTTGTGTTCAAGTGTTACCAAGCTAACTTCTTCTGTTGAAAAATTCATTGTAACATACCTGCATACCATGTCCACTGAAACACACACTGGGAACACGTAAGGCCCATCGGCAAGACTAACTTCACATTGTACATTTCAGATTGACCATTGAGGTAGTATCTCTCACTACCGTCCGGCTGATGGAGGGGATACTTCTCGAAACATTCCTCTGATGCCTTCTTACTAGTATTATTATTAGGACAAACGCGGAATTCAAAGTATCCAAAATGTTGTGCTGTTATCATTATTTCAGCTGTCATGGTTTGTCCCTCCTGATACCGCCTGCTGATTCTACCAGTCGCATAGGGACCACCAGCCTCGTTCTCACGTGTTCCGTCCCATCTGTCACCACATGTACCACATTTGCCATGATTAAGAACTGTTTGAACCTATTTGGTGATAACAGAACAGAACTTTAAGTATTGTGCTCTATATTAGCTGCATCGCAACAGAATGATAAGCTTGTTTAATTTATCAGTTTCGTTCCACTGTTACAATGTTTATTTGTGTTCATTACGTGTTTCGTAGCAACTTACAATCATTTATCCACTCGGACCACACACTGATCTAGTGCGCGTACGCGCGCGCGTGTGTGTGTGTGTGTGTGTGTGTGTGTGTGTTTTCCTTTCCTATACTTCCTGTTCTTATCAATAATTCGTATTGATCAGTTCTATTGTCTAATTTCGAAACAGAGATGAAAACAAGATGATTATAAAATCGTTATTGTTCTTTCTCAAATATTTTACATTCGTCACTGTTAAAATCGTGTATGTAATAAAGTTACTTACATAAAATCCTCCACAAAATAACTGCATGTGGTTGTAATTCGGAGGTGTTGGAAAACCGTATTTCCACATACTCGATCTAGATGGTGGATCTTTCAACCAACCGTGTCCGTGACAGACATTTGTTGAGTAAATACACAAAATAATTACCAAGGTGCTGTAAACGGATACCTAATAATAATGATAATAATAATAATTAAAGCTACAACAAAAGGCTCCAAGTACTTGATAGGCTCGCCTGATAAATAATGGTTAAGCAAAAAATGTTTTGATACAATTTTTTTTATTTTATGGCATTTTTAATTATTTATTTATTTGATTTGTTTAAATTAATTTTTTTTTGTTATTTTCAATTAATTTATTTAATTTATAAAATAACGGAATGTGTAGCATCTTTCACAAAAAAAAACTATTTTTATGCAAAAACCCTTTTCATAAGTAATTTTAAGAAAATTTTAAATCTGCTAACTAAATGTTATTATCTTTTCTAATTATGTCTAGTTATGACGAAATTCTGATACTTTAACACAAAACCTATAACTTATTATTCGACCGAATTTCACACATAGACAAACTAAAGGTTATGCCATAGGGAGGCCAAAATATCTAATCAGGTAATTTTTCCACCCCTAACTTACTTTGATCTTTGGTAGTCATTGGCAATAATCAAATGTAAATTACACTTACTGATATATACTAACCAAAGTTAATAAATGTATTTCTTGTCGTTTCAGAAGTGACGTGATTGAGCTATGACATAAGCTAACATTAAATGTAGTCAGGTGAGATAATAATAATAATAAGGTTTCCGTAATAATAATAATAATTATAATAATAATAATAATAATAATAATAATAATAATAATAATAATAATAATAATAATAACAACAACAACAACAACAACAACAACATTATTATTATTATTATTATTATTATTATTATTATTATTATTATTATTATCATTATTATTATTATTATTCAAAGCGAAATAATAAAAGGAGAAAAAACAGAATAAGAACGATAAGTCAACCAATAGTTTTTATTTTATGAGTAAAAGATTGACAGACTAGAGAATGAAGAACGGAAACCTTTGAAATATTCCAGAAGGTTATTTACAACAATTAAAAATGAACGAACATCGGCTCTGAATCATAGCAAAGCCAAATATACACAACGAAGAGATTTAACTATGTTAACATGGATTTGGTTGTAACTTTATCCTATTTAGTACGATTGATAATTATTTATTTAATAAAATTTGAAATACTGCAAATAACAAAAAGAAACAGCATGCAGTCAATTTTGTGTTTACATGACAAATATAATGATATTAAACAGGTTGATGATTCGGTAAATATTAATCATATTTTCAATGACTTTTTTTTCGTTTTTAATCAATCTACGAGGTCGGAAAACATGTATAGCGGAAGTTGGTTGCAGATAATTTAAGATTAAAAGTCCAAAAACAAAGACAGTAGTTGTTGAGTTATGACAGATAACGTGCTATTATTCTCTCATACAAGTCGTTAATTAACTCGCAATAACTACTTTATCTACATTTTGGGATTCCTGTTATGATTTCACGTCATTATAATACGCATGTTGATATAAGGTTCTAATAATTCAAATCACATCATTCAAAGAATGAATTTTCGCTGCTTTTTCCATATCAAAGCACTTTAATATCGAAAAGACTTGGAGCGGAGTTTATAAAAATCGAATTGGCTTTGTCGTGCAGCATTGCGGAGAGTTTATCATTTCCGATGGCGTAAAGTGCAATTTGTACAAATAAACTAACATCATATTTGCTAATTTTTGTTTTTGATTTAATGAATCGAGAGTTTTATTGCCACAAGACTCTCGGTTAATTACAAAACAGTCTGCGACACTTTCTTCCAAATCGAATAATAAAATAATCACAAGAATGTTAATCTGTAACATGACACTACCAGTATTCTATATAAATGACCGAGAGCGCCGGATCGATGTAACATTTATTGTTGTCTTCTTGTGTTGTCGATAAACACCATTTAATATAAGACAAATTTGAAACAGAAGATAATTTTTAATATGTCATAAAATGATACGCTGCAGTGAAAAAGGTTAAGGTAAAAACAAAACAGATATATACATTGTCGCCATTAGAGAATATTTTGACTCTTTATCTTCATAAATGTCAAATAATTTAATATATAGTACCTTTAAGGAAAGATGACTCAAACAGGGGCTCAAACAAGAAACCAGTGAAAAGTGAGGGCTCCAATAACCGAGTGAGGTACCTGTATCGCTACATCGCAAATTATTTCACGGTTCAGAATTAGGAAATCACACTAAGAATTCCTCGGATGGTCACTTTGACAGTTATTCTTTTTAGATGACCACCACGACTTGGCATCAAACAAAAACAGGTTCGAGAATTAAAACATTTAGACCCTGCACTAGGCAATTTGTAGTGTTAACCAACTTAGCTACCCATACAACTATATTTAAATTATCATAAAAATGTAATTTATCATTACAAGGCCACACCAAGTTAATTTTTAGTTCTAAGGAATTTTTTTTTTTTTTTTTTTTTTTTATTTTTTTTTTTTTTTTTTTGAAAAAAAAATAGAGGCGAGCGAGAGATTTTATTTATTCTAAAACACAATTTTCTTCTGGCGAACAAAGTTTGAACCTGGCGAGCGAGTAAAAAAATGCACAAAAAGACAATTATCGCAGAAAAAGGCAAAAAAAAAGTTTAAAATAACTGCTGTTCTGGTACACTCCCGCCCATTATAACAAACAATTAACAACCAGGAACTGTTTAATAGTAAAACACTCGACAAATGTTGCCCTGATATTGTTAAATCGCCAAAGATTTGAAAGAAAAATTGTTGTGGGATTTTACCGGAAATTTTAGACAGGCGGAAAACGATTTGAAAATGAAATTAATTTTAAAAAATGTGTATTAATATATTACCTTCATTGTTTTAATCTGCTTTATGTCTTACAAGACTTCATTCACTCTTCAAGATTGTCTGTTTATTTGAATTGTAAATAGATCACCTTCTTCCTTTTATACTACAGGGTACGTTTGTATTACGACAATATCCCTACCCGGATTTTCTGGTGGTTTCTCAGAAACCAAAAAATAATATTGATCTGAATCTAAAAGGGCTGGGTACAGACCAGGATGTAGAAAAAAATTAATGACATTTTAAATTGTCTTCAACTATTTTGAACGTTTTCTCTTTATATTTCAATTTCAAATTAATAAAATAAAATAATATATATGCTATAAATGTAATTTACGAAAGAAAACAAATGCCATTTGGAATTTTTGTTAATAGTACAATTTGGCAAAATGTGTACTTTCATTAAGTTCTGGTAGCTCTGTTTTCAATGAAATCAAATATATTAGAAAATAAAACCGCTGAAAGTCAATACAAGTAATTATATGAATGCAAAAACAATCAATTCTCTGTTTGATTGTTTACCAAAAATGTTACTGAAACCGTAACATTTGTATCACAGGCGTATAAAGCAATAACGTGGTTTTAAAAAGACACTGGTGATCATTACTTACATGTTTATCAATTATTATTTTTATATAATATTTTGTATTTTATTATTTTATATCATGTTTAAACCTTTGTGATTATTACTTGTTATAAAATATCTATACTTGCTAAAAATATATTTATAAATCAACCGATTATGATAAAAATATATGTATAAGTTATGATGTTAACTCACAGCATGTCTTTAACCGTATTTGATTTAATAAATATGTGCGTGTATGTTATATTGTCTCTAAACTGAGAAGGGGGGGGGTATTGATTTTGTTTTGTTTCTGATTATTTTCCGCTTCATGTTCGGAGGCTGGATCGAGATGGACGTGTGGTTCATTCGGTAGCCTCTAATTTCAAGGTGTCTTATCACTGTTGGTTCGACTTCGGTCTACCGCTGTGAGAAAGCGTTTTCTTTATCGTGGCACTTTACTGGTTGTATCGGTATCTGTGTACTGGACCGAACGGCCTGCGATATTTATCCGGTATTTATTTAAAGGTCGCACTAGTATAGTGCAGATAAAAAAACGTTTTTACACTCACACAACGCCTGACTTTGCGTTAATAAAAATCATCGAGATTAAAAAAAACAATGGTCTCATCATGAATAACAAAAAATTACTTATGTGATCTAAAAAAAAAATCAACCAACCAACCATCTTGTCCAGAACTTTTCTATGAGTTAGTTTTCATACATCATAGGAACAGAAAAAAATAAAATAAAATATTTTTTTAAAAAAAATAAAGTACATGCAATGATTTTCCCGGTTTTTTTATTCAAATTTTAACCATAATTTATAATTTCCCTTGTAATTGACAAAGTAATCACATCTCATTACAATAAATTTTTGGTTCAATTATTTTTTTAATTTTTCAGGCCAAATAAGTAAATTTAAAAGGGGCAGTATATTTCCCCTCATCCTAAAAATGTTTTAAGACTGTGAGAAAATGTTGATACTTCATTAACAGCAGACTTATAAAAGACGTAGAAACAACCTACTATGTTATTATTATTATAATAATAATATAATAATTATTATTATTTTATTATTATTATTTTTTAATTTTTGTTATTTAATAATTATTAAAAAGATTTGACTTAGCGCAAATTAACAAGCCACATTAACCATTAAAGCAGTTCCCTACAGCATAGATGCTAGGAATTTGTCATTCTATCAAGGATGATTGACCATTCGCACCACATTACTGAGCACCACATCACTGAGCGCCACATCACTGAGCATCACATCACATCACATCAATGATAATCACATGACGCCACATCACTGAGCACCACATCAAATCTCATCAGTGAGCACCACATCACTGAGCATCACATCACACCACATCACTGATTATCACATGACGCCAAAACACTGAGCACTATATCACACCTCATCCGTAAGCACCACATCAATGAGCATCACATCACACCACATCACTGAGAACCACATCACACCTCATCAGTGAGCACCACATCAATGAGCATCACATCACACTACCTTACTGAGAACCACATCACACCACATAACTGATTATCACATGACGCCACATCACTGAGCATCACATCACACCACATCACTGATTATCACATGACGCCACATCACGTAGCACTATATCACACCTCATCCGTGAGCACCACATCAATGAGCATCACATCACCACATCACTGAGAACCACATCACACCTCATCAGTGAGCACCACATCAATGAGCATCACATCACACTACCTTACTGAGAACCACATCACACCACATCACTGATTATCACATGACGCCACATCACTGAGCATCACATCACACCACATCACTGATTATCACATGGCGCCACATCACTGAGAACCACATCACACCATCAGTGAGCACCACATCACTTAGTATCACATCATTAAGCACCACAACACTGAACAAAGGATAAACACAGCGCCAGACAAAAGGACAATGCAGACTTGTAAAGAGGGGCGGAATCGACTTGACAAAAGTTTGACTAATAATTTGAAAGTGTATACTCAATGAACGTATATAATGTTAGGTTATTTATCATTTAAAGATACCTGCATCAGTATGATTGATTGATATTTGAATTTTGTATCAAGAAGGAAGTCATGATTCTACTGTCCTTTAAAGATAAATGGTTTGTTTCTGTGTAAATCCGATTCTGTACTTAGAAGTGATGCAATATTTAAATATAGCAGTGACAAATGTATAATATCTTATCGTGATAATCTCGAGGCTTTGTGTGTCTAAGGTATAAATACCATATCTGGAATGCTGGTAACATGGACATTTTTTCATTATTTTTTGTTGTTGTGATTATCAAGGCATTTTAATAATTAATCACAAAAATACAATCAAAAGTTTTATTGTCTTTTAATTCGGAGAACTACTGAAATTAAAGAGTATTTCTTATACAAATTAAACTACATGTTATAAGATGTCTTTTAAAAGTATTGTTGGTAAATGAAGGAAGTAAAATTGGAACTATCAATCAAGAAGGCATGGTTGTAAGTCTAGAAATAATATTGTAGTATAGTTTTTTGTATGGCTCGTATTGTCTCCTGTCACTGGTAACTGACTTCTGTGAGGTCTATATCTCCCTTTACATTGATAACACTGTATTTGTGTAAAGGGCCTCCCCTCAAACGAAAATGAACAAACGGTTGATTATTAACGCTTATCTGAAAATGTAAAGAGAATATATATATATATAAAGTATTTTTTATTTATTTAGTTCCTCTTTAGCGTTTCATTCAATTTGCTAAGAGAAATTTTTCCGATACGATTTAAAATTTAGAAAAAATGGAAATCGATATTTTAAATTTTCTAAATACGTTTGAATCAATATTTTAAGACTAAGAAAACCATTTGCAGTATTTGTCGGCCTCCGTATCAACAATACTGTAATGTAGAGTGAAAAAAAAAACATTCATGCCCCAGTTTCACAAACATCCCCTCAACTGAGTGCACACTCAACTCAAATATTTCAATGTCAATTTTAAGAAATTACAAAGTTTGAATATCTAATGTTATATTTAAATTGTTTAATGTAGGTTTGTTAAACAAAACAAAACATTGCTTCAGTAAACTTTAGTTTTTTTTTAAATATCGATGAGAGAAAAAATAGGAATATTTGAGTTGAGTGAATGATTGTGAAACTGGGGTCAGATATGTACTTGGCAAAACCCAACAATGATCACATAACAATCAAATGTCAGTGCGACTTAATAAGACAGAATTGATATAAAAAAACTCCCGACTCTGGACGGTTACTGAAGTAATCATTTACGTGTATAGGACATTTTCAATTCTACCTTACCTTACAACATACTGTCAAGAAATACATGATCATTCATGTTAAGGTATTTCTGATTAAAAAAACTAATTTGTTAATTAATTGATTAAGATATTTGTATATGATCACAGATAATCAATCTGTAAAATTTGTGAACCCTTACCTTTTTACGTTCAAACACTACTTATAGGAAAATTACGACGTAGTTTGTGAAAGTTTATCTTCAAATTTTTCAAATTGGTTTCTATTTTGTCAACATATGATTTTACTTACAATATATTTGTCCCAGGTTGCGTGAATAATGAGATAAAACTTCTCGTTTGATCTGAAAGGGAAGTAAGGTGTATCCCTCTCCTCTATCCCCCACGATCCTCCCTCACAGTTATTCCTTACAACAACATCACGGACTCCACCAGCATTAATTCTTACATCAAAGTGTAGACCTATATCTCCTGGGTTCGGGTCATCTCTCTCCTGTAGATTTATAGTGAATCTGTAGAAAATAGATATCAAGTGGTTTAATTAGATAAACAATTCATTATAACAAACTAATGATAAAATTTTTTGATTTATTATAAGGTGTGGGGTGATGGTCACGATTCCTTCACTAATTTCAAACAGGTGGGTTCTGCGATGTGGAGGAACCCCTAATACACGGAGAAAACCGTCAACCTTCGGCAATCGAACTGCACCTACATGACCTTGTAATAAGATAAATCGTCGAGATTAATAAAAGATTGTCCCTATACTTACAGCTGTAAAATTGTTGATGTAACATAATACAGAGATATCTTAAACAACAAATCACATCTACCTATGTAAACCAAATATTTATTTTTATATTCATTTCACTCACTCATTAAAGGGGTTTTGTTATGTAAACCTTAAACTTATTGACGAGGTGTTAGGCAACATGCTAACAATCAGCCAACACTCAAAACGATAAGATAAAAATATAAGCTTTTGACAAACCTCTGAGCGCCGTATCTTGGAGTACCGCATATATATACCATTCTATCATTGCTAAAACCTCCATTTATAGTAGTCACCACCGGAACAGACTGAAAAACATTCAATAGAGATTTAAGTTTGACCTTGGTCACACAGGCATATGTGTCTTACGTTGTAAAAATTATCAAAATTGCAAATAAATAAGTCTATGCGTAAATTGCTTGTGCTATCATGACATCATTCTTTTAATTCAATCCATTTATAAAAATGTTTTTGATTGACTTTCCGCAAAACTGTCGCTACACAAGTTACATCATGAAGCTAATGTATTGCTACGCCGAATTCTTATAACGTAGACAGGCCAGAAATAAAATTGGGAGATTTTGTTTTGAATGCTAAATCAGTATGAAAATTTGACCACGATGGCAATGTTACAGGATATTTTCCAGCAAGCTGTATTTGTCAGTCTTTCGATTTTTTTGGTCTTTTATTTCTTCTCCAATGTAGTACAGCGGTATGAGATACCTTACGTTATTTTTCCTCTGCTGATTTTCAGAAAAAACGTCCGTAATTGACATAAGACCGACAAAATATCAAAGAAGAAAATGCGCAAATGTGACGCCAATAAAGGCATATTGCGAGTATAATTACAAATAAGCATTCTCAAATCAAAAATTTCAAACTAGTTATCCTCTAAATATAATCAAAGCTTCAATTTAAAGTAAATGTTTTACAGATTGAGTTTTTCCAACAAGCATCATAGATAAAACATGCTTTAACACACACACAGAGAGAGAGAGAGAGAGAGAGAGAGAGAGAGAGAGAGAGAGAGAGATCGCGCAAGCTTGCGCTCATACCCGCGTAAAGAAAACAAAGAACATTTCATAAATCAGAAAAATAATAAAAACGAGAAAAAAAACACATTAAAAAACTGCTTGTTTAAAAAACCAAATTTCAAAACAAAAAGTATTCAAAGGTGTGTTAACTTCGGAGTAAACACTTGTGTCCTTTCTAATAGAACGGTGTTACAACCAGACGTTGATGGCAATACAAAGCAATTAAAAGCAATTTACAAAGATTCCAAATAGGGTTTTTGGTACAATTTTTGCATTGTATAAAATTTTTTTATTCTAAAATTCCACCATACCATACCAAAAGATGTAACTTCAAACTGACATATGCATGTTATAGCAGTCGTACAAACACTTGGCTCAAGTTTCAGTTGCATCAATACGCATGCTCCTGATAAATTATGCATTAACTGTTTTTCAATCTCGTTACTTGTAATTGTGTGTACATTTTTATTGCGCAATACATTATTGTTTGCATATTTATAAATAACGGATGTAATTTGACAGGAAGAAACTCCTTACGGGTTAAGTTACATCTAAACAAGTGTTTGGTTTAATGCAAATCAATATATGTAATTAAATGACTATTATTTTACTAAATAAAATGATAGGTATTGTACATAACAGATATCAAGCGTTTTTTCCAATAAGCAAGCATTCTGCTAAAGTATTTATGACCGGAAGTGTTGGTTCACAGTTATCATCTATGGAACTCACTGGTTGAAACATTAAACTTCTGCAAGCAGACATGGTTCTCCAGTCTTCTGAAATTATAAAAATCACAGTAAATTTATAATTTTATATTTTAGATTAACTCAATGTTTTAGTATTATTTTCAATATTTAATACAATAGTTTTAACTCACTTATTAAGAGATGTTTGTTGAATCGGTCGTTAACAAATCTTCAGTGTAACTAGTTTATGTTCAGTTACACAAAATCCAGAAATGCTAGCACTAGTTTATAGGACAAATAGTAATGTACTGGATATCAATAATGGTTTATGTTCTTGTTTTGTTTTCAATGTAAATGTTCTGATAAAATTTCGATTTTGATATGCAATCTCTTTTGTTATCTAACTGCTATATATATTATTGACATTTTATTTGTTTGAAACGAATGTAAAAGTACTTTTATGTAACGTCTTCTGTTTACAACGTTTGGATATTGTTTACTTAAAGAAATAAAACAAACATTCCAGTCCTTGTCCATATCACAATCCCAAAAACAAAGTAAAAACTTTGAAAACTGAAAATATGATATACGCGTGAACTTCCATCAAGGAAGTGAGGCCGGGTGCTCCGGAAGGGTAAGCACCTCCTGTCTAGCTAGCTACACCCGTCACGTGCAAGTCAATTTTGAGAATGAAAGGAACAAAGAACTATGGTAAGTCAAATATATCCAGTATAAGTTTGGATACAGTGACTATATACTTATCAACAATATTGTTATGACAGCCATAAAACTTTTTAAGGGCCTTGATTAGCCTAGGCTTGCAATATACTTGTGTCAACAATTTAATTGTAAGCAACTTTCTTCGTTGCAGAAAGTCCCCATAGTGGGAACAAGCTCTACAGTACCATATTAACTGTGAAACATATACATAGAAATACAACAAAAGTAAATAAATAATTAAATAAAACTGAGGTTTCCTTTTTGCATACGTAGTGGCATATATTTTCATTAACAGTGTGACACACACACACACACACACACACACACACACACACGCGCGCGCGCGCGCGCGCTAAAGAACAATTATGATATCAGTGTGTCAGCATTAATCTACTTTTAATTTTTTTGGACTAAGAACTAGAGATCATGAACAATCATTTCTCGTTAAACCTTTTCAAACCTCTATATATCTGTATACACATCCCATAAAGACTTAGCCTCTCACAAGAACGGAAGAAGCTAGGAAGAAGCTATATTTAACAAAAATACCTGTTTAATTTTGATGTGCCATATGTCCATATTTCGGAACCTCACTCCTCGTCAGTGACTCTAGGTGCCGAAAAAGTTGATATATAGAAAAAAAAATGATAACCAAATTATTTGAAAATTAATGAATCCAAAAATCCAAAATTGTATGAATCCAAATCCAGCTAAGGAATTCCTTGCATGAAGAAACAAACCTTAGTTGGCTGAATATTTTACCATAAAGTACATTTTCTGACAGCACAAAGTACTGCCTACTGATTTATGGATAACCTCTGGGAGTTTTACTTCAATAGCAGCGGTGCCTGCTCAGGGGCAGTAAATATTTTATTTTATTTATTATTTATTTATTTATTTATTTTTTATTTTGTATGATAAACATGTTTTTCACCACATAAACCCAATTTGTGAAAAATGGTTATGATTTATACTCGTTACGCGCGCACGCGCGCGCGCGTGTGTGTGACATGTCAGACAGGCCATTTTATCGACTTTTAGATATTTGTATCTACTCAAGCTATATCAGTTTTTGATTAGGATAATAAATAAAATGTTCACAGAATTTGACTGTAATGCGAAGAATCATATTTACTTAGAAAATTCACATGTACCAATACTTGAAAAACAATTTTTGATGGTATGCACAGTGTACTTTTTTCATTTTTAGGAAAATATTTGACAATCTTACATTTCTAATTATATTTACAGTTTACTTTAAATTATCCGTGATCGGTATACAATTCCAAAGGAAAACAAAGAATGATATTTTAATTGCACACTGCAATGATTAATGTAATCAAGACCTGCAGACAAAAGACAAATAAAATATAAAAATATAAGGTAAAGTTTTAAATACATGATATAAACTAACCGCTGCTGGTAGAGTAAAACTCCCCGAGGGTATCCATAACTCAGTAGGCAGTACTTTGTGCCGTCAGAAAATATAACATTTAGCAAAATTTTCAGCCTTATTAATTTTTGAAATTTATTTGAAACTAAGGTTTGTTCCCTAATGCAAAGTGTTCCATAGCTGGATTTGGATTCATATAATTTTGGAAATTTAGATTCATTCATTTTCAACTGTTTAGCTTTAATTTTTTTTTCTATCAAAATTTTCGGCCCCTAGTGTCACTGATGAGGAATGATTTTCCGAAATGTGCACATATCGCACTTCAAAATTTAACAGGTATTTGTTATATACTTAATACATTGCATGTCACTTGGTTTTACTATGAAATTATATGATTTAATACTTTTACTTCTTACCTGTTAAGCTAGATCATATATGTTTGATGATAACTCGATCGAAAAGCAGTATAATCTAAATTCACTTTTATTAAGTAAAAACAGGACATTGCAGGATTACCCCACTTAATATTTTCCTTAACGGATATATTATCGGAATTCAAACTTACGCATTTGACGATAACATCAATGTCATGTCCTTTACAAAATCACATTAGCTATAAATGCATCAATAATACATCGAACCATTGGCATCAAACTTTTATGGCTTGTAACCGCGCTGGGTTTTTATTGTATAAATAATTGTCACTTCATTTACCAAACGTAAACAGTTTTCGAAATCCGTACTTCACACATCTGAAGATTAACTGTTCTGATAAAAGTAAAATTACAAGCGATCTGTCATAATTGAATGGTGGAAATGTAAAATTTTACCATATTCAAACGACAACTGAATGATTTGTCATATATATATATATATATATATATATATATATATCATTCACTTGTCGTTTGAAAATGGTAAAATTTCGAATTTTCGATGGCATCGTCCTTGCTTTGGCTATTTCTTTTGGGTTGCTGTTTACCGGTACCGGTCTCCCTTCCATTTACTTGACCACGTGAACTCATTTAAATGCATTTTAATATTTTGAAGGCAAATTATTCGTTTGTAACATTTGTTTTAGAACTATACACTGCAATTGATCATTAATTGTGTAAGGATCATTTATTTTATTTGATTTATATTGTGAATTTCAAAACTTTCAAATTTAACAATTACGAGTGTTATTTGATATGTAAAAAGTATTGTACCACAGCGCAATAACGCTTTGCCCGATTTAGTCGATGATGATACCCTTAAATAGACCAATTCAATACCTTTCCAACAGTATGAACACGTTTCCACAAAGTTTTCACATGTAGCCATTTCATTAGACCAACTGATGACCACTGTTGTAAAATTTGTTGGGACACTGGTTGAAAATATTTTTTTAAAAAATGGAACTTATATAAAAGTTCGTACAAAACTTGGTTATCTCAAATATTTATTTAATAACAACCATGCTAGTTAAACTTAAGTAGTTTTAATTTCGATTTTGTTCGAGATTCTTGTTGACTCGGTCGTTAAAAAATCTTCAATGTAACCAATTTATATAAAGTAAAATCATATGTTAAACTGTAGACAAGTGGCATGGACTAGCATAAGCCAGTGAGACTTAATAGGCGCCTCTCTCTCTCTCTCTCTCTCTCTCTCTCTCTCTCTCTCTCTCTCTCTCTCTCTCTCTCTCGAATAATAACAATGTCTGTGTGTAAGCGTACATGTTCTTCTAATTTTTGTGGACTGAAAGCTAAAGAACAAATGCAATCATTTCTCAATAATTGTTGACAAACTGCTATATACCACTATACATAACCCATGAAAACTAGGCCTTTTACAAGAAAGGAACAGGCCAGAAAGTACGATAGATTCCTTAACATTATCATAGCAGTAACAAACAACATCGACTTAACAAGTCCAGAACCCAACTTTTATACATAATGTCTTTTTTGAAAGGTAGTCTACCCATGTAATAAACCAACTAATAAATATGTTTAATACTATATCACAAAAAACGGATTAAAACAAATATATTTACTATTCGTAAAACCACAAAAAATAATGTAAATACACAGCGGTATGATGAACCGATTTTAACCACATAGAGCTGATTTGTGAAATATGGTTATGATTTATACTTGTAATCTAAATTCACTTTTATTAAGTACAAACAGGATATTACATGATTTCCCCACATAATATTTTCCTTAGCGGACATTTCATCGGAAGTTAAACTTACGAATTTGACGATAACACGAATGTCCTTTACCAAATCACATGTGCAAAGATGAAGGTTATAAATGTATCAATATTGAGTCAAAGCATTGGCGGCAAACTTTTATGATTAGGTTTTTATGCTATAAATAATTGCCAGTTCATTTGCCAAAAGTCAACAGTTTTCAAAAACTATCCGTTTCTTTAAACATCTTAGATTTGACTGCTTCAAGTAAAAATACAAGTGATGGTTGAACTGGAGAAAGTTACTAACCTCGATGAGAGGTAAATGAGTTGTTTTCATATATATATATATATATATATATATATATATATATATATATATATATATATATATATATATATATATATATATAGTATAACCTGCTGTAGAGTCCACCTCTATATAAAGTCCACCTGGCTATAGCAACCGGTCTGAAGTTTATAAAGTCCACCTGTCTAATGTGAATAAAGTCCACCCTTTTCAGTCCCAAATGACTCCAGAACCTGTCTATAAAGTCCACTTCTTATATATAATTTTTTATTAAATTTTAATATTTCCTAAATTTTTCAGTAGATAACGGCCACATTTCTTTGATACTGTGATGTATGAAGATTGGCAATAAATAATTTTAATATAAATGATTGATCACACTAAATTCAATGTAGTAACTTACATAGTTTTAAAATCTACTGTAGTAAAGACTACAGTATCAACTGATAATACGTAAAATTTTGAAGAAAGATATATGAAGTCATACTTATCATTTCAACAACTGAAGCCATCAGATATAAAGGTAGAAATACCCATTGTTATCTATTATGTTTTATATATAATTGTTTAATTTGTGACACCTTTGCTGCTACTTATAACAACAAAGACACAATTAGTCAAGTGTATATAATAAGTAGAGTTTAACCAAATAATCCTTTCTGATGTACAGTTTATCAAATTTAAATAGTTTGGTTTTTTTTATAATTATTTCTGAATGATCTGTTTTTTAAAAAATAAAATGAAAATAACCTTATTAATGTATATATTAATAAGTTTTTAATAGGTGCTGCATTTTTTCACTTTTTAACTATTTTAAACACTCTATGTTTACACGTACATATAGGGGACCCTCTTTATAAAGACCACCTGTCAATTAAGTCCACTTTTGCTCAGTTTTTTAGGTGGACAAAAATATAACAATAATACCTGTTAAATTTTTGATGTGCCATATGTGTAAATTTCGGAAAATTATTCCTCTTCAGTGGCTGAATAGTTTGATTTTTCGGATTTATTTTATTCAAATCGACTTTTCATACCTTTAACAAGACCACGTGACCTCATAAAACGCTTGAATTTAAATATTATGTCTAAACTTGGGAGTGGATACCAACAAAATATACCCAGTTTCCATGTCAGATCTTTCGGCATTTGATTGTTAGATTGTTATTTTATTGTTTAAGTTACTGTTGCTAGGCCAGTGCTTTTACTTACTGTTTTTGTTACAGTTGAATCAAAGTGTGTGAAATCACGTCAATTGTCTTTAAATTTATTTTCATTATTCTTTCTGATAAGGCCTGCTAATTGCATACTTTATCAATCACTCATTTCAAAGAAGCCAAGCCATACTAAAATGTGAGACAAGTAATTCATATTTCTGTGTTTATATATAAACAAATAACAAAAGTGCAAGGACTAGGATTTTAAAAAAACAGAGCATGATTTTTTCAAAACTGTATCAAACGAATTCCGTTATAAATATGAAACCACGTTGTAGAAAACTGTTTGCTAATTCTATAGTTTTCAACCTTTAACCAATATTAGTTACCAATATTTCAATATACAGGTTCTGAAATATATTTTTTATTTATCTATTTAAACCTAAGGAGCTGGATTTGAATTCATATAAATTTGAAACTTCAGATTAATTAATTTTCAACTGTTTGAATTATAGTTTCATCCATCAAACTTTTCGGCCCCTAGTGTCACTGAATGATTTTCCGAAAAGTGCACATATGGCACATCAAAATTTAGCAGGTATTTGTGTTATATATTGATTACATCGTGCTTTATTTAGCTTAAAAGTTTTAACTTCGATTTTATTTGAAATGCTCTTCAAATCGGTCACAAACATATTCTGATTACTCGTGCAGATTATCTAAGAATTGACCTTGTGTTTTAATGTGTAAAAGGGTATGAGTGCCAATAAAGCACTCGCTACCTTGATTGCAAAATCTGCGAAACTTCCGGACACTTGACTCACATTGAAGTAATAGAAATAAATAATTCATATTTTTATCGCTTACTTGCTTAACTAAATGGCTATCTCCTGCTGATTTGTTCTCATTTAACGCTGCTTTTTACTGGAAATTAATATAATCGAAATTCACTTATATCAAATGAAAACTTGACATTGTAAATATTTCCTACGTAATATTTTTTAGAACGGACACAAAAACGGAAGTGAAACTTACACAATTATTCTTTTAAAAACACTTATGTAAATAATTATACGTATCTCATATTCGATTCATAAATGGTAATATGGTTCTTATATGCCATGGCTTTTTATCGCATTTGTTTTTTATGCGATAAAAAATTGTAAGTTCGCTTGCCAAAGGATAGCAGTTTTAAAAAATAATTCTGTTCATTGAACATTTTAGAACTGACAGTCGTGATAAACGCACAATTCTAGTAATCATGTCTGAAGGAACAGTGTAAAATTTATAAACCTCAATAGTTCAAACTATAAATTGTCTCTCAAAACATTTTTATATTTCAAGATCGCCGCTTGTTTGAAGATTAGGATAATTTTTTATGTTGATGTTTACCGACCTTTTCTTTAATTCTTCGTCCATTTTTAAAACAAGACTACCTAAACTCATTCTTGAATATTTTGTAAGAAAAATTCTCTTTTGGCATCGGAAAAAACCCGTTTTGTGTAGAAATACACACAGCCACCAGACATAAACAATATTTATAGCATTACCTAAACCTTTAACAATTATTCAAATACATCACGTAAACAATTTCTTTTGAAGTGTACTGTAAATTTAAAAAAAAAATAAAACAGTACAATTACGATGCATCTTATATCTTTTTGTCTTGTGTGGTCTAAAACATGTCAAATCTGGAGAGGAAATTGTCGCTATGTCATTCAACTCCTCATACTGATATATATATATATATATATATATATATATATATATATATATATATATATATATATATACGTGTGTGTGTGTGTGTGTGTGTGTGTGTGTGGCGTTCTGTCTTTAAAAATCCCAAATTTGGAGAATATGTGATTGCCATCTATCCAAATGAGCTTGAAATAAAGTTCTTCTTCTTATTGGGATTTATACCTCAATTATGACACCCAGGAAAGTTACATCTGAAGCTATACGACCAAAGTAATGCCTTCAAATTTTCCATTGTAAACTTTCCGTTTCTTTTTAGTTATATCCATGTAACATCAAAGAAGCCAAGTCAAACTAAAATGCCAGACAAGTTACTCATATCTCTGTGACATTGTATATAACCAAATTTCATCACAATAATCACAATGACCGGAATTCAATTTGTTAATGCAGATTTTATGAAGAAAAATATGAAAATGATATGGTTTATGTCCAAATTGTGTCAAACAAATTACGTTAAGTTATTTGATTATAAATATGTAACCTCATTGTAACAAAAGGTGT
This sequence comes from Tegillarca granosa, assembly GCA_029721355.1. NCBI lineage: Eukaryota > Metazoa > Mollusca > Bivalvia > Arcoida > Arcidae > Tegillarca > Tegillarca granosa. Next base: position 4,673,578 of record CM056607.1, on the reverse strand, counting down.
GCTAGTTCTATACTTATCTCGAACTTCAACCAAATTTGTTGTCAATATTGTTATAAACAGGTTCTGAAATATTTGTTTGATTACATCGTGCTTTGTGTAGCTAAAAGCAATAACTTCGGTTTTATTTGAAATGCTATTTGAATCGGTCATTAACAAACTTTGATTGTACGTGCAGTTTAATTTCAGAATTGACTTGCGTTTAGTAATGTGACGCACTCACACCATTGGTGAAAAATCAGCGGATATTCCGGACAATGGATTTCTTTGAAATTAATTAATTTAATTAATTTTCAACTGCCTGGCTTACGTTTTTTATCGGTCTTAGTAGTCACTGATGAGGAATGAATTTCCGAAATGTACACATCTGGCACATCAAAATTTAACTGGTATTTGTGTTATATATATATATATATATATATATATATATATATATATATATACTAGTAGTTAAAACTGGATATTTTTACTGCTTACATGCCTAGTTAAACGGCTATCTCTTGTTAATTTTTTCTTATATAACCTTGCTTTTACTGGACATTTTTATGGACGACATTCATTAATATTAAGTGAAAACGTAACATTTCAAATATTTCCTATGTAATATTTTCTTTAACGGATATGAAAGAAGGAAGTGAAACTTATTGAGTTTACACAATTGTTCTCTAAAATTCACTTGTGTGAATCTTTAAAAGTAACTGTTTCTATAACTTATAATTTTATGCATCCTTGTGGTTTGTATATGCAATGGCTTTTCACCGCATTTGTGCTTATGCGATAAACAATTGTCAGTTCGCTTGCAAAAGGATAGCAAGTTTCCCCTATTATGCCACTTAGTCAGTAATATTTTTTACATTTGCTATGGACTTGAACTTTGAACCTATGACCTTGAACCATAAAAATGATCATCATATCAGTACCTAAAATATCCTTATATGCATGCCTATACAAAAAGTTTATAGTTTTCCAGTTAATTAGCAATTTTAATCGTCCTATACAACCATGACCTTGTATTTTGCACCTATGACCTTCAAAATATATCAAAATTATTGCATTATAAACACCTACAACATTCTTACATATGTGCCTAACAAAAAAAAAAAATTCCAGACAATTAGTAATTTTAATCTTCTTATACAGCTATGACCTTAACGTTTGAACGTCCGTTCTTAAATCATATATTAAAATGATTGTCATTTCTATATTCACAATATTCAAATATACATCTCTATACGAAAAATATTAAGCTTTTTTAGATAATTCCTAATATGAATCTTCTTATGCAGCTATAACCTTGACGTTGAACCAAATATCAAAATGAATACCATATTTATACTTACATTACTATAATATTATACTTAAATTCCTCCACAGAATTTTAATAGTTTTTCAGATAATTACCAATTTCAGTTTTCGTATGCAGCTATAACCTTAAATTTTGAACCTGTGACCTTTAGCAATTTATCAAAGTGATCGACATTACAATACCTACAAAAAGTTTACATTTTAAAAGCTTATGCACAATTTTTGTATTTATAAGCAAAAAGTAACATTCCAGGGGCAAAAACTCCTACACTGTTTATTATATAGTTACGAAACTTGGTGCCTTGTTAGATTTTTTTATGCTAAATGCTTCGTTGTGTCGTGAACAATCTGAATTGCACCTGCCTATACATTCTTCTGATCAAGTACCATTGAAATTTGTCCAGCAGTTTTGTCGGAGTCGAAACAGGCGTTAACGATACACGCACTCACGTACGCACATACACACCAAATGTTTTGGTGTAAATTTTAATGATAAAAAAAGTTGATAAATGTTGATGAAGCCTGTATATTTCCCGATAAATTTGGCATAACGAGTTGTGTGAACATTATTTAACCTAATGCAAATGAAACAGTAAATTACGTTTAATTCTCTTCTGTTGGTATAGACATCTTCTGTTTCAATAAACAGTGTTGGATTGCTAATAGGTTGATATGCTATTCATGTGATTTATAAAAGGCTTCCGATGATTATAAAATGCATATACGTGTTTTTAAATTTAAATATAAGTAACGGATTGTCTAAACACCTTTCATAAAATTAAAGATAGCAAGCATTAAGATCTTCGGTTCTGGCTCATCGACATTTGATTTCCAGTGATTTAACTAGACATCATAATAAAACTATGTTCTCCGCTATGTTTAAATCTTAAATATCTGAACTGAACACGGAACTGTCTTTTATATCTAGTTTAGATGGTAATGTCTTCATCAATTGTTGTTACTAGTCCGAGACATTGAACGCATCAGATTATGCCTGTTTTCTCCTGTGTAATTAATCCTGTATGTACGAACTTCTCTATCCCCTGAAATATATTTATGAGATGAAGTCCATTAGCTGCATGATTTTAAAATCTCTACGCAATAGAGTATTTAACGCCATTAAAGAAATTAATATGTCTAACAAACATGTGGCTAAATATAAAAAATGGATAGAGACTGGATGTCAATCTTAATTGGGATTTAACAATAATCTTCAAATCCTGGCGGTTGTGTCAATCAACGTTATTTGTAAGTATTAGTATATGGCACATCAAAATTATAACAGTTATATTTTGTAGAATATATACTAACCCTAAGCGAAAATCGCTGCTGGTGGAGTAAAACTCCTTGAGTGTATCCATAACTAAGTAGGCAGTTCTTTGTGCTGTCAGAAAATGCACCTCGTATTTACCCTATGGCAAATGAAACCACTCAGACACCTAAGCTCCTTCTTGAAAATTCATCGTAACGTAAAATAGATTACCAAAAAACACGTAGAATGTTTATATCAAGTAAAATGAGTAAAATGTGCACATTGATGTATATAATTATATTGTATGTTTAAATTTGTTGCAATGAAAAACTATAAAGGTCAGGGCAAGTTTTGACAAATTTGATCTAACTATAAAAATATGACAGAAAAATAGTCAGTGAAAGAAAAATGTTTAATAAAAACTTACATGGATCCGTGTATGAGAACATGTGAGCATTTCTCAGTAATGTAGTGACAGTACTTTTTGTTTCTTCCGATTGTGAACTTGTTCTTCCAATAGAAATCGGCCTTTGTGATAATGTGCCAGTCAATGTGACCATATGTCAGCGGTCTATGTGACAGAGCAGTGTTTGATCTTTGTGAAAGACCTGTGTTTAATCTTTGTGACAGACCAGTGTCCAGTCGTTGAGAGAGACCAGTGGACGATCTTTGTGAGACTCCAGTATTGAGTCTTGGAATATTAAAATTTGTAATAAATTGCGGCGTTTCAATATCTCTCTCTGATAGTCTGACTTTTACTTTCATTATGTTGCTTTTTGTTTCCCTTGTTACCATCTGTACCCGAGGACTGTCCGTATTCATATCTATTCCTTTGGCTGTGTCTATTTTGTTTTTACTTCCTGCTTTCAATGCTGGTATAGAAATTTTCTTACTTGTATACTCCTCGAAATGATTTTGATCCTTGCTCTCCTCAGTTAAAGGAGTTCTTCTTCCTTCAGATGTCGGTGTCCACGGAATTGAAAACACTTGTTCGTGAGCAGGTTGTATAATACCATTGTTGTAACCATGGTTACAGGTAATATTGTCATATATCATACTTGGTACATGTACGTTACTTGTCTGTGGAAAACACTTACATGAAAATTTGCTTGGTGATCTAAATTCGACATGAGAATGTAAAGACTCCTGTGTGTCAGCACGAAAGATAGGCTCCATGACAAATTCTGATCTTACTGTTTGACACTTTGTATGTTAATATTCGATTTAAACGTATTCCAAATTTCTGTATTTTTTTATTGTTACAACATCTTGTGGGTTGTATTGATTGCTAGATTTTCTATCAACATCCTTTGCTGTTTCTCGATTCAGTACCCAGGTTTCTTAAAAAAGTGGATATTATCTATGACATCTTTTTAGCACAGGTAAATCTACAACAAAGAGATTGTTTTACAATTATAATGTATATTATGTATTCATCATTTGTTATTTGTCTTGTTTGTTTTGTTTTGAAGTGTTATTGGTTACTAATAGTAAAGTACAATATAAAGGCAAATCATTTAACAGGTTTTTTTTTTTTTTTTTTTTTTTTTTTTTTTTTTTTTTTTTTTTTTTTTTTTTTTTTTTTTTAAACCGACTACTGCTTATTATAATATTCTTGATTGACTCCTCTCTCTCTCTCTCTCTCTCTCTCTCTCTCTCTCTCTCTCTCTCTCTCTCTTGTCGGAGTAAAATACCGGTTGTTTGTTGTAGATTTTAAATGAACAGAAACAAATCAATAATTGCATTAGCTAAGTCTTGCTTATAATTTCATTTTAAAATGAATTAATAAATTAATAAACAAAATTAATGAAATCCAAAGGATTCCTTAGCACGATTTCGACTGATATAATTTTGGAACTTCAGAATAATTAATTTAAAACAGTTTGGCTTATGATTTTTTATATCAAACTCTTCGGCCCCTAGTGTCACTGATGGTGAATGAATTTCCGATATGTGCACATATAGCACAGCAGAATTAAAAAAGTATTTGTGTATATTTATTATTTTTCTTCTACAAAATGCAGTTTGCATAGATGATTACAAAGTAGGAAACAGTGACACTATTACGCTTTCGTTCGTGTGGCGGCTTCATAAGGGATAAGTGTATATTTACCTTGATAAAGGTAGAAGAAATAAGTCCAAAGGCCCTGCTAAGTATTTGCGTCATTTTCTGGATGTTTGATACTGTTAAACTATACTTACTTTGTTAATTTATAAAATCAATATATGCCATCACTTTAACGCAAAAATCAATTCGTAACTTGTATCAACGTATATTACGAGAAAACAAGAATCACGTGATTAGCTACATAAAACGTCATGACTTCGAGCGAACACTTTTTATATAACATGGGTTTACTGGTGTGGTTCAGGTATTTTTGTAGGTCCCTTACTATCGGTCATGTTTCTCTGAAATATCGAATTTTGAAATAAATAGGTCAAATTACTGAAACCAACCCATAAGTATAATATAAAAACAATTTAAAAACATTATTTCTTCACAAAGAAAGTTGAAATCTTGTGGGTGTAACGTAAGGTAATGTTTCTGTTATTTTCAGTCTGACAATAAAATGTGGGTAAATTGGAAAAAAAGAAATGCGCCGCTGAACAAGTTTTACCTACATTATATCGTAACGATTCATATACTTACCACAATATTTTTTTCTGTACAAAAACAATATATGATACTTTCATTCCCGAACAGCTTAAAATATCGCACGAAAATCTTAAATTGTACTTAGTTTACATGTTACCTTGTTTCTGTATGTTTAATAAGTCATGTGTTTTAAAATTTTACGAGTTAATGGATTGCTTAAATTACAGCTCCTTGACCCAATCTTAAAACTTATTTAAAAATCAGTGTCTAGTTATGGCAGTGAAGGGACTTTCACTATATCTGGAACGATATCACTTACCCGAGCATGACGTTAAGAACTAAAATAAATATTTAAATTACAAGTAAGAAGTAATAAATATATATCGTTCACTTTCAAAACACTACCTTTATTTATGATATTGGTATAGTTATATAGTTTAAACACACAAACAAATCACAAAAATCAACAACCTGGTATATTTTAATTGCGCATATTTAAACAAACTAAACCGTTATAAAAACAAAAATGTCAACTTAATTGAAGTCTTGCTGATTAGGAAGAAATTTGTAGAAATCGAGAATAATCCGTAAATGGAGAAACACTCGTGTGTTAAACAAAGTTCCAGAAACGAGTGAGTTAAGAAATGGTGTCAAAGATCTTGTAGTCATATTACGAGGGGCAGTTCTGTGTTTGAGGAGGCAACCGGAGCGCCCGGAAAAAACACCGGCCTTTTTCAAACTGACATACTTTCTTAAAAACGATTTGTTCGACTGGGATTTGCATAGGAGTTGAGAGGCACTGTAATCTGCAAGCGCTTAAGACCACCCAGCCATCGAGATCGCAGAATCAAGATAAAAAATATCAATGAAAAACCATTACATTGAGACATTTACATACTTTCGATATCAAAAAGTACATTACATGATAATTTTTAGTTTGGATGGTCTATATCAATCACTTTTAAAAACATCATTTTATCCAATTATACAACCTTGATACAAGATTGCGTTTTGTCCTGCCCGTTTTTCTCTTTTCCAAATATCAGTTGTTTTTACTAAGACAAAGATGTCCATTTTTATGCTGTCTGTCGGTAGTAGAATTTCCGATCTTTCATCGTGTTTTATACTCGGCCAAAGAAGCCTGTATGTTTTAACTTTTTCGCATGTTTAATGTTTTCTTTAATTTAAACTACACGTGTAGTGCAAAAATCTGACATCGAAATAATATTGACCAACACACACACACACACACACACACACACACACACACACACACACATAGAATATCATGAAAGATAGAAAAAATAGCTTTTAATTAACAGACCAGAACTGATAACAGTTAGTACCATGATGATGTTACAATGGGTGAAAAACTTAAATTTGAAAGGTAAATCAACAACATTGTAATTTGTTTCCTTAAGTAAATTATATGTATATAAATTAAAAGAAAATAAGAAAACAACCTACAAAAACATACGTGGATCCCAGTAGATAGAGAAGAAAGAACGAAAAGCGATGCAATTTATGAAAAATCTGTACTACCTCGGGAGAAATATTTAAATGATTGATCTGGTAGGTTTGATTTTTTACAGGTGAGATGCGTCTTTTTTTCTATAAAGACAACTCGTATTGTTATGAACCATAAAAGATCGGGGGAGTCGGGAGACCGCCTTGGACTTTTATTTTGAAAAATAATAAATGTTTGCTGCTTGCTCAGTTGAAGCACAAGTGAAGTAACTCCAATAATTTAAACAAACGTTTATTAAACAACATTATATTTGAAATAGGATGTTTTACGAGTTTATTTTATATCTGTAAATCCATTTAGCACAATTTTCGTATCTTTGGAAAATGTAGAAAACAACCACTTTAGTCCTATTTCTAGGGATTTCATAAAACTTTCTCAAAGTTCAATGCAGTAAGAAAAAAATCCATTTTGAAAGCCAAGCATGTGTTTTTTTTCCCGACCCACCAAAAAATCAATTACAGCATATTAATAAAATTCATATCCAATTCCTTTAAAATATCAATGACACAAGTGATTAGACCCATAATTGTTGGTTCCAGTCTTAGCACGGACGTGTTAATAAAGTTATTTAGGAAGCAATTAACTTCCAGAGTCCACCCAGAGGATTAAGATATTGGTATCCAAATAAATGCTGGTAGTGAACCTAGCGATGTTTTTTTTTTTTTTTTTTTTTTTTTTTTTTTTTTTTTTTTTTTTTTTTTTTTTTTTTTTTTTTTTTAATTTCATGATACTGCAAGCAATTTATTATGGTCAGGTAAAACTTTCCACCTAACAGCCGATGATAAACTCAACAAAAAATAAATAACACAAACTCTTCCACAACGGAACAATATATTTATGTATTTGATTTACAATTAATTGAGTGAATAAACAGGACACAGAAAACTGTCATATAAATCACTGACGATATTTGCCTTTTGTATTAATGTTTTATTATACTGTCCGTCATGCCACACTCGTCCTTCCGGTAGTTCATCTCTAACAGCAGTCTCCTGAAAACATGAATAAAGAAAGTTAAAATGACACCTATTGCCAAATACACACGGAGTTGATTACGTATTCAGTATGCTAAAAATGAACCATCAGTTAAAAGGAGTTATTTCCCTTTATTCTTTTGACGACTGGTGACTATCATATTACATCGAAGTTCGAGATTTGACAATTTGACTTTTTATTTATTTGTAAACATTTTGATTTATATAGACAAAAATTCTTACCAGGTAATTATGCGAATTACCCATCAAAACAAAAAAAAATGTATAATACATGTATTTTATCACTGTGCACCAAAAAACTTTTAAAAATGTTTCTTTATTTTTCTCAAAGGTAATTTTTTTTTCAAAATAATGTTTAAAATTATAAAAATATTAATTTATATAAACGCTGTTATAAAATGAAATTATGTCAAGTAATATTTATGTTAATTCGTCCATTGTATATAATATATTTTGTGAAATACATGTCCTCGTCTACAACTCTTGAGTGGCGGAGTGTATATATAGAATAAAGACAAATAATGACAAAATCGGTTACCTGACTGATATACTTTTGTAAGTCAAAACTAGTTCATTTATATTAAATCCTCGCCAGTTATGTAAACACCAGAAATAAATATTACCGAAATCTGCTAATAGCTAACAACAGAAACTTTATACAGAAGATTTAACATTTAACAAAAAAAAAAATGTATTCTCTTTTTGTCTAACTAAAAATCATCCAATAAGCTTATATTTACTACATAATGAACAAAAATACGTCAAAAACACTGATAGCAGTTGAAAAACTTAAAAATCTCCAATACACCTAAATAAGCACATTGGGTGATAAAAATGAAACACCTTATATAAACTACCTTTATAAATGTTACAGCATCGTAAACGGCATCATCTGTAAGACGTTCCATTGTTAATCTACATCCCCATGTGACTATAGCAAATGGCTGAAATATCAATACAATGTGGAATGTTCAAAGAATTGTTTATTTATTATATTTATTCATTGTTGTACAGCTTTTTGCAAACATACAGTTTTACTTGTATTGTTATTTTTGGTTATTATAAATGATTAAAACTTGATAAAAGTATTAGACCAATTCCGTGTTCATACGTATGCAATAAATGTGTTGTGTAAAACTTTGTTTAAGACTAACGACATCAATACGAGCTATTAAATCGAGGATGCATCAGATTTACTTACCGATGTACGCGTAAAGTTATGAATTTTGTTGTTTCAGTGAATGGGTATGCGTGTTTAAATCCCGTGACACATCTGATTTTCTTACCGATGTACGCGTAAAGTTATTATTTGGTTGTTTTAGTGGATGGCTATGCGTGTTTAAAGTGGCAGTTTCTTTCAGGATAAAAGGCAAATAAATACAGGCATTAAGGAATTAACCATCTATAGACTTAATCATCGAACTATCAATCAATGTATTTGTAGTTCTATAACTTCTATTTCAGTACATAGTGTGCGTTCTCATTTAACTTTAAACAATTCACATCGCAATACAAATTATAGCACTTTAAACTCTATCTTTAGATAATTAAATGGTCAACTCCATATACACCATTTCGCCAGTGTGTGTTTTCATTATGTTTGGTTGCAATTTGTGTATCTTGTGTGTTTTCTTTTATTTGTATTCGAAATTTAGGAAAAGCATGCTCTCCGTAGTTCTTGCTGATAAAGGTTTCATTAGGTTCTACATTTAAAGTTCATTTATTGTTTCCGATCAACGGATGTGTCTTACAGACAACAGCAACGATATTCATATTATGTTCAATAAAAGACTTAAATTTATATAAAATGATAGGGAAAGGCCAAGGTTAAAATGATAGGGAAAGGCCAAGGTATGGATTTTTAAGAATTGTAATACTATGTTGAACACCTACATAAAAATAAAACAAATGTATACATTTTAATATTTTTATTAATATGTGTAAATGTTAATGTGGTTTTACACGTATTGGATAGAAAATCATTTCAAAAATATTTCAAAAAAAAATTCCAAAACAAAAGAAGAAAACTCAGGATCTAAACATTTTATTGTGTGTTTGTTGATTCATGTTATTTATTGTATATAAATATTTACCCGTGATCTTTGTAACTTATTATAAGGTGTGATAATATGCTTTCTTAGGCAATTTCTGGCTAACTGTTTAAGTAATTCAATTTGTTCCTTATCAGCACACGGATGATAAAGAAACACAGCTGCTCCATGCTTAAAAGAGAAAAGAAGTTAAAAATCCGTGAATAAATATGACTTTGAAAAAAGTATCTCGCACAATTATAAAATTATTCAAATACTCTGATTAAATCAAGGTTTCATGCAAGGAAGTCCTACTGCAAAAAGAATCGATAGTTTTCCCTGACATCTGGGCGTTTGAATATTTACAATTTAAAAGGCATCGGAATTTCTTTGTTTATCAGTATTAAAAGTTCTGTAATATGTTTTTAACACTTATTGATGTCATACATTTCCCTTATCACATATTATAGGTGGTACTATTGATGGAAAAAACACGCTGATTTATCTTTACAAAAATGTACCATTCAACTTTTCGACTACGGACACAACAAAATGATGACAATTGAATTGATACGTTTTCAATCTAACTTTATTGATAAAATTGATTACAAATTTTGCCGTTTCCGTTGTCTAAAATGGTTTCAAAAGATGCATACCGGATTTGAATATCGAGATTGTCACTATTATATCTTGAAATTACATTATTATACATCTTCGGGTACCCAAGTTCTGTTTAGTGAAGTTAATTTATATTGGTTCCTCTGCACTATCAAAATAGCACAAACCCTATACCGATAAATGAAAAGAGTTTCACATTACATGACCAGCTTGTGAAACCGCTCTACAAACAAACCATGCTTTGTAGTTTTTCCTTATGTCATATACCACTATTGAATTTAATCATAAAATATATACCATTTTGAATGTATTTTATGATTAAATTCAAAAATGGTATATTACTTTATGAAATAAACTTTTATATTAAACCAACATTACCTCTAAAGAATGAAGCCATCTTTGTGGTGGGAGGTAAATATATTCGCCATACACTGGCCATAAAGGACGATGGGAACCACTGAAATTAAATCAAGAACAATCTCTTTGTTATATATGCATCTTAGAGTTTAGGTTAGTTTTTGATGTAAAATGTAGATATACTCAAAATACACTGACCAAAGATAATGACCAGAACCACTGAGAAAAAACAGTGTCAATATTATTTTCATTTGCCTTGTGAAATTTCCATAGCTGCAAGCTTGAGAGTAGTTGCGTTCATGATTGACAATGAACGACAAAAACCTTGTCACTCCGTGTTTGAATACATAAAAATGCAATACACAATCCGGAACTACATTACCACAGGTAAAAAACATGGCTATCACGTCACTTTTGTTTATATTCGAGACAAGCTTTAAAACGCATTTTTACGGAATTTTACAAAAATGGTTCAAGGTTAAAATGCACAAAATAAAATCAAAGAAATTAATCAAATAAGATTTTAATAACATATTTAGGCCCCTGGCTAATATTCACCACAATACTGACATTGTGAGAGATGGAGTTTAAAAAATCAAATGGTGTTTTTGACAGAACAGACAAGAACTGGTCTGTCAAAACCACCAAACCACAAAAAAATTCTTGAACAATCGGATCTTATAAAAATTTCTTCCAACCTTGGCAAAGCTGCTATATCCCCTATTATTTTGAGGCAATGTGTAATGGTACATCTTGTGTCTCGCGGGATGTAAATTTCAATTGGAATTAGATTCACGCATATATGCCACATCCAGTGAAAATTGTTCGTTTCACATGCTGTGTTTGTTGATCGGAAAACTGTAAAATCAGCTACATGCTTTTAATCAATTTACTAGGGATACAATAGGAACTCTTCAAAAATATAATACATGGCTTAAGTACTACAAAACTTCTCTCCAAATTTAAAACTATCATTTTTTAAACTTGGAGAGATATTTGCACCGCATCAAGCGTAAGAATAAGTACACTTCTCACTGCTTTGCTGTCTACATTTGAATGATACCGAGTATGAAGCTCGGCACATAATGTTAGAGTTAATCTCAACCTAAAAATGTCGATATTCCAGAAAAAATCTCTCGGTAAATCCCTATCTACGCTCACAAATCCCCGCGCAGATTCGAAACCCACATGCTTGGCCATTGAAAATTACCCCTGTGCTACAGTTTTCCCCCCTTTCAGATTCACAAATTTTACTTCCGACACATAGTCAGTTATCTTTTACTCCAAACTTTTTTGCAGATTCTTCCATAATTGAAAAGGGGCCACACAGGTGCACCTGATTTTTGACCGAAATATAGTACACAAATAACAACGCATTTATCGTAGATATTCAATTTTTCATATATATTATTTTATATCCAATATTCTCAAAAATATATTATGTTAATGAAAATCGAGAAAATACCATCAAAATACCTGAATAACAATACAATTTTTCAAACCAAAACTCCCCGCTGTTACCCCACGTTTGAAATATTGCGGATTAATAATGTGTCTTTCTCGGTCTTTAATTCAGCTGTTGCGTCTACTGGACTCCCCCGATGTGTATGTGTTATAGATGGGAATTTTTGATTCTTAAAATCAATGAATAATTTTAAGAAAAAATAATTTAAATGTAACAATTGAACTGTTTTAAAATGGTGCTCATTGTCAGTATGAAGGCAACAACTTTGCAAGCAAACGGAATAACGCGCGTTAGTGTTCAATTGTTAAATGTTATTAGTTTAAATAATCAATCAGTGAACAGTGGAGGGTATAGAGCTAGTGCACTCGAACAAGCTAGCTACAAAAACAACGAGGAGAGCCAGATTAAAATTAGAAATTATTCATTAAACTTGAAGATTCTCTTCAAACGACAGAAAATTTATAACCGTGGTCTTTATATTTATTATCTTAATAAAATGTTACCATTCTAAAATATTGTATTATTATTATTATAATTATTATTATTTTTATTATTATTATTTTTATTTCCTCTACTGAAACTTTATATATATGCATATCAAAATGAACTTAAGAAAATCAAATCAATTACACATATATTCAAATCTGGTTAAAATGTAGCAAGCATGAAACAGCTGTACCTTCAAAATATCACTTTGTCATGCTTTATACAAACCAAGTGGCTTAAAAGACAAAACCATTCTGTCGTTTCTGTCGTTTTGGTAGAATTAGATTACAATTTTTGATAAAAATTCTGGATGGTTTGGAATCTTGTTCCGATTATGGATATTCGGATTATAATTTTTGTATATTTACCTCAAAGGTATCCGGTCTTTGTAAACAATTTTCGTGTTCATGCATTCATGAAGAGGCTACAAAAATGGAAGAGTAAAAATATGTCACTATTATATTAATAACAATTAGTTTTGTATGTTTGCTTTAAGATTTTGACACACACACACACACACACACACACACACACACACACACATATATATATATATTTATATATATATATATAATAATAATAATAATTATATATAAATGGAATCCGGTCATAAAGTTGTACTAACGGACGTATGGGACGGGTAGATAATTTCAGGAATGTAAAATACATTGACAGCACTAAATAATTTTACTGATTTTCAGTATTTTGTGCCATGTTGTTTTTAGTAGTATATAAAACCGATAAACAATCAACCATAAAATTTGTCAGTTAAGTGTCAGAAATTTTTGCCTATGAGTGCAACCAGTTGCAATGTGTTCTTAAGCGTTCTACGGCTTATGCGGCATGGGGCATCGTTTTTAACGTCTCTTATAAGTACCCATGATTTTTACTTTTGAATGTCAAGTGCTAGACAAATTAACAGTCAATTCATAGAAGAGGTAGAGTTCGCATTCGAGCAAGCAATACGATCTTAGCTACCGTTGTGACTCAAAAGGTTAAAGATGACCGTAAAATTAAGAAGGAAGATTACAAATTGTCATGTGCAAAATTTTGGAATTTTTACAAAAGAAAAATTCAAAATTTTGCACATGACAAAATGATATAGTTTGGTTTTACTTACTGGATTAAATTTCTCCTGGCAAAACATTTCTCTTTTCTCCTATCAATAAAAAAAAGTCATGGAATGTTAGAAAAAAATTAAAATATTTCATATTAGTTAAAAACTATAATGTTTGTTGATTGAAATATGAATTCAAATAATTAACATTAACTTTAAAATACACATAAGGATATTTGAGAGAGAGAGAGAGAGAGAGAGAGAGAGAGAGAGAGAGAGAGAGAGAGAGAGAGAGAGGGGGGGGTAAGAGAGAGAGATTGTGTTAATTTTTTAAGCTATTCGTGACGATCTCAATGAATACTCTTAACACACTTTCATTTTGGTATGAGAGTGCAAGTCTTTCTGGTCTGCACTGTACTAGTGTGCACATATGGCCACTAGATACTAGTGCATTCGTCAGCAATATCGCAAAAACACATTCAGACTACGATACTGGTACCAAGCCAACTAGTAAGTGCCAACGAAATGAAAAAATTCTTTCTCACTTACGGTCTACCAGGTTCGAACCCAAAGCAATGATACGCCTTGAGCTGAAGGATAACTACTTAACCACTCAGTTACCGAGGCCCCTCATAAGGTAAAGTCGTATATATATAATGTGCATGTATAGAGTATAACTTACGCCGGTATTTTGGATATAGGGACCCAGACAAGTATAACTTTTACTTGCATTAGGTCCATTTGGATCCCAATCAGTTTCAAGATTATCCTGAAAAAAAGGTTAAAACCGAGATGCCAGTTATTTTAATCATAAAAAGTTGTTTCAAAAAATAGTTACAAGTAGGAGATTTGTAGTTTACGAAAATAAACAAAAATAATTTTTTTTAAATTAATCTTTCTATGATTTACATTCCACTGAAGTTAGACTGAACTCCTTATGATACTACAGTCATAGTTTTAAAAATCTGCTTGTGCCATTGTCAGGATTTATAAAGGGGGAAATATGCTTGTTACTCTGTATGAAACTCTCAATATTTCTGCATTTAACAATGAACAATAAAAATTCTTCTATAATACTTTTAAAGACTGTCTACTTTTAAAAGTGGTGTAGATTAAGACAACGTAATTGACAGTCTCGCCTAATGTTCTATTTATAAATCTTTAATTGCCTCATACGTGTTTGAATTTTTTGTTTTTTAAACGTGGTTCAATATTATTTCACTTTCAAATGCAGGGGCAACATTTATGTGTGTACATGTAATTCTTCCACAGTACAATGAACCTAATCTACTAAAGCTTACAAAGTCTGACTTCAAGTCGAGAAAGAGTCCTTCTAAGCAATATTATATCACTTCCATTCAGATTCCAGTCGCATCTTGACTTTTTACTTAATTTATATACATACACATGTACATATGTTTATAAATAATGACGATGTGCATTCATAGTATCCCTTTCAGGGTACGAGTATTTGTGAGATACGACAAAAGAAAATGTTGAGCTGAAATGAGATGCAACAGTATGACTTACCTCTCCATTATCACAAGCATCCGTTTTTACGCCCATTTTAACCCCACCATGCTGATGCATGACATTTTTGTTTGATTCATCATTAATTGTTTGGTCCACTTTATTGCCTAAGTTCGCAAGGTCCAAAAGGTTTCCATTTACAGAAGAGCACAGACATATTACAAGTAGCAGACGACATGCGGTATAGTAATCCATATCTGTAAAGAACAACCAGACAATTATGACATTTTAAAATTTTAAAAAGTTAATAAGCTCACTATTAATCACTTTAATTTCCAAATATCTTCTTATAAGTAATTATTTAAAACTATTTTTGCGATGTGCAACAAGCCAAGAATTGTGGTTAAATATTATCACTAACCTGTTACTTATTTTGAAAAATTTTCTGATGGTCTTAGAAAATATGGCTGATAATATCCGCGATAAAATCCTTTAAAACACAAGTAATTAATGTGTACTTCGCGAGATTAAATTCTATTTTTCATCGGACAGTTTCGACGTTGGCCTAAAACGATAGCTAATCACAGCGTATCTCTAACTGTCCGGTCTTGAAGTTTTATTTTTTGAGTAGATCCTTATGTGGAAAATTTGTCAAATCCTTGTTGAAGGTTGGCGTTCCCCAGTTACCTGAGTGTCTTAAATGAAAGCCTCGATTATATTGAAATAATCCAAGGGCGTAAAACACCAAGTCAAAAAATTAGCCCGTCAAACACATACATGGGTCACCATATATAGACTTATTTTAAAGACATTTTATTCAGGATGAAAATAATGAAAGGCAACGCACTGTTATTCGTAGCTGCAAAGATGGTAAAATTGTTTACAAATAACACGAAGTCACACAGTAGATGTCCAGAAGCTACAACTTTATTATATTATTTGTTAAACTTTACACATCTTCCTCTTAACAGAAATGTTATAGAACATATGTCGTCACGACTTGAATCGACAGTTATTATTTCATTCTCACTAAACTGTCAAAAGAAGACTTTACAATAATTTATGTGTTTTTAAAGTGGTTTTATATGGCCCGATATTAACGTAGTGATCTGTTATAATCAACAGAAGCATGTTGAATTAATGACATCTTCAATTTTGATAAGACACTGTTAGTCTGTTAATATAATAGCAGAAAGGTTGCTTGATCGGTTGTAATGTTGTTTAACGTTACACCGGCAATTTTTCAGCCACATCTATTTGCGAATATAGTGCGAATGTGCATCATTATCTGCCTACCGCGCACGCATGGCGACTTTTTTTGTCAAGGTGTTAGCTCACCGGGTCAGTATGCCGCATGCTAACCACACTTACCACTCACATTATCGGGTAACGTGTCGATACTCTACGCTTTAAAGACAAACACTTTACCACTGAGCCACCAAAGTAGTCTTAGAGAAAAGCTATGATAATAGAATATTTTAGTTTTATAAACCTATTCAAAAAAAGTTTGCGAGTTTTTCCGAATCGGTACCAATATTTTTATTTTCATTTAAAGAAGCACCCCGTACCCTTAATAACATGTATCGCCCCGTCGTCTAGATGGTAGACCGTTTGCCTCGATATAAGTAGTACGTGGGTTGTACAGTCGAGATAGGGGATAGAAAAAGCAAAATATAAGATTCGACAAGCTTTACCCACTAATAACAGATTAGGGACAATCTGTAATCATGTCATACAGATGAAAAGAGAAGCAAATCCCACACTAAGTTTTAGCGGTAAAGGCATGCCAGTTAACCGTGATGTCTAGTAGGTGACAATTACAGACAATGCTAATATGTTCAATGGGGAAACATGCAGTTTTTAATCTTCTATTTTAACTAAAGAAATCAGTCAATGTGGATATTTGCTACTTTTTCCTTCCGATCTGAGGTTAATAAACTGAATGCGTTCAGTACTTGGATGGTTAAGAAAACCAAAGGACTTTCGTCAAGGGAACTGAGAAAATTTCTCACTTCAAAACGTTTAAATTGGATTCACCCACCTGAGGATATACATGTATCCAAAATCGTTTGCAAAGAACTAAATTACAAAAACTTTATAAATTCCTAAGTTTGGAAATGCCACAAAAATTAATTGGAAAAATCTAGTCACATTTCATTTATGAATAGCCAATATGCATGTATTAACTATAGTACAATGAATATTTTCCAAATAATTAACCATTTCAGTATACTTATGCACTTATGCAGCCATGACCTTCGAACATATGACCTGGAACAATAAATTAAAATGGTCATAATATCAATACCTACAATATTCTTATCTACATGCCTTTACAAAAGGTTCATAGTTTTCAAGATAATTAACAATTTCAGTCATGACCTTGACCTTCGAAAGTATGACATTGAACCATATATCAAAATGATCATCATATCAATACTTACAATTTTCTAATTTACATGCCTATACAAAATTGTCAAAGTTTTCAAGATAATTAACAATTGCAGTCTTCTTATGCACCTATGACCTCGGCTTTTCAACATATGACATTAAACCATACATCAAAATGACCATTATATTAATACCTACAATATTCTAATATTCATACAAAAAGATAATAGTTTTCAAGCTAATGCAGAATTTTAGTATTTAAGCAAAAGAAAAACATTTCAGGAGCAACAACTCCTACATGAATTATCATATAGTTACGACAATGGTACCTTGTTAAATTTTGTTTTGATTTCATATATCTCTTTATGTTTGCAAGAAAACTGTCTTAAACTCCACAAATCACAAATTAGGTTATGACCTTGATTTGTGTCCTTGACCCCATTTTAAAGGTTATTTCAAGAAAAAGTTATTTTCTATTCAAATAGTCAAGTTATAACAATTTGAAGCCATTTTAGGAATTGTTTTTAAAATTAAACGTAAAAACGTGTTACTCAATTTTTTACCTAATTTCACGAAATGAACAAACTATAGGCTAAAGACCCTAGAGAAGCAAAATATCACATCAGATTTTGTCTCCCACCATCGGCTTCGGAGAAGATGATTATCTAAGATATTTGCACCCTTAGGTCACCGTGACCTAATTTTGGTAGCCATGGCAACGCCATGAACAAATCTGAATTGCACCAGCTCATACATGCTTCAGACCAAGTATCACTGAAATCTGTCCTGCAGAGTCAGTGGAGAAGTCGAAATAGATATTAACGACGCACTCACGCATGCACGCACACACACACACACACGTATGCACATACAAACGTTGCGCCATGCTAAAAATGCCCTGATCTGCGTTGTATACTACTGACTCGGTCGCCATCGATGCCTCCTCTTGACAGGTATAGATCGCATTTAAAAACTATCCCTTTCAAAACTTTAAAAATGTACAGAACGATAATGTTACAAAATACCTTTGTTACCAAGGACTAACTATAGCTTGGCAAAAGACGTGCATTGCATTGCTAACCAGTACCAATGCGGAAGTTGTTAAGTAATGTTATTAAAGTAAATACGAAGTGGAAAAGAATTGAACCAGTCGGAGATTTTACATGGCAGTCTACCTGTAAATGAACAAATATCGAGTACTGACCTTTTCAGCAGTTGGTCTTTCTTAAAAGTCTATTTTAACACAAGCTCGACTAAAGGACGAAAACCTCCACATTTATATTTAACGTGTATTTAACACTCACGGCTGAAAATCTCCACATTTATATATATTTAAAAAATATTTCATAGTGTAAAATACATTTATTTGTTTTAACTAGATTTTTTTTCATGAAAAAAAATGACAGAACATCAAAAATCCATATAAATATGACATACAAACAAATGAGATGACACACAAAATAACATTATACAAACTAATTGAAGGGTCATATGGACTCAAGTCCAGATACACTAAGGTGGAATAAAAAATGAAATTTGAACAATTGTTTTATTATTATTATTATTATTATTATTATTATTATTATTATTATTATTATTATTATCTTTATCATCATCATCATCATCATCATCATCATCATCATTATTATTATTATTATTATTATTTTTTTTTATTATTATTAATTCATTTTATTTTGTTAATTTAATTTTACTTATTTATTTATTTTTATTATAATCATTATAACTTTTCATTATTACAAATTATATCTGAATGACTGAACAGTGAAAGATATGTGAATCTGTTTTCCTTCTTGTTTCGATATAAGAGACTTGTCTGAGACAAGGTATATTAAAAAAAAAAACTTTTTAACTGTTTTATATAATGTGTATATCACATAACCAAGTGAGTGTATGGCTGATACATATGTATATTATATTTGCCCAGTTAACGTTTTATGAAACTTGCTCATGTAATATATTTACATCATAAATAAATACTGAGTTGTGTAGCTTACACTAGTGAAATAAAACACGAAATTGCAACCATTTTGTATTATTCATTTTATTTATATAAAAAATCGGTGTTTGAAACCTTGTAATTTGTCACTAAAGGTGTATATTTTTTCAATGCAAAACAACTTTTCGATCTTTTCTTTTGATAAAATTTCATAATAATAAAAACGTATTTAACTTTTACCTGTAGTTATTTTTACATTTTATAACTTTTAATCATATAAAACTGTCGTCAGACATTATTTTATTATCACATGCTGTAAATACTAATGGGCATGGCTAATCAGCATATTATAATTCTATTATCGAGCTTTGCCCTAATAATTATAATAATATAATGCATTATACATTACCTGTATATTGGAAATATACGTGATTAATATCTCCTTTTAAAACAAAGTCTATTGTAATGTTACATCATAATGATTTTTACCATTTAATGTCCTGTGATTTCAGTCCTATGTCGTCTATGCCATATGGTTAATCTACTTACAATGCAAGAGCAGCTTAATTCATCCAAATAATCGATATCAATTTCTGCTCATGCGCAGTCAAACTAAAAAAGACATTTATCAAATGCTCGTAATTATTTCCTTGTACTAAACGGGTTTTTAGGTTTGAATGGAGTCTATAACTGAATTTTATTGCTTAATAAGGACAATATCACGTTTAAATCTCCAAGCAAAGTATTCTACGTCGAGCGGAAGGTAGCGAAGTGTATCTCTACATCAATTGCAATTTGTATGACTTCGAAGTGTAACAAAGACTAACATGTTTTACGTAAGAGAAAAAAATGAATCATTATTGGGTGATGAAGATATGACATACGTTTGTTTTAAACATCATACATAAATATATAGTGTCTTGTTCTTATTTGCGTTCCTGTTGCCAAGGACACGTTTACACGTTTTCAATTTGTATATTATTAAAAAAAGTACAGGATGCAAGTTTAACAGAATATGGAATTGTCATTTACATTAAACATGATTTAGGCGCCCCCCCTCTCTCTCTCTCTCTCTCTCTCTCTCTCTCTCTCTCACTCTCTCTCTCTCTCTCTCTCTCTCTTTCTCTCTCTCTATGACAGTAAATCACACACAACACCTGTTTAATCTTTATTGCTTTGTGCACGAGAACCAGTCTACCGTTTTGCCTTTTTTTTTTAAAAAAAAAGATCGGTCTCGCTTAATGGTTCATAATGATGCGGCGTGTTCTTGAGGGGTTCAAATCGTTCTAGGGTGTTCTTGTGTGGCTCGTATTGTTGTGGTGTGTTCCTAAAGGAATCGCACTAGTAGCGACATGTTTGGGTTTGATTCGTTTATCTATTTTTTATCTTTTTTTTTATTATTATTCATAAATGTTTCATTTTGTAGCAAGTTGTTGTAGGAATTGTTTCGTAGAGTCGTGGCCTAATAGGATTATTTGTTGGGCGTGTTCTTGTAGAACGGCTCGTTTTGTTGGCGTGTTGTGCATGGTTCATTTTGTCGTATGTGTTTGTTATGTTGGCGCGTTTTATACATACTGTTTTGATGCGTTCGTTTCATTGGCGTGTTTTGTGCCTCTCAATTTGTCGTTATGTGTTAGTTTATTAGTTTTGTTGCCAGTTTTGTATAATTTTTTCTGTTTTGATCTGTTCCTTTTGTTGCGGCGTGTTTGTTGTATGATTCATTTTGTCGTGATGTGTTTTTTTTTGTTGGCGTGTTTTGTATCGTTCATTTGTCGTGATGTGTTCGTTTTGTTTGCATGTTTTGCATGATCCATATTGTCTTGTCGTGATGTGTTAATTTCATTGGCGTTTTTACTACCGTTCATTTTGTCGTGATGTGATAATTTCATTGTTTTGTATATTGTTTTAATGCGTTCGTTTTGTTTGCGTGTTGTGCATGGTTCATTTAAGAATTGAATTTCACTTTTTACGTTGTTATCGGGGTGCAACAACGTGAAAATTTATTCGTAATAATTTTCACGTTGTTACAACCCGATAACAACGTAAAAAGCGAAATTCAATTCTTATAATTACAAATTAAACCCGAAATTAAACAGTTTTTTAAGCTGACCTACATTTCGGTACTGATGAGCTGATTTTCCGAAAATCTATGTTACAACATCGTGGCGTTATAATACATAAAATGTAACCTTTAAAGACGATAAAATGTCTTGTAAAAAACTGAAAAAGGTTTTAAATTTATATCTTTTTATTCATTTTCTTGTTAATTTCAGTCAACATATAAAGATATTACAATTAAATCCTTTGAGATAAAAGGTACTACATTATGTCTCGTGACAACACATTTACCAACAACAACGTGCGACTATCATACGTTTGTAGGAACGCGTGTTGACCAACTTACAGGTTGACGTTTCCCATAACAAAAGAAAACTGAATGAACAGTGTTTAAAATTCCATGGAACCAACAAATGACATGGAATAATGTTTTCTTGGTTGAAACCGATTTTTTTTTTGCCAGCTATTGGATGGGAGTGAGACAAAGGGATTTCGTTTATTGATGACAGCAGTGGTAGCTGTGATTGCCGATCAGATGTGCAGTGTATTTCGACTTCAATTATAATTTTTTGATATTTTTTGCTTGAATACGGAAAACACGCGTTTAGAAAGTGGTTGAGGTGTGCAACAAATTTTTTTTGACTTTGAATTTTTAAGGGATGTACAAAAGGGATTCTCCGCGACTGGATTACAGAGATAAAAATATTTCATAAATAAATATTTAATAGTCTTGAATATTTTGGTGAAAAATTAACATGTCAAGTCAAGTCGAATAATTTTTTGCAAAATCTTAATCTAAAAAATTGAAGTAGATCTTTTTAAAGTTTCTAGGTGAAATATTTGCCGATCTCGAGGACATTCCCATTTGTTTACAATTTAAAAATAACTTCAATTAATAGAACTGAAAGATGGGTAATCCCCGAAGCTGGTCGAAAGTAGTTCCGGTAGAAAACGTTGTTATTGGAAAATAACAACGTCATTTGACGGGAAAACGACCAATGAAATTGCTCTAAATAGTGCAACAACGTGAAGTTTGTAATTATTCTGTTTTGATATGTTCGTTTTGTTGGCGTGTTGTGCATGGTTCATTGTTTTGATGTGTTCGTTTTGTTGGCGTTTTGTGCATGGTTCATTTTGTCGTGACATTGTTGTAGAGCACGATTTTAACACAATCCACTCTGGTTCAGTTTATAAAAGTAATAACTATAACGGTCAAATAAATTCAAAATATCATATATTTATTCCATGGAATACTTGTAACATATAATCAAGTTGCAACTTGGAGAACACATAATTAGGCACTGTATATATAGTTCTTAAAATATATTAAATAAGCAAATCTTTTAAGCAAATATCATTGAGCATTTATAATAGCATTAAATAAAATACAAAAAGATATAGCAAAATACAGAAAAATACACATGTGCATAAATCCAAAAATTTTTCTTTATATTCAAAGTTAGTTAATTATAGACTTGCTACTTAAAGAAAAAAAATGCAAAATATGCATTATGCACATGATACTTTGCATTGCAATATGCAATACACTACATAGCAATATAACTTTGCACAGAAAATAATTACTGACTAGATTTACAGTAGAAAGAGAAAAAAAATAAAAGGTAAAAATCAATACCTGTTTTGTGATATCGAAACCCTTTTACATCATTGATCCATTAAAACATGATATCTTGTAAGCTATATAAAACAATGAGCAAAATCAATCAGGTGTGAAACAATGCACCCGTCTACAGATGTGATAATTTACAATGCACATCGATATAACACCATATAAAACAATACAACTGAAAAAAATAACATATTGAACATTCAGTCATGGAGTAAAATCAAAGATTTATAGATTAGTAATGATATTTTCCCAGTTACAATTATATAACAAACATAATCACCATTACTTTTAACACACCCTGTACCTTAATCAAAAATATGAAAAACATAGAAAAATACTGACTGGTAATATAATAAGATATGAAATGAATATTGAGTAACTAAAAGTAAATAAATTGAACTAACCTTAAAATCAATACAGCTGTCTCAGAGAATTTAGTAATTAACAAAGTCAAATCACAGCAGTCCTGAAGAAAAAAATCTTGATAAGAATAAAACAAAGAAAATAAGTTTTAACTTTACCTCCAAAAATTAACCAATCATATTGCCAGTAACAGACCAAAAACCACTATAAACAATTTGATTGGCCTGCTAAAATGAATAAAAAGGATTAAGGTAAGTTTTGTAGTTAGTGAGTATAACGAACACTTTTTGTCAGGTTAAACAATATACCTGATATTACACCTGTTATTTACACAAAAACTAGTCAAACATATAATGTTCGTTTTGTTGATGTGTTTTGTATCGTTAATTTTGTCGTGATGTGTTCGTGTCGTTGGTGTGTTTTAATATGGTCCATTTTATCGGGATGTGTTCGTTTTGTTGGTGTGTCTATATGGTTCATTTTGTCGTGATGTGTTCGTTTTGTTGGCATGTTGTGTATCGTTCATTTTGTCATGATGTGTTCGTTTTGTTGGCGTGTTTAGTATAGTTCATTTTATCGTGGTTTGTTCGTTTTGTTTTCGTGTTTTGTATCGTTCATTTTATCGTGATTTGTCGTTTTGTATGTGTGTTTTTATGGTCCATTTTATCGGGGTAAGTTTGTTTCGTTGGCGTGATTTGTATCGTTCATTTTGTCGTGATGTGTTCATGTTGTTGGCGTGTTTTGTACGGTCCATTTAATTGGGATGTATTCGTTTTGTTGGCGTGTTTTGTATCGTTCATTTTTTCGCGATGTGTTCGTTTTGTTAGCGTGTTTTGTATGGTTCGTTTTGTCATGATGTTTTTGTTTTGTAGTCGTTTTTTGTATGGTTTATTTTGTTTTGATGTGTTCGTTTTGTTAGGCGTGTTTTGTATGGTTCATTTTGTTGGGATGTGTTCGTTTTGTTGGTGTGTTTTGTATCGTTCATTTTGTCGTAATGTGTTTGTGTTGTTGGCGTGTTTTTGTATGGTCCATTTTATCGAGATGTATTCGTTTTGTTGGCGTGTTTTGTATGGTTCATTTTATCGGGGTAAGTTCGTTTTGTTGGTGTGTTTTGTATCGTTCATTTTGTCGTAATGTGTTTGTGTTGTTGGCGTATTTTGTATAGTCCATTTTATTGGGATGTATTCGTTTTGTTGGAGTGTTGTGTTCCGTTCATTTTGTCGTGATGTGTTCGTGTTGTTGGCGTGTTTTTGTATGGTCTATTTTATCGGGATGTATTCGTTTTGTTGGCGTGTCTGTATGGTTCATTTTGTCATGATGTGTTCGTTTTGTTGGTGTGTTTTGTATTGTTCATTTTGTCGTGATGTGTTCGTGTTGATAGCGTGTTTTTGTATGGTCCATTTTATCGGGATGTATTCGTTTTGTTGGCGTGTCTGTATGGTTCATTTTGTCGTGATGTGTTCGTTTTGTTTGCGTGTTTTGTATGGTCCATTTCATCGGATTGTGTTCGTTTTGTTTGTGTGTTTTGTATGGTCCATTTTATCGGGGTAAGTTCGTTTCGTTGGCGTGTTTTGTATCGTTCATTTTGTCATGATGTGTTCGTTTTGTTTGCGTGTTTTGTACGGTCCATTTAATTGGGATGTATTCGTTTTGTTGGCGTGTTTTGTATCGTTCATTTTGTCGTGATTTGTTCGTTGTGTTAGCGTGTTTTGTATGGTTCATTTTTTCGCGATGTGTTCGTTTTGTTAGCGTGTTTTGTATGATTCGTTTTGTCATGATGTTTTGGTTTTGTAGTCGTTTTTTGTATGGTTCATTTTGTCGTGATGTGTTCGTTTTGTTGGTGTGTTTTGTATCGTTCATTTTGTCGTGATGTGTTCGTGTTGTTGGTTGATTTTGTATGGTCCATTTTATCGGGATGTATTCGTTTTGTTGGCGTGTATTGTATCGTTCATTTTGTCGTGATGTGTTCGTTTTGTTGGCGTGTTTAGTATAGTTCATTTTATCGTGGTTTGTTCGTTTTGTTTTCGTGTTTTGTATCGTTCATTTTATCGTGATTTGTCGTTTTGTATGTGTGTTTTTATGGTCCATTTTATCGGGGTAAGTTTGTTTCGTTGGCGTGATTTGTATCGTTCATTTTGTCGTGATGTGTTCATGTTGTTGGCGTGTTTTGTACGGTCCATTTAATTGGGATGTATTCGTTTTGTTGGCGTGTTTTGTATCGTTCATTTTTTCGCGATGTGTTCGTTTTGTTAGCGTGTTTTGTATGGTTCGTTTTGTCATGATGTTTTTGTTTTGTAGTCGTTTTTTGTATGGTTTATTTTGTTTTGATGTGTTCGTTTTGTTAGGCGTGTTTTGTATGGTTCATTTTGTTGGGATGTGTTCGTTTTGTTGGTGTGTTTTGTATCGTTCATTTTGTCGTAATGTGTTTGTGTTGTTGGCGTGTTTTTGTATCGTTCATTTTATCGAGATGTATTCGTTTTGTTGGCGTGTTTTGTATGGTTCATTTTATCGGGGTAAGTTCGTTTTGTTGGTGTGTTTTGTATCGTTCATTTTGTCGTAATGTGTTTGTGTTGTTGGCGTATTTTGTATAGTCCATTTTATTGGGATGTATTCGTTTTGTTGGAGTGTTGTGTTCCGTTCATTTTGTCGTGATGTGTTCGTGTTGTTGGCGTGTTTTTGTATGGTCTATTTTATCGGGATGTATTCGTTTTGTTGGCGTGTCTGTATGGTTCATTTTGTCATGATGTGTTCGTTTTGTTGGTGTGTTTTGTATTGTTCATTTTGTCGTGATGTGTTCGTGTTGATAGCGTGTTTTTGTATGGTCCATTTTATCGGGATGTATTCGTTTTGTTGGCGTGTCTGTATGGTTCATTTTGTCGTGATGTGTTCGTTTTGTTTGCGTGTTTTGTATGGTCCATTTCATCGGATTGTGTTCGTTTTGTTGTGTGTTTTGTATGGTCCATTTTATCGGGGTAAGTTCGTTTCGTTGGCGTGTTTTGTATCGTTCATTTTGTCGTGATGTGTTCGTTTTGTTTGCGCGTTTTGTATGGTCCATTTTATCGGATTTTGTTCGTTTTGTTTGCGTGTTTTGTATCGTTCATTTTATCTTGATTTGTCGTTTTGTATGTGTGTTTTTTATGGTCCATTTTATCGGGGTATGTTTGTTTCGTTGGCGTGTTTTGTATCGTTCATTTTGTCGTGATGTGTTCATTTTGTTGGCGTGTTTTGTACGGTCCATTTAATTGGGATGTATTCGTTTTGTTGGCGTGTTTTGTATCGTTCATTTTGTCGTGATTTGTTTGTTGTGTTAGCGTGTTTTGTATGGTTCATTTTTTCGCGATGTGTTCGTTTTGTTAGCGTGTTTTGTATGGTTCGTTTTGTCATGATGTTTTTCTTTTGTAGTCGTTTTTTGTATGGTTTATTTTGTTTTGATGTGTTCGTTTTGTTGGGCGTGTTTTGTAATGTTCATTTTATCGGGATGTGTTCGTTTTGTTGGTGTGTTTTGTATCGTTCATTTTGTCGTAATGTGTTTGTGTTGTTGGCGTGTTTTGTATAGTCCATTTTATTGGGATGTATTCGTTTTGTTGGAGTGTTGTGTTTCGTTCATTTTGTCGTGATGTGTTCGTGTTGTTGGCGTGTCTGTATGGTTCATTTTGTCATGATGTGTTCGTTTTGTTGATGTGTTTTGTATCGTTCGCTTTGTCGTGATGTGTTCGTGTTGATAGCGTGTTTTTGTATGGTCCATTTTATCGGGATGTATTCGTTTTGTTGGCGTGTTTGTATGGTTCATTTTGTCGTGATGTGTTCGTTTTGTTTGCGTGTTTTGTATGGTCCATATCATCGGATTGTGTTCGTTTTGTTTGCGTGTTTTGTATCGTTCATTTTATCGTGATTTGTCGTTTTGTATGTGTGTTTTGTATGGTCCATTTTATCGGGGTAAGTTCGTTTCGTTGGCGTGTTTTGTATCGTTCATTTTGTCGTGATGTGTTCATGTTGTTAGCGTGTTTTGTATTGTTTATTTTGTCGGGATGTGTTCGTTTTGTTGGCATAATTTGTATCGTTCATTTTTTCGTGATGGCATGGCGCGGCGTGTGTATGTGCGTGCGTGCGTGTGTGCGTGCATGCATGCGTCGTTAACACCTATTTTCGACTTCTCCTCCGAAACTGCTGGACAGATTTCAATGATACTTGGTCAGAAGCATATATGGGCCGGTGCAATTCAGATTTGTTCATGGCGTTGCTATGGCTACCAAAACTAGGTCAAGGTGACCTAGGGGTCCAAAAATCTTAAAAAATCTTCTCTAAAATCGATGATGGGAGAAAAAATCTGATGTGATATTTGGCTTCTCTTGGGTCTTAAGCCTATAGTTTGTTCTTTCGTGAAATTTGGTCGAAAAATGGGTTATGCGTATTTGCGTTTAATTTTTAAAAAATCGTAAAATGGCTTCAAATTGTTATAACTTGACTATTTTAACAGATAATGACATAGGGTTTTCAGTTTTGACTTTTTCTTGAAATGACCTTTAAATTAAGGTTAAGGTCACAAATCAAGGTCATGACCTAATTTGTGATTTATGCAGTTTTAGGCAATTTTGTGGCAAATATTAAGAGATATCAGCATGACAAAATTTAAAAAGGTACCAAGTTTCGTAACTATATGAAAATCCATGTAAGGAGTTGTTGCCCTGAAATGTTATTTTTGGCTGTTAAATACCAAAATTGTGCATTAGCTTGAAAACTATAATCTTTTTGTACAGGCATGTTTATAAGAATATTCTAGGTATTGTAACAATGATCATTTTGATATATGGTTCAAGGTCATATGATCAAAGGTCAAGGTCAAACATGCAGAAGAAGACTTAAATTGCTAATTATCTTGAAAACTATAATCTTTTTGTAAAGGCATGTAATAAGAATATTATAGGTATTGACATGACGATCATTATGATATATGGTTCAAGGTCATATGTTCAAAGGTCAAGGTCACACATGCAGAAGAAGACTTAAATTGCTAATTATCTTGAAAACTATTGACTTTTTGTACAGGCATGTATATTAGAATATTGTAGGTATTGATATGACGATCATTTTGATATATGGTACAAGGTCATTTCTTCAAAAGGTCAAGGTCACCGCTGCAAAAGAAGACCTAAATTGCTAATTATCTTGAAAACTATTAACTTTTTGTATAGGCATGTATATTAGAATATTGTAGGTATTGTGACAATAATCATTTTGATATATGGTTCAAGGTCATATGTTGATAGGTCAAGGTCACACATGCAGAAGAAGACTTAAATTGCTAATTATCTTGAAAACTATTAACTTTTTGTATAGGCATATATATTAGAATATTGTAGGTATTGACATGACGATCATTTTGATATATGGTACAAGGTCATATCTTCAAAAGGTCAAGGTCACCGCTGCAAAAGAAGACCTAAATTGCTAATTATCTTGAAAATTATTAACTTTTTGTATAGGCATGTATATTAGAATATTGTAGGTATTGCAGCAGTGTTCATTTTGATATATGGTTCAAGGTCATATGTTCAAAGGTCAAGGTCACAGCTGCAAAAGAAGTCATAAATTGCTAATTATCTTGAAAACTATTAACATTTTGTAAAGGCACGTATATTAGAATATTGTAGGTATTGACGAGACGATCATATATGGTTCAAGGCCATATATGTTCCAAGGTCAAGGACATAGTTGCATAAGTATACTGAAATTTGTTAATGATTTGGAGATTATTCATTGCATTAAAGTTACTTCATGCCAGTTTTGTGGCAATTTTTAACTTGAGAAAACTTGTAAAGTTTCAGTACCAATTGCGTTTTGCAAACAATTTTGGACATATCCTCAGGTGAGCTTTAAGGCCCATGGGCCTCTTGTGTTGTAATGTGTTCGGTTTGTTTTAGTGTGTTCGTTTTTGTTGTGGCGTGTTTTGTATGGTTCATTCTGTTTTGATTTGTTGGCATGTTTTATATCGTTCATTTTGTCGGGATGTGTTCGTTTTGTTGGCGTAATTTGTATCGTTCATTTTGTCGTGATGCGTTTAGTTTAATTTGTTGGCGTGTTTTGTTTATTCTGTTTTGATGTTTTGTTGGCGTATATTGTGTCGTTCATTTTATCGTAATATGTTCGGTTTGTTTTAGTGTGTTCATTTTTGTTGTGGCGTGTTTTGTATAGTTCATTTTGTTTTG
The DNA here is from genome assembly GCA_029721355.1 of Tegillarca granosa. Taxonomy (NCBI): domain Eukaryota; kingdom Metazoa; phylum Mollusca; class Bivalvia; order Arcoida; family Arcidae; genus Tegillarca; species Tegillarca granosa. The sequence goes on along the minus strand of CM056607.1, from coordinate 4,643,817 downwards.
ATTTGTTGGCGTGTTTTATATCGTTCATTTTGTCGTTATTTGTTCGTTTTGTTTTGGTAAAATATTTTTCTTTTGCGTGTTTTTATTTTTTCTACATATTATTTAGCTGCATCCATCTTTATTATTTCGGAGATACTAAACATTTCACCAATCCTCTTTCTACAAAATCAATAAAGCGTTATTTGTTTTGAACGACCGTAACACAATAATAGAACAAAGATATATATCAAATATCAAACAAACGCAGCTGTGAAATCAACATATTATTGTCGCTTGGGATTCAATTAGGTATTTTTGTCCGGTTTTAAATCATTTTTGTAATTATTTTATCAAGTAAAAGATATTTTATAAGGGTGTAAATAGCGATATTCCTGACTAAGAAAGATTTTATTTCAATTAATTTTAATTGCTAACTTACTCTCATTATTCATGCTAAATAAAGACCGAGTTTAAAAATTACTTAGTGACAAAAACATAGATCAACTATTTATCCTCCTGTTGTTAACTGAAGTATTTTAAGAAAATTTCAGAAACATAACTCTACTAACAAAGAGAAAAAGAGACGCTATAAACCCATGCACATTGAAAGCAAGACGATTAATACAAGGTTTATAATAGCCAAAGCATGTTATTTTAGCTACAACTGACTTTTATGATTTTCCTTGTTTATTTTATAATGATAATGCTTAGAAATTCTTTGTTTTACGAGCGAATTTGAACAGTGTGCGCAGCATTTACTTAGGTTATGCATGTATCTCAATGAAAATCTGATTCTATGCTTATTACAATAAGAAAAGTGGATTTTATAAATGGTAATGCGATTATAAGTATAGAATACTAACACCAACCGACTGACAATCAGTTGGTAGAGTACTCGCTCCGTAAGTGGGAGGTCGGGGGTTCGAACCCCGACCGGGTCTTACCCAAGACTTAAAAGTGGGTACTGATTGTTCTTTTGTCAAGCACTCGTCAATAATATATAATAATATATGTATAATATATAACAAGTCACAATCACCTATAGTAATAAGTTTTAATTACCTGAGAATAGGTGATTCAACATAATTTATCCCCGTGTATATAATAATTAAAACCAAAAACAGCTGTTATTGAATATTAAATGATAACAAAATGTTTAAATTTCATTTCCCCCGTAACCAGTTAGTGATATAAATATATAATAAATTCAAATCCGTTAACTATATACAGAATCTGATTCGAATAATTTTCATTATTGAGCTTAAATAGAATATTTTACCAACAACTTTTTAAATGTCGCTTATTTTGCCGATATCTGAAATAAGTTGTATTTCGTTATCTTGAATTTCCCGGGGAAAGTTAAAAAAGTTCGACTTTGTTGAAGTTCGAGATAAACGGAGTTAACGTTGTGAAGAATAGGTTTCTTGAACTTTCTTATTTACTCATATTTTGACGACAAACAAATTACTCCGTTTTTTGTATCCATTTCATTCGTGGTATGGATACTATAATCACGCCTACACTTCTGGTTGGTGGAGTTTGAGTAGTGATTAAACATGAATCCATCCATTACCATTCATGATCGGCTCTCTTGAACCGTAATTTTCACACATAAGAATACGTCGCACGGTATAAATGTGTATGAATGTGTCACACATTCCTGAACATTCAGTTTTGTACCTTTACTAAAAGTAGAAACGTATACGTCACGTGCACATTAAGTCTGAAAAAAACATATGTTAAATAATGTTCATACGAAATTATTTACACATTCTAAAGAACATTTGTTGCCTCTTAGAATGATCAAGGAACGTATTGCTTTTGTTCTTGATATTTCAGTGGATTGTGGAATATGGAATAGATTATCCAAGTTCAATTTTGGGTCAATGAGTCAAAAGTCAAGATCACGGAGGGGGTGTTAAAGATGCCATAATATCTAACACTGAATATCTTGGTAATCTTAGGACGCATTTAGTGTCCGGTCAATATCATCATTGTGTTAGATATGGGATGTAAAAAATCTTTGCACTGCATCATCACCATGTAAGGCGTGAAAGATTACTTTCAGCTTTGTTAAGTACAGTGATGGTGTTGTTGTATGAATCATAATTTTGTCGTAAATAATTGGATCATAGAATGATTTTGCAAAAATGTTAACAGTGAAATGAACACTTGCCGAGTGCAAGACTTGTGTTCTTAACTCAATAGACAAGTTTAAAGTGCTAGAGGGCGTCTATAGGTACCTGTAGTAAAGCGCACACAGGTGCTTTATTGAAGATTTCAAAACTACTACGACTGACTGGATAAAAAATTATAATAAACCCGGAAATGGTAAGGTTTGGATATGACTATGTTATTTTGTGCCAAGTTTATTTTTCAGACCTTTTAATCTTCTGTATTTTTTCTGTATCCTTTTCTATCTATGTATGCAGTATAAAGTAATTAGAACTTTTGTCCGTATACAGATGTGTAAAAGAAGAAACCCGAGAATCGCAAGTCTTACCTGACAAGAGAAGCATTTACACTCAAATTCTTATGATGGAAAGTTTACGTTTATCACTTAGTTAACATACATATTACTACCAATAAAGGTAGTTTCCCCTTGAAAAATTAGACTAAAATTTCCCAATTTGACAACTAAAATTCCCCAAAAGGCAACAGTGACACACAATCAAATAGTTTAAGTTAAATCCAGTTGTCCAAATCTGTTCTGACAGACAAAAAATGTTAGATATTGTCACAATATAAGCTCTTTGTAATGAATTTCAAAATTCTGAGCATAATATGTGACATAAAAAGGGTCCAAATTTTCCCAATCTGAAAGGTAGAAGGTAATTTTTAAAAACCATAGCAAAATCACTGCAAAAAGAGCAACAGCTCCGACTTCTCTAGAAATCACACAGATTATATATATATATATATATATATATATATTCACTGATCTTGAGTTTATTCCATGGGATGAAAACCCATCTCCCATCTTTACGCAATATTTAAAGATGGCATAAATCTCATCTTTATTATTATTATTATCATCATCATCATTATTATTATTATTATTATTATTATTATTATTATTATTATTATTATTTGTGACATATGCGAAATGTTTTTGAATGTTACGAAGATAAAACATTAAAAAATTAAGAAAATGTTCTATAATTGCTTATATCAATAGTTACACGTTATTTTAAAATTCAATTTTTATTCATTCATTCATTACTTATTTATCTATTTATTTATTTATTTATTTATTTATTTATTTATTTATTTATTTATTTAACCAATAAAATTTATTTATTTATTTATTTATTTACAAAAAATATTTTTTCTTTTGTAAATAGTCCATTTAGTTAAAACATTTTACCTTTTATTTGTTCCTAAGTTATATCAGCGACATTTAAAATGGAGGTATAAAATGTTGCTGGTGATGTTATCTCTCTCTCTCTCTCTCTCTCTCTCTCTCTCTCTCTCTCTCTCTCTCTCTCTCTCTCTCTCAAACACAGTCTTAAATTCACCATCTTACACGCGGCTGAAGATGTAATCAGACATGCTCTTCATTGAGTTGTAAACAAGCAAAATCTTCAGTATCATCATTGTATATGAAGATGCAATCAACATCCAATAAGCAACAAATGTCACGTGTCATGATTATTACTGATAACCATTTAATACCAGGTACAATCAAGATGCGAGGGTAACATTAGATACGTATTCCTGATGCTGTAAAAAAAGACTTGATACTTTATTCCGATAAATTTATTAAAAAAAAAATAAATAAAATAAAATTTTCCATGTTAAAAAAAATCTTAAAATCATTCAATTTTTTAATTTTTCTTTCTTTCTTTACACTTCCTTTTTTATATGTTTAGGGTTTGACCTATGTGACTATAAGAGAGAGAGAGAGAGAGAGAGAGAGAGAGAGAGAGATCTTATGGTTGTGGTGATATTAAAATCATCCAACAATTTTTATGTTATTTTAAGACTCTGAACAGAAACTTATTTAAGTATTAATGAACGTCTGTTTAATTTATGTTAATTAGACTTATTAATAATCAAATACATTTCATGTACCATGTTAATAAATTCAACCAGTTAGACTACCAATTCAAAAATGCAACGGACCGTTACAAATTAAAGATGAACTGTTTTTATTAGTGGATTGGAATAGAGGCTAACTGATTGACCAATCGCAGCTAGTGAATTTTTTCAAATTCATCATCATCAACAACAACAGGAAAATTATATCCCATGGACAGTCACATCTTTTCAAAATGTTGTAACATATGCAACTTTTGAGGTCTTAATCAAGGGACGCAACTCTTGATTCACCTATAGGTTCGCTATAGTAGTAAACACACGTACAGTGGCAGGGCATTTGAATTTAAGAAAGTCTAGGCAAATTATTGCACGAAGGGGAATTAACAAAGCGAGGGAGAGAGAGAGAGAAAGAGAGAGAGTAAATTTCAACATTTATTACCTGTGTGAGTGAGAGATAGAGTGGGAGGGACATTTTGTTTTTCATCTGTATTTATGTTTCTATTAATAACATGTTAAACATGGAGAGAGAGAGAGAGAGAGAGAGAGAGAGAGAGAGAGAGAGAGAGAGATTACACAGTTGTGCGTTTCTTTAATAATGAATTTTGAACTGAGGGATAGAGAGAGAAATACTTGAATCTGCAGTGTTGTACGTTTCTTTAATTATGGATTTTAAAATTGAGGGATAAAGAAAGTCACTCTGTTTGGTGTGTTACTCGGAGAGAGAGAGAGAGAGAGAGAGTCCACTTTTTGGTGTGTAACAGAATGAGAGAGTATCCACGCGCGCGTGTGTTGTGTCAGAGAGAGAGAGAGATTATCTATTTTATGTGAGAGAGAGAGAGAGGGTGAGATAGAGAGTTTAAAGTACTCTTATTATTTGAGAAAAGTTAAAACTTGTGTATACAATAATGAAGCCGTTCCTGTCTTCTCAGGTTGAACAGTATATCCACAAACCGAGATCAATGAAATAAAGTAATTAGTGTTTGTCACCTTCATTGATTAATGATCATTAGTGATCGCAGGGATATACTTAGAATATACGAAAGGATTAGTAAGGGATTTAATGAGGAATTTTCCACTGGTGAAAAAACACGTGATACCTTAAAATGTTACTTCCAATTTCCACCTGAATTGAAAATAATACATTTTAATTAATGATAATATGCATGATAATGTCTTTCTCGTATTCACTTCATGCATTCATTTATTTATTTATTTATTTATTTATTTAATTGTTATTTTATTTATTTATTTATTTATTTATTTATTTATTTATTTATTTATTTATTTATTTATTTATTTATTTATTTATTTATTTATTTATTTATTTATACCTTCAAACATTTATGGTGCCCAGTTGCAATAAGTCATCTTAAAAATAACAAAAACTTTTTCAGGTTATCTTGAAGAAAATTTACAGATTATTGTCTGGTGTATATTATTATTATTATTAATATTATTATTATTTGAAATTTAGGAATATTGAAATGTGATATTTCTTTATTCTGCAATTTCATTCTTGGACTTATCTAAAGTAGCATGTAACATTTTGTCTACTATTAACGGAAAGTCCCCTAGTGAATTCAGACGTTAGATAATTTTCTCAGTAATTTTTAAGAAGTTTCTCATTATCATAAATTATGAAAGAAATACTAGTATCTTAAAATGCGGAAAAAAGTAAAGAATATGAAACAATTTAAAAGTGTCACACTTTCTATAAAAGAGTTTGTTGTATTTGTAGATTAAAATAAACACACTTAATGTGAAAATACTTGGAAAAATTAAAATTATGCTAATTTTCAAAGTAATTTTGAAGTAATTTGCCATAAACGTTAATCTTTGAAAAACATGTCTTAAGAAGCAGAAAAAAATGTAGAATATGGAACGATGTGAAGTTTTTACAATTTTTATTAAAAACATGACGTTTTTGTTGATCAAATTAAGCATATGTATGTAAATCAACACCTATCTACTATATAACTATGAAACCATACGAATATATGCGTTATTAAAGGGTATTTTTCAAATTAATTTTGAAGAGATTTGCCATAAACGTACATATTTGAAAAACATGTCTTAAGAAGCAGAAAAAAATGTAGAATACGAAACGATGTGAAATTCTTAAAATTTTAATTTAAAACACGATGTTTTTGTTGATCAAAATAAGCATAATTATGTAAATCATCACCTATCTACTATATAACTCTATATGAGATCATACGAATATATGCGTTATTTAAGGGTATTTTTCAAAGTAATTTTGAAGAGATTTGCCATTGTCGTAAAATTATGAAAAAAATATCACGAGATGCAGAAAAATTCGTAGAATATGAAATGATGTGAAACCGTTTAGGAATATTTATATTAAATTCACAATAAAATAAAAACTATACCAGGTACATGTCTTCCCTATATAAACACTTATAAGTCACCTATATATATACGTATACCGAGCTCTATATCTGTATACAGGTGACGGATGTAAGGTGACCGTTATAGTTGGATATGGTTTCTTTTTATTATGTATTATTTTATTCTTAGAAAATAAGCATATTTTACTATAGAAATTGTAATTTGTTTAGTTTTATCATTAATCAATAATATTTTTACATTTTTTAGTTGAAACATCTTAATAAAAAAATATCATCTAGAAAAAATTGGCCGACCTTTTGAAATTTGACAGATTTTTTCTCGGAAACGCGGTGACGTCACAACAATGGCGGACGATTAGCAACGGGGAAGCTGAACCTTGGTTACGGTAGCTGTATATATATGGTGAGATACAGGTAAGCTGCTGTATTTGTTGTTATCTGTTAATACGCAAGGTTGCATTTCAATTTGGATTATCATTATGTCATACGAATATATGAGTAAGCTTACTGGCGAATCAAAAAGCTGATATTTGCAAAAATTATCTTCTCTGAAATTGTCAGAATGTCCTTATCAGTTACCAGCAGATGCATGGAGAAATGATCCTATAAAATGGCCAGAAATTATGGGGAGAAGTGTAATCATACTTGATAGATTCACCAGGTAAAATTTGATTTACTTTCCCATTTGATTTTTCATGTTAAACCTATCATTTTTACACATACAAATAACAATGCATTTTTTATTTTATTTGCAGTTCTGCATCTGAATAATGAACCATATTAAAGAGGAATGTACTATTTTTATTCCTCTGTTCTATTTCAAGTCAAACATTGAAATCTTGTCATCTACTTAGAATTTCAAGTACAAGTGGTTTTTCATAAATAAATTAATTAATTAATTAATTAATTAATTAATTAATTAATTAATTAATTAATCAAATAAATAAGATAAAATAAAAAAAATTAAATTAAATAACAACCGAGAACATATTTTAATAATCTATGTAATTGATTATTTTCATACTAATGATTTGTGTTTAACTATTACAAATAAAATATCTAATTTTTGGTCAGTTCTTAGCTATTTGTTTACCCCGCCTAATCAACAAATTGAATATCTGTTCAACCAACATCCACCAAATTTGTTAATCACGAATTAAAAAAAGTTAACATTTATTTTCAATCATCAAAAAATCAAAACTATATATACATGATAATCAATGAAACCAAATACGTGAAAAAGAACAAAATAAAATAAATGAACAATAATGTATTATGATAAATTATCATATAATTTACAAAAAATGTAAAAACAGTCTTTTAAATATGACTCTTATTTCAGAAATTTGTCACTGTTATTTTGAAAAAAATATATATATGTTTGTATATATTGACACATGTATGCTATTACATGTGAATGAAAATTTTAAACATATGTTGCACTTTTGTATTATATGTTATGACAGCCCTTTTATTTAATATATTCCAATTTGACAGGGTCACGGTCCCTAGAATTTTAATTTATCTGAGCTTTTTAAAAATCTTTCCTCCAACACAAAAGCTAATTTGGACCCATTTTGCAAACAAACAAACATAAATAAATAAATAAATAAATAAATAAATAAATAAATAAATAAATAAATAAATAAATAAATAAATAAATAATTTAATCATATAGGTAGGATTCTATCTATCTATATATTTTTGACAGTATTCCATTTATGTAAATTACACTGTAACATGGTAATAATGATCAGGACACTGAATTTTAAAATTAGGCCCTAGTCACACTGTCACGTTTCGAGCATCTCGTTTTGTTACGTTTCTAAAAATCAACGAAACGTACCGATACGGGAATATACGTGCTGCAGTGTAGTCCATATAGAGCCGGTCCGATATGGACTACACTGCAGCATATACGTAACGAACCGTAGCGACACGTAGTAGAAACGACATTATATACGTAGCAAAACAACACAAACGTGGCCAAAAATCGATGCGTAGTACATACGTATCGAAACGTAGTTGAAACGTAGTGATGCGTAGTAAAACCGTAGCAGATACGTATTGAAACGTAGAATAGACGTGTGAATACGTTTTACTACGTATGTGCTAGGTTTCGCTATGTTTTAGTAAGTTTTATCAAGTTTTATGTTACAGTTTACTACGGTTCGTCACGGTGTACTAGGTACATCTACGTATCGCTACGTATTTCTATGCACTGCTACGTATTGCTACGTTTAAAAAAAGCATACACACTGTCTCCCAACAATCTAGTCAAACATTCAAACATGTAACAGTCCTACGTTCCCCCTGCCGTTTAATCAGAATTAGGCATATCATAAAGTCGCATTTATTAGAACGAGGCTTAATGCGGCATAAAATTTAGTTCTTAGTTTCGGCACATTAGTTTTTGCGGACGGACGGACGGATGTGTTAAGAAGTGTTGAAACGCATAAAGAAACGAACCACTGGTTACTTTGGAATTTGGAGTATATTACCATGCGTATTTATATATGTTCCAGACCGTACGAGGATTTGGACAGTAAGCGTATGGAATATGTCATATGTGCGTCAAGTAACTTTGGTTTAAGAATATTCAGATATCATCAAATAAGAATTGAATGTAATTTTGGGTTGTTTTATCCTTATTCAAAAGAGTCGATTGCGGCACTTTTAATAGAGTTAGCGCTTTATGTTTAAAATGTGTGCATGGTCAGCGCTTTTACACACAATAAAACATACTTATGTAGCATACAATACTTAAATAAAACCATGTCCAATTACCACCAGCATTAAGAAGAATCAACATACTTACGTTCCGACCCTTAGTTGGATCCGTGCTATGTGGGGTCCTAAAAAGCCAAATTTTTCTCTGATCCATTTATCTCTTTGGGTTTCTTCTTTTCTACCAGATCCTGATTCGTTTCCTTCCCGGGTCAGTCTTCCCAGTTGCGATCTTATTGATTCTATCCAAGTCCGTAAACTTTTCCAATCATCTATCTCAAGTTCAGTTGCCTTTGCTTGCCACCTTGCATTCTTAAGCACAGAATCTTTGTACTGATAATGACATATAAATGACATAATTCAAATCAAATGAAATCTATTCAACCAAAGAGATTTTGACCTCAGATAATCAATATCAAACTACAGTTCAATCTTATCCCACCTCAGATAAGTTATTAGACAAAAATATATACATAAATATTTAAAGAGTATACACTATTTAAAATATTTCAAAATGCAAGATTCGAAATTACCAGTTAATTGCATACAGACTAATAATTGATCAGGCGATGTTTCTTTGCTTTTACACGAGTTACACTTGAATCATACACACCTTTATTATATAGCAACTCATTTTCTCTGTACCATTCAACAACGCCGTCTTGTTGTTCCTGAGTCAGCTCTAAAGGTTTCTTTCGTTTTCTTTTTTCATTGCCTTGTGTGTCACAATCTTGGGTTTGATCTGGTTTCCTTTTCATATTTGAGAATTACATGCACTCGTAGAGTTTTCGGGTGATTTTGGCACGTTTTACATTGACTGTGAAACAGCATAATTAGAAACAGTATCTCACATCTCAACTTCAGCAGTGACGAATGCAGAAATATATTTTGAGGGTTGCCCAAATTCGCTGTGCCACTTCCTGAAAATACCATTATGATAAAAGCATGGTAGATCCAGATCATTAACAACTCAAGGCACAAAATCCCAAGAAAAGGAGTGGGATTCATGGTCCTATCTTACATAAATATAAACAGGCAAGAGAAAATTCCAGTTGCTCAACCGAACCTTGAACCTTCCCAATACTAATGGGATACTCTATTGTTTGAGCTACATATACCTGACCATTTTTTGAACACCAATCCATGCACCACATTCAGATTTCTCATCCTTTTTTAACTCTGCTTGCTTGAATCTCGACTCAGATTTGTTGGTGGGCCACTTTCCATTGCCATTCAAGCTTTAACATGTAATAGAAATGGGTGAAAAGGAAAAATGCAGAAGTTTAAACAAAACTGTTGACTTTCTGGATATTAGCATAGTGGTCTAAGGTATACACTTAAAGATAATTTATCATCACATTGTCTAGGTTCAAATCTCTGACAAATCCTTGTATGAGATCCTTAAACTGACTGTCTTGTTAAGAGTGAAAAAAATCTTAATTGGAGCATAAAACACCAATTTTAAATCAGCAGGGTGCTCTACTGACTGGCCTAACAGGCTATCTATCCAGCTTAGCCTGCCACAGAGAGACAGTTTTCATATTGTCTTGAAAACTGTTGGGTGTCTTATCTGGCATTCACTTGCATAATAGTTATTTATCTTATAAGCAAGAGATTAAACAAAATAAAATTCAAAACTGAGAAAAATATAGCATTATGCAGTCTAGCTGCTCTAAGGATACACATCTAGCCCTATGTTTTAGATGTTCAGACCACCAATGTATATAAGTCACAATGTATGGGTTAGCCCCTACAAAATTTGATCCAATTAATTCCTGATGATAATAGTTCCAAGGTTGAAATCGCCATTATTCATCAGTCTGGAATCAATCTAGATACTTTTTACTCTTGTTTTATAACAGAAAGACCAATTTTCAATTTCCCATCCAGAATTTTATTTTTTTGTTTACCGGTAAGGCATTTTAGAGTTATCTCTTTTCAAAATTTATTTTTTTCTCTTTAACACTATTTTCACGATTAATAATAAAGTTAACACATAAATCAGGTATAAAACTTTCAAGGTACCAGTATAACACCTTTTGATAAATAATATATTAAATGAAATCATTTTGTTGAATAAAATAAACATTCTTTCATTGAATGTAGGAATTTTATTAAATGTTTTCTTAAATTCTCTTTTGTTATATTAATTATTTTTAACCATTTACCATTATATAATCATTATAGGTAGAGATTGGTAATTTGATGCACTATTTAGAAAGGTGAACTCTCTCAGGATTTATGATGTCGTTTTGCTGTAGGTCAAAAATGCTGGGGGTAATCGTGTCTTTGTATTATTGTTTAACTCTTTTTTTTTTTTTTTTTTTTTTTTTTTTTTTTTTTTTTTTTTTTTTGCATTTATAAGTTTTAAAAATTTTGCTGTTTCTCCGAGTGTTTTAGTGTCTCATAAGTCAAAGAGGCTGGGAATAATCATGTGTTTTATTTACATTTAAATGTTTTGTTGCATTGATTACTTGCGACAATTTCATAAAATAAATAAATAAATACAAGCTCATGATTATGTGAAGTCTTGGATTGTAACTGTAAGATGCTTGAAAATATTTGACAAGACTTTTTAAAAAAATCGGAAATGTCGGGTTGGAACTAACTTGGTGATTGGTGAAAATAAACATGAGTTATTTTGAATTTATAATATGTAACTCTTAAATATTTTCATTTTTTCCCTCATCATAAATAAATAAATAAATATATTTATTATAATAATTATTATTATTATTATTATTATTATTATTATTATTATTATTATTGTTATTATTATTATTATTATTATTATTATTATAAATGATAATCTTTAGTTAATTCTTTGATATGCATGATTGGTTCAAGAATCAAGATACATAGTGATTCCAAATTTTTACACTTGTAACACCTCATCCTGTCTTGTGAATACTTGTTATACAGTGATGATTTAATTCATCTTTAATAAACAGTCCTGATATCTTAATTAATGAGATTAACAATAAACAACAACACATGTCAGGAAGATCTCATTTCTCATTCGATTGCGGAAGTATCCCAATTTGCAACTGTGAACCACATTACTGAGTGTAAAACTACTGACATAAACCTGGTTGTGTATTTTATTTTTCATTATAAAATCCAGAGAAATGAAAGTCAAATATTGGATTTTTTAATTACCAAACAAAAAAATAAATTAATAATTAATAATAATAACAAATAAAAAAATCTATATCTATTTGCACACACACACACACACACACACACACACACACACACACACACACACTGGAATCCAATCCCACTGGCAAATTGTAATTTAGGAAAGTTTTGTCTGTTTTGCTGTCAGTGTTTTTTTTTTTTTTTTTTTTTTCAGGTACTCCAGTTTTCTCCACCATCCAAGAATTAATCTCCTTGATATATATGAAAGAATTTTGACAGGGGCTTTAAACAATACTCCATTCACTAACTCCTGTATGTCATTCAATATGTGCCACTGTATGGTTTTAAACCACAAAAAAAAAAAAAAAAAAACAAACTTTAATCTGAGTTAGTATTCATATTTTTTAAAACTTTTTTCTGTAGACTAAGAAGAACTGATGATTTATAAAGGATAAAAAAGAAGTGAAGCCTACTGGGTGAAAGAGAGAGTACAGTGTGAAGATGATAAGAAATGTAGACATTGTTCCTTTGGATGAGTAAAATTTGAAGAAAAAAAGGAAAGCATTTTGGTATACAAAGTTAAACAACTTAGGAAATAACTGTGCAAATATAACAATATAGTCATTACCAAGGATCCAGCACCAGAGAATCCCAGATGGCTTGTTCAAAGACTGTCATTAGTCCTGTCATACTATTTAGGGATTTTTTTTAGTTCTATATGCATTGAGTTTTGCATTGATTTTAAAAGTTAAGGTAGTATCCAATTACCTAATTTGAATGACTGTTTAATAGTGACAAATGAAATATTAATTTGAGTTCCTAGGATACAAATCTTGAAAATTAAAACAAAGTCAATTTTACCCTAAATATTGTATATTCAGCAAATTTTAGCCATACAATTTTCAGTGTTTTTATGAATTTTATACCAAACATTATTTTCTTTGATTTAAGTGCAATTTTTAGCTCACCTGAGCTGAAAGCTCAGATGAGCTATTGCTATCCATCTTCGTCCGTCGGGCGTCATCCGTCGTGCGTCGTCCGTCGTGCGTAAACTTTTTACATTTTAATCTTCAAATGGCATGGGACTCAAAATGGGGAAATTGTAAGGCACTGAGTGGGGAAATTGCTAAAAACTATATATTTGTCACTATATCGTGAAAACTTTTAACTTTTTGTTTAGGCATGTATATTAGAATATTGTAGGTATTGACATGACAATCATTTTGATATATGGAACAAGGTTATATGTTGAAAGGTCAAGGTCACAGCTGCAGAAGAAGACTTAAATTACTAATTATCTTGAAAACTATTTACTTTTTGTATAGGCATGTATATTAGAATATTGTAGGTATTGACATGGCGATCATTTTGATATATGGTTCAAGGTTATATGTTCAAAGGCCAAGGTCATATCAACATAAGAATACTAAAATTATTAATTATCTTGAAAGCTATTAATTTCATGCATAGGCATGTATATTAGAATATTGTAGGTATTGACATGACAATCATATATGGTTCGAGGTCATACATGTTCATAGGTCAAGGACATAGCTGCATAAGTATACTGAAATTGATTAATGATTTGGAAATTATTCATTGCACTACAGTTACTTCATGCATATTATTTAAGCTACTTATAAATGAAATGTGAGTGGATATATTTCTGATTAAGTTTTATGGGAGTTCTTAACTTGAGAAAACTTTTAAAGTTTCTGTACTTAATATATTATCTATTGCACTTTGCAAACAATATTGGACATATCTTCATGTGAGCGTTAAGGCCCATGGGCCTCTTGTTTATATCAATATTTATATATTGAAGATGGTGTAGACTTCACATAAAATGATACAAAAGAAATATCTTAATGATGAAAGGTTTCTGAAAAGTTTGGCTGAGCTTTATAAAGATCAAAGAAAAATCTGATGAGACATATAATAATGAAAGGTTGCGTAAAGATGTCGTAAAGATGAGAAAAGTGGCATACTATAATTATTAATTGGTTGGTATTTACGAAAGTTTCGGAAGCTCCCTAATAAATCTGCATTTAAACGCCTACAAATTAGCTCTTCCAGAGCTCTTTCTTATGATAAGTCAATGAATTATTTTATTTATTGATTCACGGGATCATGAAGTGCATTTTATTATAAATATTTTTCATTCAAAACGCTAAACAAAAAAGCCCGATGAAGAACCCATCTCTTCGTCTGTTCAAACACATAATCCTGTGAAAAATTATACAAAACCGTCCGACTCCTAATCTGATCATGTGAAACGTATCTGTTTGAATGATTATCGTTAATTAAGTCTTGGTTGTCATTTGATAACGCAACTGGTTTCGCATGTAAATTTTGCATTTAGACGGCAAGATAAACAGTTTTACCTCTGGATCATGCACTAACTATCGTACTTCAACACTTCTACGACACCAATCATCTTCAGATCATAAAAAATTGTTTGTTGATATTGACTTGCAAACTACTTCTGAACAATTAGTTTAAACTTTGTACAAGGCAAAAAAGCTATATTTAGTGCTATGGGATCTGTTCATTTGTTCTTCAAAGGAAAAAGTGCCTACATAAAAATGTAATTCTTTACTTGAATTGCAAACACTCCAGGGTTGTACAGATCTAGGAAATTTGCACTCTGGTTGAAATGCTACCTATATGCCTGATTTGACCCCTATTTAGAAATCATATCCCACTTCCTTCAGTTCTAGATTGAACACTTATGGCAGCATAGATATATCAAACACAAACATGTTCTACTGACTTCGTCAACCAATTATGTACAACGGCCAAAAAGATTAACTTTCTCATATTGGCGAAAAGGATTTTCAGACTGGCGACATGTACATTGTTGCAGAAGATGGGTTGGCGAAACCAAAAAAAGATTCCAGGGCTAGCTCTGATTAAGTCATAAAGATGGCATGAAATAAATTTTTTGCTGCTTAGCTCAATAATACTGACAAATTGATTAAAGATGGGAAAAGATGAATATGACCACAAATAAAATAAATGATTTAATTAAAGATTGTTTAAAGATACCATAAAGGTAAGGTGATGCATAAAGATAGCGCGAAGTCACTTGCATGGCAATATAAAGGTATGTTTTTGATTGAACATTGCGTAAAGATAAATGGTTGCGTAAAGATGGCGTAAAGATAAATGGTTGCATAAAGCTCGCGTAAAGATGGCGTAAAACCACTTGATTGGTATTACCCTGGTAGAAATCCTGGATTTAAGATTGCGTAAAGATGGCGTAAAGATAAATGGTTGCATAAAGCTTGCGTAAAGATGGCGTAATGCCAAAAGGTCTTTAAGAATCTTTACGCAATGGCGTAAAGATAGCGTAAAGGTGGCATAAAGACAGCGTAAAGATGGCGTAAAGAAATCTTTACGTCATCTTTACGCAATATTTACGCTGTCTTTACTTAATGCGTAAAGATGGTTTTTCGTCCTGTGTTCGGTATATGAGTGACAGAAATGTAAAACGTAGTGAGGAAAGTCGTGCCTTTTCACACATTTCAGCTACCTCCCTTTAAAAACATAATAGTTACAGCAATTCTCATGATTTCTTGTCAATGGCGATAATAATAATAATAATAATAAGAAGAAGAAGAATCTGGTGTAAAACAACGAGTCTCTTATCTTTTTGGGAGACCGAATAAACAACTATTTAAAAACCATTTTGATATTTTTTTCAATTCCTCCAACATTTAAATTAACATTTACTCATGCCTATTTTAAACCACTTCTCTTTGTTAAGACCAGAGAATCTACTATCAAAATTCATACAAAGACGTGTTCGTCAAATGGGTCTTTGGGCGAGAAAATGTAAAACTTTCGATGTACTATGAGTTGCTTAAATAAGGGGGTTATGAAGATTTCACAATGCCTAGCTACATGTGACATATCCGTACGTAATTGTCATACATGTGTGAAAAATTTGTGCGAATTTGTCACATGTGTGATATGTTCGTATGTGTGAAAATAACTACTCAAAGCTTGGTAGTTATTAAACCAGGCTTTTTTAGTCAGATAACTGTTTGTCTATGTGAAACAATTATCGAATTACGACAACCATAAGTCGGTTTAAAAACATTGAGGTTGTTATACAAACGCGACAAACTCCAGACTGAAGTTTATTGAAAATTTTATAGAAAAATGTGTTTATTCGGGAGATCAAGCAGGATATAGCCGCCAATTACGGAAATTATTTTGATATGAATTATGATTTATATTACGAATTAACCGAATTATATTTATTTTATTGATTTCTCCTGTCATGAAAAAATATACTGTGCAAAGAAGGTAAAGTGATATGTCCGGAGTAGCAGATGTCTAACTGTTAACAATGTAAATAGAGCTCGGTAGGAATATAAAACATGGTTGTGTCTGACTGTGATACAGTAACTGTTTTCTGAATAAATAAATGTATTCGGTATACCATTGTATAGTTTAGTAAAGTTCAATTTTATTGCAGTACTTCCTACATTTCTTTAAACTTCGTATGTAAAAGACCATTTGTGACGTTATTTTCCCAGACTGGAACCTAATAAATGGTTAAAGTTTTCATTTAACGTAATTTAAAGAACAATTGTTACAACAACATGGAACAATAATAAAACTCAACAGTTAACATATGTTGCATAAATTGTGAACATACATGTGTGAAACTAAGGCTGCACAGCTTAGGATGGAGGCGTCCTTAAACACAATGTGAAGTTTCATATGGAAACCGTATATGAAATGACCAGTTACAATCAATTGCAGTACAAAATAAATAATAAATAAAAACAAACAAACAAATTATTATTACTGATAATAGGACACAACACCGAATTCTCACAAAAGCTCATATATATATATATATATATAGAGAGAGAGAGAGAGAGAGAGAGAGAGAGAGAGAGAGAGAGAGAGAGAGAGAGAGAGAGAAAGAGAGAGAGAGAGAGAGAGAGAGAGAGAGAGAGAGAGAGAGAGAGTTATTGCTGCTGCTGGTTGAAAATATCAATTGACCAAATAGTTCTAATTTTCATACTTTGTATTAACAGTGTGCCTAAGACTCAAATGTTATAAGGAAATTTCTGGTGTAAAAGTCAGTATTGGAATAAACGTGAGCAAAAAAGGCAACCTGAGAAATAAACATAACAAGGCAAGGCACTATAAGAACATTGCCATCAAGTTGAGTAAATTTCATGTCGTCGTTTAGTTAAGCAAAATTCAAGTTACTCCTTTTATCATAAATTTAACGTTCAATATTGTTTGTAGTTGTAAGATCAGTTTTCAACAAGTCAAAGATTTGAAGCAAATACAATCCGGAACAACCATCTATTCATTCAATGTAAAAGGGGAATATGATAACAGCTTCATGGTCTCAAAATAGAATTGTCATGTACTTCTTTTGAATTCCATTATAATTGATATGTGCTAGTTTTGAAATGAATTATTACATAAACTTCAAAAGTAGCACATGACAGTATGAAAATTTAAAAACTTAATTATAAATTTTAATTATCAAAAGATATGACGACGTTATTATGATGTCATAAACAAGCTTTTGTTAAATACGGTAATACATTGTTTATAATGTAAAAAAAAAAATCATTCCTAAGCGGTAAACTTACTTTTAAAATACATTGCACAGATTTACGTTACACATCAATTTTGAAAATCAAAATGGAAAGTCATTGTGTTTTATATTTCCAGGTCACAATCCCTTTATATGCCAAAAACACTTGCAACTTTTTAATATATAAATCAGAGTTAAAAACCCAATGAACCTACTCACAATATTTAATTGAACAATATATATATATATATATATATATATATATATATATATATAATAAAATAAATAAATAAGTACAACACGATTTTGTAAAGCATTAGCGCTTTCATTACATCTTCAGACGCTTTACATAGTAACATTCATAACATAATATTTACAATAGAATAATAATTTCTACGTTGAACCCAGTTTGATTTTTGTTTTCATTATTCGCATAAACATCGGTTTTTCACATCGCGCATGAATCCAATTCTGGTTTTTCCCTAACTGACCTATTTTTAGCTATCTGTTTTTATCTCACAAAACCACGTACATACTTCGATATTTCCTTCTTTTTTCAAGTTTTTTCACGTTATAGCAACATAAATATTTTTTCAAAAAATAAAAAAATATTTACAATACCTATTGAATTCCTATGATGAACTCATTGTAGAAAATCTAGAACATTAGGCAATTCCCGTGACCTACTTTTATCAATCAATTTTTAACATTCAAGCCATCACATTTTATAGTGTTCAATATTTAATTAAATATACATTGAAAATGAAAGAAAAAATATTGAATTTTAAATGAATAAATAAATAAATAAAATATTTGTTTCGATTTTTATTGTATACTTAAAAATATTTCCATCGTCAGGGTGTTCTAAACGCTACACGGCACACTGCATGCGGGCCACTACCAAACAAGCTATGAGCGATGCTGGTGTTGAGACCAGACAGATAATGTTTATGAGCGGTCGTCGTTATGAGGCTTCTGTCAGGAGCTACTCTTGCGACTGTTTGACCATGCAAAAACATGCTTTAAGTTCGCAGCGACGCTACTAATACTTCTGCCGAAATTCCCTCTGCATCCGACCATGCTTCTTCTTCTCTACCAGCAACTGATAATCACGTGATGGTTCCATGCTCGGACCTGTGCACAACCTAGTCCAACAAAACGTCGCGCATTGGTGTTTCCAATACCCTGTCATCCATACAATCGGGATTTTTTGACAAATTCAACGTTTAATAGCTGTAATTTAACAATCAATATGAATTTGTAACTTTGTTTGTCTATTCGAATAAAATTGTATGAAATGTTCTTTTGCTTCCAGCGTACTATTTTTTAAGCCGTCTATTACGTCACACAATCAGTGAGAAGGCGGGAATTATTTTGATTGACATATTGGCTGTTCCCAGAATGTTTACATTGCCGACAGATTCGGTATATACCGGTTTTTCTTTCTTATTTGTATGACGCATTTGAGAAGTTTGTAAAAAGAATGTTAGAAAAAATATTGTAAATATAAGAATTGACTGTCATTTTTTCCTGGGTTATCAAGGAATGAACCAGATTTTAAAACTAGCAAATCTAAAATGAACTGCTTCGGGTTCAAATCTTCGCTCTCGAGTAAGAGTGCAACAAATAGATAAACCAGAATATAGAAAAATTAAATTAAGTGAACATTTAGATAAGTGCGGAAAATTTTTTTTTTATATTTCCTTTTTACAAATTATTTACAGACAATGCAATTGAAAGAAAAGAAAAAGAAAAATACTTTATTAGAACCCTTATGCCAAAACTTAACAGTCTAGCATAATTATCTCCCATAATAATGACGTCATCGTATTGTTAATATGAATAAAGGCACTGCCTATTGACGAACGTAGTAATAGAAGATTGTATCTGGTATAACTGATGGGCAAGACATTGGGACATTAAATATCGGACATTTACATTATGTAAACATTCGGACATAACCGTTTTACTGAGGGGAAAATAAGAGGTGTTGCGCATGTCACTCGTGTTTATTAGATTATCACCCTTTTCTTTTTCATGTTAAGACGAAAGTTTTTCCTTTAATAACGACGGGTTTGCTCGGCTTAATGATCTTGTTACCAAGGATACTTGATAACGCTCTACTGGAGATCGAATTATTTTTCAAATTACGAGGAAAGTATATGCTGTAAATACATTTATGTAGAACTTTCGACTTATTTTGTTTATTGTTTCCACAACTAACAGTCTTATTGACGAAATAAAGATTTTGATTTTGTTTAACGCGTAATGGAGACGAGATAATAGGAGATTTTATTCTACTTCCGTATTGTCCTATGGGGAGAATATTCCATGAACTTCCAGTATTCAAAAGAAATGAATGGATGGTCTACTGGTTGAACACATGATTTCCATATATCACATACGCGTTATCTATAGAACGAACTTCGTTTCGTCGCGGCTTTGCCGCGACTCACTACGTTCGTTATCATGACGTATTTTCTAAATGATGTCATCACTATTTACTTTGTTACTATGTTATGAATGTTACTATGTAAAGCCAAGCTCCAAAACAGCGTCAACCTCCTAGCTCCGTTTTGATAAAAGAGGTACGAATGTTGGCCGCTGTTCGGAGCTTGATGTAAAGCGTCTGAAGATGTAATGAAAGCGCTAATGCTTTACAAAATCGTGTTGTTTATTTATTTTATTATATTCTACCGGACACTGAGAAACTTATTTTTCTTTATATATATATATATATATATATATATATATATATATATATATATATATAAATTGTTCAATTAAAAAATTATGAGTAGGTTCATTGGGTTTTCAACTCTGATTTTAAACTGTTATAGCTGAATAACATGTACTTAAACGTGCACGCACACACACGCACGCGCACTGATCTAAAGAAAGTTAGGCATTTCGAGAAAGTTTTATATAACCTTACTTTACCGTTTAAATTATTGATTATTTTATATAACTAATACACGTGTTGTCTTTGTGTACTTAATTGTCCTATCTAATCAATTATTAGTTAACAGATAAGGCCTGTACGATCTAAAGAGAAGACTTTTAGGAATCAAGTAGGTTTATACCCATTCATTAATTAGGTTTAATAATGTCTGACACGAAATTGTTCAGATTATTAAGCTTTTCGTTTATAAAATGTATTTTACGAAAGTTTGCGACATACCCAGTAGAAATATTTCTAAATGATATCACGTGACACATGAATGGCCAGTTTTACAAGGATCTTGTCATTTAGTACAATGCCTATCTTTTATCGTTGTACTCAAATCCCATACTTTACTCTTTGTTGGTGATAAGGATTATTTTTTCCAGAGATGACCTTGAACTAAAACTACAGTAAAGTGATAAGTTACAACTTCACAAGAAACCGGAAACACGTATGTTTCTTATAACAATTAACTTTTTTTCTTTTTATCATCTTTCCTCATTCTTTATCTAGTTGTTTGTCCATTGTTTTGACACTTTGCCAAGTAATCTTTATTGCTCGCTTTGTCTGTATCCAGACTTATACTGGACTTACCAGAATTCCTTGTTCCTTTCCTTTTCAAAATTGACTTTGCACGTGACGGGTGTAGGTAGCTAGACAGGAGGTGCTTATCCTTCTGGATCACCCGGCCTCACTTCCTTGTGGAAGTTCACGTGTATAATTAAATTTGTCTTTTTCAAAGTTTTTGCTTTGTTTTTAGGGATTGTAATTTGGACATGGACTCATCCATGTGTCTTTGTCTTTTATTATTATCACATGCAACTTCTAAATTTCGTTTTCTTTACAACTATCCCTACCAGTGTCTTTAGTACTGAACACTTTTTTGTCTATAACTTTACACTTTGCCATAATTTAAAGACTCTTTGAATGTATTTAAAGCGTAACCATATTAAATTTAGTATAGTTGTTAGTGAAACTTGTAGAGGTACACATTTGCAGAGTTACCATTAATCGAATGTTTGAGGTGAAAGCGTTTTTTTTCTCTAGAGTTGAGTTCGAGTTGAGTAATTGTGCTTAACGTCCCAGTCAAGAATATTTCATTTATATCGAGACGTCGCCAGCAAAAGGCGAAATGCAGAAATTTTGCCTGTGCGTTGCGCTGATGGCATTATACAGCAGGATTCTTTATAGTGCCACGACTACATGACACGGGACCTCGTTTATTTTAAGTTCCCCTCCGAGAAAACCGTGACTTTCATTCCGTAATGCCGAGTGCTTGGTGAAACAACAACCACTACCCACTTTCAAGTCTTGGGTCAGACCCGGTCGGGGTTAGAACCCACGACCTCCCAGCTACCGCAGTTTTTTTTTTTTTTTTTTTTTTTTTTTTTTTTTTTTTTTTTTTTGGTACAATGTTGACCAAGGAGTTGTAAATTTAAAAGTTTTTTTAAAGAAATAAGAAAGTAGTTTATATATATATATATATATATATATATATATATATATATATATATATATATATATATATATATATATATATTGTCATGTACATGTAGTTTATCAGTTTGTTCAAATTTAAGCTTAAAAGGTATACCGTGTATTCAAAATTTATTGTAATATGAAAACAATGCTGCTGTTAGTCTTTATTTTGTTATTAACCATATTTTGTTTCCATATTTTTCTTACTGGTTCGAAATAGTGAACCCATGTTTCATCACCAGTAACCATGTTTGCAGATCGTCTTTGATAGAATTTGGGAAACATTTTGAGCAATTGCTTAGTGGTTTGTACTTGTACTCATTTTTGGTTATCTGTCAATATATGTGGTATCCATCTGGCAGAAATTTTTTGTACTTTCAATATACGTTTTAAAATGAAATGCATTCGAGATAGCCTTCGCATATCACGAATCGTATATATGCCATCACTTCAGTTATTTCCCTGAAATCTTTATTACCGAATGACCGAGTTTTGTGCAAATTTTTATATAAGCTCTAATTTCTTCAACCCGTTTTCCAACCATTTTTGCAACAGTGGTCAAAGACTGGCTCTGTTGAAATATAAGTTCTGAAAATATAATAGCTTGCAAAAATACTAGTTGAGGAAACAAATTTCTTATGGGAACAAACAAAGGTTCACAACGACATGTTAAAATTGTTGTTGGTAATATTGTATATAATTGTAAACATACCAAAAAAAGCGCGATCAATCCATTAGAAATCAATTTTAATCATACAAAGACGATCGACTAATTTAAATACTCAGGTTTAAAAAAAAAAAAAAAAAAAAAAAAAAAAAAGGGGCACAAATTTGCAAATATCATAACGACACACCGCTTATCAGTAAGCAAGTGATCATAAAATACTCGTATTTATTAATAAACATGTGTCACCGAATTATGTAATAATAACCTTGTACTATGTCAAACTTTCTTAATAAATAAGTTTAGAGACACTAAATTACTATTGGTTTACACGTGTTTTTAATTGAACAATACATGTTATGCATGACGCCGGCTTTATTTGCACAGACCTGACATTCGGGGTTTTTTCATTTCTATTGGTTATTGAAAACATGAGCATTACAGTCTTGTTTTTTACTGTAGACTATTTATGTTAGCATTGGTTTCTAAGTGACCATTTGCATGCTTGTAATTCACCGAATAAAACGTGTTTCAGTTTATAAATGACCATTTTATATTGCTGTGCTACATTAAGTGTTTAAAGGTATAGAAGAATGCTTAGTTCATGATACCGTTTAAATTTGAATCACGGTTTTTATGCATAACTGATCTCTAGTTTCAGGCGTAACAAAATGGCGACCACCATTATAAGGAGCATCTTGACTTGCATATGTAGACAACCAAAACAGGGTAGGTCACCAGGAGAGAGAGAGAGAGAGAGAGAGAGAGAGAGAGAGAGAGAGAGAGATTAAATATAACAGCTGCTTAAAAATTGCATACTTTGTTGTATCAATAGCAGGGTTCAATGACAGCTAACTTTTGGCAACAAAATAATTTAAGCTTTTTGAAATCAAATAATGGTGTCTTTCTTTATTTTATCTTATTGTTATTTTCCTAAGTAATATTCAAAAATATGTTTTATTATTTACCTATTTTATGAATGGCGTTATTCGAATTCAACATAAATTGATACTAGTTATTCATATTATCATTATAAATTCAGTTTTAATATATATTTTTCAGCTAAGAAAGTAATTCAAAATTCACAGAAGTACAGTACTTATTATGGAGTTAACGGAACAAGAGTAGGTAGATACATGTATGCAATGCTAACGTTTTATATCCGTGTTTCACTTATAATATAAGTCGTACGGGGATATCCCAGCCAGTTTAAAACTTAACAAGACAAAAGCGGGTATTCTAAATGATCTAATCAGCGTGTATTTCTTTATTTAAATATTTGAACCAATCAATAATCATTTTAAATCAGTTTTATGAACCGTGAGGTCTATTCTTTGTGCAGACTGATAACCTCAAATTGTTGCAATCGTTTATTATTATTGGTGAATACATTGTTCAGGCATGTATCAAGGCCAAAATTAAAACTAAATATATACCTTATTTATTTATTTATTTATTTATTTAAAAAAAACACAAAACACAAAAAAGAATATCGCAACAAGGATCGAAAGCATTATATGCACTACTCAACTCTCTGCGGAATATTTATATCGATGTTAAACAGAAACTATTATTATTTGACAGTATGGTTGGATCTATTCTCCATTATGGTTCGGAAGTTTGGGGATTCCATCGTTCCCATGAATAGAAGTTGTTTTTAATCAATTTTGTCGCTATATCTTGTGTTTATCTAAAAATGCCTCCATTAGTTTTATGTGTGGCGAACTTGGTCATCTCCCAATAAATATTATAAGAAAACATAGAATAATTAAATATTGGTTTAAAATTATTATTCATAGACCTGCATTTGTTTACGATATCTATAAAGTGCTTTATAATGATGTATTACTGGGTAAACATAATTGGGTGTTAGATGTTCGAGAATTATTGTATTCTTTGGGTTTAAATGACGCGTGGATAAATCAAGACTTTATAAGTGACGATTATGAAGTTGTTAAACAGCGCATAAATGGTCAGTATTTCCAGCAATGGCTTGCAGCCATTAACTCGTGTGAAAGGTCATCAAGCTATGTGACTTTTAAAACAAACTTTGATTTAGAAACTTATCTATCATATAACTTTAATATATCATTATTAACAAAGCTTTGAAGTGGAACTTTAGCACTTAATATAGAAACAGGTCGTTATGACAATATACAGAGAGAGCAACGATTATGTTCAATGTGCGATATGAGTGTGGTTGAATCCGATTATCTTTTCATACTTGTGTGTCTAGCATTACGGTCACTACGACTCTCATATTTACCAAAATATTTTTGTATGTGGCCAAATACCTTCAAGTTAAAACTTTTATTGAAAGGAGATTCTCTTAAAACACACGTAAGCTTTGCCAGTACTTATTTCATGCATGGAAAAAAGGTGTCTATTATTAGCATTGTGACTGTTCTCTATAATACAATATTTTATATTTATTATATTATCCAAATGTCATTGTTGTCAAAAATAATATGTATATTGCTACAGCAAATTTTGCTTTTTGCAAATAAAAGTCATTCATTCATTATTTATTTATTGTTAAAAAAAAACTTTGATTTTATGGAGATATTCTCCGGCTGCAAATCTTAATCAACTAAACCTTACAAAAACATAAAATCATATTAAAAACTATACAAGAGCGATACAGACCTTTAGTAATATTTTCTGTGGTTTCTTTTTTTTAATTGATGTATATTTATAAAGGGGTGTATATTACAAGCTTGATCGCTTTTTAGGTTGTTGACACAAAATGCATGACTGGACGATGATGCGTACTCCTAATTGACGGGAACGTTAAAAAAATTGTTATAGATAGAAAACATTTTATATGACAACTCATCACTTTGCTGTAATGATGTGTTTTTGTTACTGTAAAAATCGTTCATGTTAATGTGATTTATTTATTTATTTATTTATTTATTTATTTATTTATTTTATGATGTTCTAACTCGACATTTCCGATTTTATTAAAAGTCTTGTCAAATATTTTCAAGTAGTTGTCATATAAATTTTTGAATATTTCATTCAAATTATTACATTCAGAAAATTCAAAAATTTATAATATGACATATCTTACAGATACAATCCAAGACTTCACATAATCATGAGCTTAATGTTTTTTTTTCTAGCCATTTTTGAATATGACTTTCTAATATTATCAAGCTCAGTAATTATTGCATTAAGAATCGTATAACATCGAAGGAAGTGAAATAATCATTAAAAGCAACGTAACAACCTAACTCGTAAAACCAAATCGGTAGTACAACGTGATATAAATGTATAAAAATATACGTTTGATAATCAGTTAAATCAAGGTAAAATGAAAGCAAAGCTAAGGTAGTGTCACGTGCAAAATTCTGAATATTTCTTTTGGTAAAAATTCAAAATTCTACAGATAACTTTTTATTCCATTTTACTTGCAATACGCGTCTTTTTCCATTTGAAATAAAATGATGCACTATTTTTTTAATTACTTGTTGTGATCTTGAAGTAACATACCCTACTTGGTCTGATATTTACAGAAAACCACAGCTCTAAAGAATATGTTAAATTCCAAAAAATTAGAATTTATTATGGAAGCCCATAGTGGTTTAAGTGCGAGGATAGTACAAGAAGCGGGTAAGCGGCGGAATAGCACAAACAGTGTGTGTGTGTGTGTGTGTGTGTGTGTGTGTGTGTGTGTGTGCTTATAATCCATATTGAAATAAAATTGGCTTTTATTCACTATCAATCAAAAACATAGCAGCTGTGAAATGGCTTTTATTGTACATCTATGTATCGTCTATTATACATCTGTGTATCTTGTAATGTAAACAGAACCCTCATGTACAATCTTATAACACTTACCTACTTAGGCATTCATTCAGTTTGTAATGAAATAATCAACATGTGCCATCATGCTCGAATGGATCGAATCCAGCTCTTGGAGTTCCTTGTTAATCGCTTACCGAAGGTCGGTGCTTTTTGGGGTACTCAGGTTTCCTCCATTATTATTCTCCACTGACCAATTTAACATAGACGAAAGAATCGTTCTTGAATTACTCCGGATACAAAATACAAATGTTCACCGTTTTCATTTAAGTTTAAATTGCGGAGCCCGGTTAGTACTATTAATATAATGAAATCGAACGATAATATTTTTGTTAAAAATATATATAAAAAAAAAACAACATTTATTGATATAGGTTTTGACGGAATCTGGGGAAGCGGACTATCTGTATCGGCACAGCTTGGCGTCAGAGATAGTAACGAAGCGTCATGGACGCAAGTGTTAGAAGTATTAGAATTTATGAGTGACGCTTCTAATATTCCTATTCTACTTGATGCTGATACTGGATACGGAAATTTTAACAACGCTAGAAGATTAATACGCAAACTAGAAGATAGAGGGATAGCTGGTAAGCATAGATAATTGTCAGTATAATTTCAATTCAGCAGGAAAATTAAAAAAATAAATAAAAAGTAGACAGAAAAATATAAGCTATATTTTGTTTGACGGCAACTGGAGAGTAACTACTTTTAATAAACAATAAAATTTCATTTTACTGGTTAAGTTGTTATTGTTAACTTATTTATACATAGAAGTGTTATGCAAAAATAGACTTGATAAATTGTTCACTTACCATTTAATGATCATCAGATATAAAACATCAACAAATTTAACCTCAGCCGTGAACAAAAAGCAGAAAGGTCGTCTTTATTGTTTTGAAATCTTTGAATATTTAGGTAATACGATTCTTACCAATCATTTAATCATACAACAAACGATTTTTCTCCATAAGCTCATTGGTGCTGCATATAATATACTTTTTAATGTGCAACATATTTCTACACGTGTAAACTAATACAAATCATATAATTCATTTATTGTGCTAGAAAAGATGTCATTTGGCAGTAATTATATAAACATTCTTGGAACAGCTATTGTATTTATTAGTTTGCTTATCATCTTGTTTTATTATGCCTTACATTGTGATTATGGAATCAATGTTTACTTTATATATTCTAAAGGTGCATGTTTAGAAGACAAATTATTTCCCAAAACTAACTCATTACATGATGGTAGACCACAACCACTTGCCGATATAGAGGAATTTGCTTTAAAAATAAAGGTAAAACGCCGTGTTTCTATTGTTGATCATAAAAACCAATATATAATATGTTGTAGACTGGTGTGTGTGTGTGTGTGTGTGTGTGTGTGTGTGTGTGTGTGAAAAATTGCAAACGGTATGTGTGTGAGATACATTTCATAGCAACCTTTCTTTGTTTCAAATGCCTGTTAGGCAGACCTTTTTGTGGGGAAATTTGTTGATTCGCTTGTTTAATGCCGTTGGTGTTATGCCGTTTTTGTGATGCCTGAAGTGACTGTTTAGTTTCGATGTAATATTTAGGATACGTAAAACTCCACTCAAGCGGGAACGTCATTAACCGATATGAAATACAATACGAATTATGTCCCTTGTTAGCTATTATCTAACATACACATAGCAACAAGATGTCTTGTTTTTGGTATATGAATAAACATCTATTAAAAAGACATATTTGCTTATATTCTATATATGATTATTTACAATTGATACAGGCAGATAGTTAGTATCAACCTCGAATTGCAATTATTAGGACATATCGAGATTTTTAATAGAACTTCACTCTCATTTGTGAATTTCAGGCTTGTAAAGACATACAGACAGACCCAGACTTCTGTATTGTGGCTCGTGTTGAGGCATTTATTGCTGGTTGGGGACTTGATGAAGCTGTACGAAGAGCTGAAGCATATAGAAATGCAGGTAGAACATATTTCCATTCAGTTTAAATATTCCAAGAACGCTTTGTTTATTAAATATAAACTTGCTAGAGTTAACTTCTTTAGGAATTTGTATCCCATTTTGCAGGAAACTGGATTTTCTAAAGACTCGAACTCGAGGCAACAGAGAATAGACCTTTGTTATAAAAGTAAAATCAGTCTGAATAAAAATGGACCAAAATGTATCTACGTAAATATATATATATATAAAAAAAAATACCAGTTAAATTTTGATGTGCCAGATGTGCACATTTCGGAAGTTCATTCCTCATCAGTGACACTAAGACCGAAAAGTTTGATAGATAAAAAACATAAAACAAACATTTTGAAATTAATGAATCTAAAGTTCCAAAATTATATAAATCAAAATCCAGCTAAGGAATGCTTTGCATGAGGGAACAGACTTTAGTTTTAAATAAATTTCAAAATTGAAAACGGCTGAAAATTTTGCAAAATGGTACATTTTCTGATAGCACAAAGAACTGCCTACTGAGTTATGGATACCCTCGGGGAGTTTTACTCCACCAGCAGTGGTACCCGCGGTAAACTGAGATAAATTGGTAATTATATTAAATAATAATGTATGATTATTGCTTTAATATAAATCTTGTCATATGAACGATTTGAAATCTTCCTCGTATAATATGTATGTTTGAATTGCCATGTTCTGTCAAAGCCAAACAGCGGATTCCACTTCCTGATTTTAGTTTACTTCGCGCAAACTCTTGGTATAACATCGCACTTTTTTAAACTTCAAAAAGGATATAAAACACTTTTAAATATGGCTAATCGTATTTTACTTAACTCAGAAGATTCCTTAAGCTTCTAATGTTTCAAAATACAGAATGTAATATAAGTAAGTTACTAGAAGAATTAGATGAAATGAAACGAAACTGATAATTTTACTTGACTTTCTATTTCAGGTGCTGATGCAATTTTGATGCATAGTAAGAAAGATAATCCAAGTGATATTGAAGCATTTATGAAAGCTTGGAATAACCAGGTACTGGTCATTTAAACGATGGTCTGACAAAGAATAAGCACATCACCGTGAATTAAGCGGTAGATACGAGTTGTTAGATAAAGATTACAGTTGGTTTTTGATAGATTATATGTCAAGCCCATGTTTTGCTATTAGAACCTTTTAAAGAGATACTCAATGTGATACAGTATTGATGAATTAATGATGAATGTCATAATGAATAGACATTAAAAACTTCATACGGTGATGAAATCGATTTTTGAATGCATTTTAATTTTTTAGATTTCATTTTAATTCTTTTTTATTTCATTTCATTTTAAACTGACCTATTCAGAAGACTCTTTGTTGTTTGTATAAATGCGTTCACTAATATCTTTAGTATTAGACAAGAATTGTTTCGAAATCTACGGAAGCCCTTTGGTGTCTTTTATTTATTACAGGGACCCGTTGTTATAGTACCTACTAAATATTACACAGTGCCAACACAACACTTCAGAGACATGGAAATTTCAATGATTATATGGGCCAATCACAATTTAAGGGCATCAGTCAAAGCAATGCAAGATGTAACCAACCGTATATATAGAGACCAATCATTAGCATCAGTAGAAAAAGAGGTAACACTTATAGAGATTCAATAATAGATGTGGTACTTTTTCCTCATTACACGACCATTCACTTGCTAGCGAAACCAAGGTTGTTAGTTTGAATTTTGTTTAAAATTTGTAACGGTATTAAACTATATCAGTTTTAACAACTTGTATCTTTAGGCTTGTACTTCCATAGTTACGTAATCTTTGTCAATTCTCCAAGCATTTAAAAAAACTGTATTGAAACCCGTTTGTTTCAGAACATAAAAAATATTGGTTGGACTTTGTGTGGACAAAGTCCTTAGTTCTCATGATTGCTTGTTTTCTAATAATTATGTTCGGTTTAATTTTAGATTGTTCCTGTAAAGGAAATATTTCGTTTACAAGATGACTACGAGTTACACGAAGCTGAAGACAGATATTTACCATGTAGAGACGTTCAATAGTTTCCTTATAAATGTCGGTGTCCAACTAAAGTAGTTCAAAAAGTTACATGAACTTAACAAAATTATGCGCACAGAAGTGGATCTTTTTACATTAAATCGCAAATTTATTTTCTTATATTTAATCGAATGTGCTACTTCTTTAGTTATCAATAGTATAAATATACACTGTTTAACTTTTTTTCTAAAAATAAATTACAATATTTATTGTTTATTTTTTGTTGAGTTTTTTTTTTTTTTTTTTTTTTTTTTGAACAAGTCATTACAATGTTTTTTAAGTAAAAAAAAAATAACCGCCCATTTAACAAGCTATCGATTTTAAAGTAGCGAGACAAAATGCGTCATACAGACATTATTTTCATAAATAGGCTATTTGGCCCGAAATAAAACAGACTTAATAATAATAATAATAATGTTTGTTGCTTTAAAATCAAATTTAACTTTATATATGTTTCTAAAGTAAAAGTAAGATTATTCCGAACGACTGCTGTTGCAGAATTTTAATAAAAGGATGTCCGAAACTTAATACACAAAATATACAGTGTAACTTTTGTACAGATGACTTTTTCTGAAATATATTCACATAAGTTGACAAAGGAGTTAAGCCTTGTGCAAGTAATATAAAAATAGTAAACAAGATGGTGGTATCCTTCTTGAAAAGGTAGTCTGAATACAATACTTTATTGCTTTCAGGCAAAATCGGCCGTTATCGTTTTTCATTTTTTGTTTAACTTTGTAAGCTGCATTTCTGAAAAGTAAAATTTTCAGCTTCAAATTCTTTTCTGCTAATACATGAAATGCAGCTATCAGATCCACGAAATATAGATAACAATAGCATACTATAAATTGGAAATTGAAAAGAAAAGAGAAAAATACAAAGTACAAATAAAATAATCTTTATTTCTAGAGGAAATGTACAAAACTGGCAGTCGTATATCGACAAATCACTGCCATTTCAACAGGTAGATAAGACAATTGCGTACTATGTATACACTTTGATATGTACAGGGTAGAAAAATAATAAATAAAACACGCAGTGACCTACTTTCATAACACACTTACACAAAACGTATGACAAAATAGGTTTGGCTTGTATGGAATTCTCAAATCAGATAACTGGAGTTTAAAAATTAAGTTTAGCTTAATGCCCTCGATTTGATTTTATTTCAAGCCACAAACCTGTTATTTGCCATACGCTATTCTTAGTACATATTTTGTCTGTTTTGATAAAACAGCAAGTTTTTTATAAAAGAAAGCAAAGCCACACAACATAATTTTGACTCCAGGTAGTGTCTTTTCTCGATGATCGACTTCTGTTTAAGGTAACTAAATAATTACAATATAATAGTTTTGCAATCTAACTGAGTGTAAAATTGATGAAAAATGGTAGTAACAAATTATGTTCATATCAATATGTTCTATATGAAACTCCCGTATTGATCTACCAATAAACAATTTTGTACTTCTACTCTTTATAAATTAAAACGAAAAATACAGTATATTATATCACAGCCAACACCAAAAGACAACAACCAAGAAAAAATAAAACATTGTAGAAAAATTCGATGACAAATAGATTCACATTCTTATCCGAATGCTTGCTGCATTAACCAGCATAACTATTATACGAATTTTTGGCGAGCTGACTTCCGCCATTTTGTGCGTGTAACCAAAAAAACTACTCAAATTTTTACCCTTGTCCACAATAATAACAATTAATCCATAATAATTAATGGTTTCTTAATTTAAATCTACTCTTGATTTTTTTTTTCGTTTTGTTTTATTCAAGGTGTACTATAACGCTCGTTTGTTTGTAGAGCATTTACATAACAATTCCAAACTTTAAAAATTCTTGCGCATTCTTTGTAAAACTTTTATTAATATAATTGGATTTATTATATAATTATGATTATAAATTGATACGTTTTCCATGTCTCTCTGAATACTAAATACGTGTCATGACGGTAAACCAAATACCTGAGCAAAACTAATAAAGGAAAACATCGCCATCTAGAACCAAGACAGACTAAAACAGCTAGAAAAAATAGAGAAATTTCAAGAGAAAAGGTGTGTGTCGAGAGACAAGTTAGAAAACTGTCATGTACAGCTAAAATTGTCATGAATTAAAAAACGTCTTGAAACTTTTCAATCAGTCTGCTTCTGACTGAGATTCGAGATAATGTTTTACTTTAGACCAAACACTGTAATAAACCGCGAGCCATTTATGAATACTAGAAGCAAATAACTAATTCCTACCATTAAAGCATCTACCCGCTGAGGTGGCAGCTTTGAGGTACAAAACGGGTGGGGTTTTTTCTCTTACACTGGAGCGTGTCAGAACAACTGACGATCTGACGAAGTGATAATGCATTTGTGACGATTCAACACGATCGGTAAGTAATGTCCTATGCTTAAAGGTAAACCTGTTTAAACGTTCACTGTACTACGAATGAACCTGCTTTTCTAAGATATTTGGAGCTTTTCAGAGTCCTTTTTGGCTTTAACTGGAAAATAATTGTTTTATTCTTAATAAGTCGGTGAGTAAAACTGGCCATTCTTAATACCTTTTGGGCATTCACATATGCAAACTAGACCAGAACAAATGATGAATAACCGTCATTTTACCATAGAACCAGATTACCAATTCAACAGTGTAATAGGTATTACAAAATAGTCGACCGTATCTCAGTATGGGAATAAAAAGAAGCCTTGTAAAACCATCCAACAAATGTAACAAAACATCAGGTCGGATGTGATGTAAACAGATGCGAAACACTTAGTAAGTGTATTAAAGGCCATTTAAAGTAGAAAACCTTACATAGTATCATATTATCATAAATAAAATACAAGAATATCATCCACATAGATAAATATCAGCTAATTCAATAAACGTTCCATACAACATAATTAAATTACATTTAATGATGCGTCATGAAAGTTTTAAAATATAATGATAAAAATAATTTATACTTTCAATGAATTTATATCTTCGTATCATTTTATATAGCGGTCTTCATTTCTTTTCTATGATTTTACATTAACTTTTTCTGTAACAATTCTGAATGTGATGCAGACTAAAATTGAGATTTGATTTCCACCTAAAACATCTAAAAAATTCAAACGTGTCGCCGTAATTAAATGCCATATTAAAATAACAAAATAATAATGATTGGAATAGAATTAATCTACACATTTTGATACAACAACTGCTTTTAGAAACCTTTTATTACATCTCATTTTGTAAAGTTCATTGTGACTTGTTCTTTTTCATAATGCTGTATGCAATTGTCTTTTCATTTTTACTATTTCATGAAAATGCTGCAAGCTGTTATCGCAAACCTCTATTTTTCTGCCAGCTCTCATACCGTTTTTGACAAGAAAATTTACTTACATTCTCGCAAAATGTTCTTATCACTGACTTAGACAATGATTGATGAAAAATATACTAATAAATTAACACGAAAATACTATTTGTACAACAAAACTTCCCGAAGAGGTGCTTATGGAGAATATGAAACTACATCATTTTCATTGTTGTTGTAGTAGATCTGCAGTTTGGGCCTCGTTTCAACCACAAGTCGATTACAACATCAACAAAAATATCTAATGCATCACAGATTATCTTCTCGGTAATAAAAACAAAGATTTGTTACATACTGGATTTACACACATGATCATTTTGGAATAAGATCCGTAAAAACTATTTATTTACAATAATTGACCTGCCATATCGTACATACATGATGTAACTTTGTGTATTGCATAAATTATGAACAACTCCGAATAATTCTAATCTACTTATCACACTTTGAAAGTCAAACCACTTATAATAGCCGGGATAAAGGTTCGAAAATTGCATACGAAACTTTTATTTATTTTCTATCACACACTCTCACAAAAAGTCAACAAATGAAAAATTAAGTTCTTTATGGGAATTGATTTTCTTCAAATTGTAAACACCATCAACAGCACACTGGGAGATCAGGGCAAACAATCTCTGTAAACAGTTCGGTAGCGGATGAATCCAAGTCTTTGTGGGATTTCGTTATCGGTGTGTAAGCTGTTGTTACCATGGCCCCCATCGAAGGATGTCAAACAAAGGGAAACCTTTTTTTTCTTTTTTCCAGGTCGGTCTATCTGATTTTCTTGTATGTCTCAATTTCCGCAAATGGGACTGTAAAAAGTTTGTTTAAAAAATCTCATCAGACAGTTTTTAATTGACGATGCGATGCACAATATCACGAATAAATCTCTATTCTTCTAAACGAAACAACTTCCTACACGCAATTTCTAAGAATGCACATTCTAAATGCTAATGTTTCAGCATCACAAATTAATATATTATAAATGATACAAATAAACTGTTACAATGCATATTATATATAAATATATTCCATGCAGCATATTGATATCAACAATAAATAAACTAACATGTTACACAAGCTAATACTTGGCAAACTTATTAAATAACATATGTTCAAAATTAGATTAGAACTCAAAATATTTCTAAAATAGTAGTGATTACTAGCTAAGCTTTGTCGTTAATCAAAAAAAAAAAAAAAAAATTATATCCATATCCATTCCCCTGAGAAGGTTTACGGGTCATTTGTGTTTCTAGTAAGGACTTATAGAACAACTAAGTTCCCATGCTCAAAACGCATAGTGTATAAGCTTTCTAAACAAGGAAGAGAGTGGTTTAAGCCCTTTCTCTTCGATAATCCAGCAAATGTTCCGAAACGCTTTTATCCCACTACGTCTTTCGTTGATATCTCATTTTCTATATGTTCCAAAGAATCCTGGGAAGTCTGAAAATATTATCAACATTATAATCATCTAAATTTATGAAAGGTTTACTTGAAATCTGTTAGTGTTGAGTAACGAACGAAATTTCGGAAATTGAAATGGCTAAATCGTGAGGTAAGGTAGGAAGACAAGGGAATTTAAAAATTTGGATAACAAAATCCTTAAGAGAATTGAAATAAATAGGCATTTTAAACAAATCAAAAAAGGGCTGCAAGCAATTAGGGGAGATTGTTTTGAAATCACATCTGCAAACGCAACCGTTAGTAGATACATTTATCCCAAACATTTATTATCCTGTCTTCAAAATACTAAGATTTACATATAGTCTTGATTAAGAAATGTATCTGGTTAAAGATTGTATATTTCCATTTGATTTCGAAACAGATCATGACGAGGTTTAAATTGTTCATACCAACTGGAATGGCAGACAGTTTTTAAAATTTTATTTCTTATAGCTTATTTTAACTTAAAAGTTGCAGAAGTGTCTAAAACATAAAATAAACTTTGCCTAATTTAAAATCAAATGAAGAACTTAAAAGTATTTAGCAACTATCGAAAACACGTACAAAACGTTTTATTTTCTAATATTTTAAAATCCGAATCCAACCGCTGAAGCAGTAAATATAAAATATTTTCTTAGTTCGATTAAAAAGCGTTATTGTTGTTAGAATTTGATTTTTTTAAATTGATCGTTAGCTTCAAATAGCAACTTTGCTGATAATTTCGTTTATCCACCTTGTGTGATTCAACATACATCCATGCTGTATATGGACTTCCCATTCTTTTGCTTATCATTTGCAAATAAACAATTCACACTATTCACTAACCAGATGCTGTTATTTGCCTGTTTTCTTAAGTGATCTCCACTTGAACTACTGAGGATAAGGAAAATGTCTCCTGATATGTTTTTAAACGAGGCTGTTTGTATGTAAATCTAATCCATCTTAAAACTTACACCTTAGACAAAACATTGATTCTGTGCCCGACATGTAAAATATAATATACATTGGCAAGTCGACATAGATATCTATTTTAATACACGTCGCATTATGTACAAATAATGTTGCGAAACAGAATGAATAAAACATGTTATTATTGACAAGCATATTAGTTGTGGGGGAAGGAACAAATGGCAAAAGCAATATATCTGTACTTGACATAAGGCATTGTGTTTGACAAGCATGCAAGGAGAACACCTACATTGTACAAAACAACTGAATACCAACTAACAACCATTATGTTAATACATATACATATTGATCACCATTTACCACACTACAAAATACCACATTAATACCACATAAATTAATAACCATATAGTATACATGCAACTTAATTAATAATATAAAACGTAACGCCTTTATGAAAATAAGGCAACTAACTTTTAAATTCGTCCTTTAAAATCGTTGTCTTTATATTGCACTATTATGCTGTACATATAGGATTAACGGGTTCAAATCTATTATAATTTACTGAACAGACAATGTTTATCCCTAATTGTTTTTCAGATTTTTAATGTAAAATGAATTGAATGATACAAAGATTATTTCAAAGAAATCTTTTCCTTGTAGCTTTAAAATTAAACTATGGTTATAAGTGCAGGTCAACATGAATACGTGTACAGCCAAAAATTGCACGTTCAAATAATGCCACCCGTTTACAATTTTGTTAATAATACTAATCAATCTCAAATTTGATACATAGTAACACATTACTACTTTTCCATTTTTATCAATCATAGTAATTAGTCTCGAATTTGATAAATAGGAACATATCAAATTACTGTAAATCACTGCTTGTCAATAGAGTTGAAGAAGATTGTTATTTCCGAATAATGTAACAAATATTTGCATTTTCAAGACGGTGTAAATTCCTGTTTCAACATGTAAACAATATGCATGCTTAAATGACGCTGTGTTGCTTCTGAGCCAGATTGTTCACAGTTCGTCCACTTAAATCATATTAGCGGTGAACAATAGTATAAACATTTCATTGTTGATAAAAGATATGAAGACAAATTACCACCATGTTCAAGTCAACAAAGCTTTGAAAGGTCAGTCCATAGACGTTTTTATGAGTACAGAACCGGTAAACGGTTGTTTAAAGGAATTATTTACATCCAGTTCAATCTTGCTCATACAGAAGATTGTTTCCGTTTTCCAAGTTGATTTTTAAACTAACTTCATAACAATTTGCATCACATCTTAATAGGTTTATTGTGTTAATTTTCAGTTTGTCGGAGTCATTTCAAAAAGTAAGTGTGTAGCAGTGGGGGTAAAAATTTCATCTTGTTGGCTTTTAATGAAAGCTGTTTATTTTTCATATTAAAAATTTAATTATATTAAGGGTACGTCACTTATTGTAGTATCAACAAAAACCATGTGAAATATAAATAGAAATTACTGAATTAACAAAAGATACATTTGGCAAATATCATAATCTTAAAATTCCGATTTGCAACATCTTATACCTATATGTTACATGATTAATGGAATCTGAAGTTTATCTAGAACATGAACTCATAGGTCAATACCAGTCCAAGACTACAGTGACAGATCAAATCATCTTAGAAGAGGAGGCCAAAACAATTTACGTTCCACTGCATTCTTAAAACTAGTCTTTCTTTTATTTAAACACATCACAAATTTGCTATTGTCAGCATAATAAAACCGTTTAAAACATTACAATGTTTAATCATTTTAAAAAAACATATAAGGAAATTGCGATTTAATATGCGTTAGAAGGTTTAATTGAATTTTTCTTATTTGTGTCGGCTTAATTATTGTCAAAATTTTTGTCGGAAACAACATTTAGAAATATATATGATAAAAAACAACAATATATAACTATAATCTAAATCTATATATCATCTGTCCCTGGTCACCTGCAATACGGGATGATGAATTAATTTGTTTTTCTCGTGTCAACCAGGGGCAGATAATGTTACATAGAAATATAACAGTTATATACAAAATATAACAAGTCTTCTCACCTTTCCTGTACACACCGTCGTCACTTTCTGTTGCAGCATTAAAGGAGATGTGGATGTTTTGTTAGAACATTACATATAGTTATTTTATAATTTTGTTTTGTTCAGTCAAGCGTTGAGGTTAAGAAAGGGGGCTGTCATTGATAAGGTATAAGAGATGAGCTTTTAAATCATTTAGGATGGAAAAATTCGAACATTTTTATAGGGACAAAACCCTATTTCATATTAATGTGTAAAAAATTTCAATGTAATGCATTTTATTAAATTATTAGTTGAATAGCTAGTCTGTATTATTGAAGAAAAAGTTAGCAAATTGTTGTTACATTAATCAAAAAGCTTGCCCTTGTTTTTAGATATACTAGTAGGCCTGAATATTATCTTTTTGTGTTCAAATTGCATCCCTTCTACTTCTATTGAATGTTGCTTGACATATAAAATAATCCATTAACATCAATTAACATGCTTTTTGTCACGCATTAGTATTCACTACTTCAACTAATCCCTCATAAGAGCAATTTGCCATTAAAATATTCTACGTATAGTTTTGGTAGCATTTAATGGCATATTACTGATATTCAGGATAGTTTAAACCCTGTAATATACAACGTAAGTGTCAATTGTGTAGTGCACGTATATCCGCATTTGTTACATGTGATGTGATTGGTTAATTATTAATTCTTCCATGACCAATCAGTGATTTATTATGTCAATTTCAGTAAGGCAGAGAATCTGTAGATGACATGTTACTTAATTCTTTAGTACCTGTTTATCCACAATGGTAAGTCTTTGCAGAGAGGAAAAGCCAGGCAAGTCACTCCATGCATTAATCTATAATAAAGTTTTCTCTTTCCAAACAATGTGGTAATAAAGACTTACGTTTTAGCATAAATCGGTAGATGAGGATATAAAAAGGACTTCTTAAGTAACTTGAACTTATGCACATGACTAATAGTCATCGAATCTATAGATTTATCTCTTCTAAAGTGCATCGTTCTTCTTATGTGAATTGCCATAATAATTAAATAGATATTTTGCTGTATCAAATTTTGTTATGAAACTATACGAAATGGCTTATACATCAAAAACTTCTGAAAATAAAATCAAAATATTTACTGTTAACACTATAAGGAACCTAGAAAGTACCTTCACCAGTGAGATTCCATCACACAAACGTATAGGGAGTAGGGGTGACTACGTAAGCTGGGTGTTAAAATTACAATAGAGGATGACTCTACTTAACAAATTACTAGTATAAAAAATGGCTTTTGAGAAACCCATGACAGAAATAAAGTGGAAGGCTATGATATTACTTTAAGGTCTTACACCATTTTAGAATACACAAGCATACATTAAATGTTTTTGTTCAGAAAGAGAAACACTTTATCTAGTAAAATACTACATGTACTACTTACATCATGGGGGGATCAACACACAAATGCAGATACTCAAAACCAATTCTCTATTTCAAAGTAGTTAATCATGATCAAATTTCATTTTTTTCCCCTGTCTAATCATTTGAACAGACCACAATAAAACACACCATGCAAGTTTTTAAAGAATTTTAATAATAAAATTTTTTCTCAATATATACATTTTATGCATTCACCGATTGCAAAATTCTGTCTAATAATACAGTAAACACTTTTGGACTTGATGTATAGTTTATCTACAAAATGGAATGCTAAATACTTCTTTTTCAGAAAAAAGTTTCATGCCATGTGACTTATTTACCATTGTTTCTTTAAATTAATATCATTAAGATTCACTATCATTACAATACCAAATTAAACAATTATAATATATTACTTATCATATATTAAAAACATTATTCCATAGCCAAGAAAAAGACAGCTTTTTGCAACACGTTGAAGCACCATGGTACTGCATTTCATTAACCTTCATCACAGAATTTTTAACATCCATACTCAACATTTTATATCCTTACAAGTCAACAACTCAAAATGTGGTTCAACTTCATACCATGTGATGCACTTAAATAATTTTGAAAAATATTTTTTCTTATTTCTCCAAAAGATTTACAAAAACATTTTCCATTACTAGCAGAAACAATTAGTATGCCCAAACATAAATAGTTATTATATGTTAGCAGTGTGAACCCCATTTTTAAAAAAGAAGTTCAAAAAGTAACACAACACTTTCAAAACTGAATGAAAGACCCCAAAGAATTTTATTCAACATGTAAAAAGGGTAAATTACATTCAATTGTCTAAATGGAGTACCGTAATGTATATATTTACACATATATAATGAGAAAAGCTACACTTCCTAGATGATTTCAATGTTCACATGATGATACATGAAATGAATTTTTCTTATCTCAAGATAGGACTTATGACCACTCATTCCAGGTTAACATCTATATGAAACATTCATACAGGGTATCAGAGAGACTTCAACTTGAACCACTATACTTTAATAACATGAAGATAATATAGAACAAATAATTTCAGAATTTTACTTCTCAATGTTGACAATAATAAAAAATATGCTAGTATGAAAAATGTAACAAAAAAACAAGAGAGGTTATAATGAATATATGAATTTGATATATTATATTGAAATCTACAAGGGTAGGAATGTGAAAAAAGGTGACAGGAGATCTTAGCATAATATATATGTACACCACGTCAACCACTTTAAATTAGTAAAGTTTTTACTTCACAATGTTCATTTAAGTGTGTTTTAAAAACGCTGAATTTTGTCTCCCTTGTTTTTATCCAAAATCATTTACAAAAACTGATCAGGACAAAATAGACAAGGGAAAATAATTTTCTCAATTTTCAGACTTTTTTAATATTAACATTGCATGAACATGATATATTGTATCAATTGTGGATGGTTAGTAGTGAAGAAATGCAGTACTAGGCCAAATGATGCAAAAAGTTGAGAGAAGCTGCAGATTTATTATGGACAAAAATAGTAAGCTAATAAATAGCTTCCTAGCACAGATAACCAATATATGCAACCGCTTTTGGCCCTGGTGGGAAATACTTATATTTCAATAGAATAGATTCAAGTTGTCTTGAAGCAAATTATTTAATCATCAGTCTATTAAATTCATAGAAATATTAAATTTTGCATATCAAGTTATAATAATTACAAAAGCAAAAAATAATAATAATAATAATAAAAAATAAATAGATAAATAAATAAATTCTTCCCATAATTTTTAATTTTAAAATTTGAACCAAAGAACTTTTTATGTAAAAATTGTTTAAAAAATTATTTATTTATCTTTTCTTTCAATTTTGAATTCAAAAGGCCACACTTTTCTTAATACTATGAAGTAATAATACTGCAAGTATAAAAGAATTAAAGAAAAATATTCATTGATTCAAAACAGAAATCGAATCTTTTCTATTGCTTTTAAATATAGAAATACTATAAAAAAGATTTTCTAGGAAAAAAATTTTGTCCAATAATAGTGTTTCATGATATGGAAAAAATTTGTTCCCCATGCAAGATATAAAAAAATATTGAAATTATATTTCAATAACTCTACATCTTTACCATACAATGGTTATTTAATCTCTTTTCAATAGTTTTCCATCAATGGTTAAATCTCTTTGTCTATAACGTGATGCGCCTGAAACTAAAGTCAAATCTACATGAACAACATACAAGTCACTGCTGCTTCTCTTGAAAAAGCAAATGGTTTTTTTTTTTCCAATTTCACACACAAAATTACAAAGATATAATATGTTAACAATGTTTTTTGTGATTAATATTAAAGTTTTACAATAGAGGCAAAAAGAATTTCTGAGAGTATTTAAGTAAACAATACTAGCT
This sequence comes from Tegillarca granosa, assembly GCA_029721355.1. Classification (NCBI taxonomy): domain Eukaryota; kingdom Metazoa; phylum Mollusca; class Bivalvia; order Arcoida; family Arcidae; genus Tegillarca; species Tegillarca granosa. The sequence goes on along the minus strand of CM056607.1, from coordinate 4,601,481 downwards.
AAAACAGGATAATTAAATTGTCTTATAAATAATAAAAAAAGAATTTTACAACGGATAAATAAAAAGACCATTTCTTTAAATAATCTTTTGTTACTGAATAGAAAATTGAAAGTAATGCCGATTTTCAAAAAATATAAAATAACATGAATTCTTTATTTTTTTTTTTTTTTCAAACAAACTGATTTTCATCAATTTCTGCTTTGCAATTTCAGTAAATGAAAAAAATAGCACTACCATTAACATAGAAATTAGATTTGTTACATCTTTCATAGCTAGCTGCATAATAAATACTCCCAGAACAAAGGAAAGATGCCACATAAACCAAGCTTAAGTTGACTAGATTTCAATTACACGTATGTCTGAAGATAAACAAATGGTAAAACTATGTTGCAAAAATAATGAACGAGTCTTACAAGTCTGAAAAGTATCAAGGTGCTGTGACAGTCTATCTAACATGCTACTTTTAATTCACAATGCTGCTACAATTCTGTGTATAGATTTTTTTCTTTACATTTACATGGATAGTGTTATAGCAAATTATTGATGCCTTTTAAATAGCTTTTGGAGAAATACTCTGAGGAACTTCCATCATGGATTTGCGGTCTTAATAAAACTTTTTGGTGGTCAATTCTATCATTATCAACAATTCGAAATCATGCAAGAACTGCATGCCTTGTCCAACATATGATTTAAAGAGACATTTAGATTTTCTTTACTTAATCTGGGATTGAAAGTGATATTTCCATTTCATTTCAACAAAGCATCAACTCTGCTTGGTTTATGGGTTAAAAATCACAGCATGTGTAATGAATTCAGTAGTAAAATTTCTGACACATCAATTAAAAAAATCCACACACTCACACACATACAATATTGTTACAATCCAGGACATGAAAAATTCAACATCAAAGCAGGGACTTCAAAAACAAAATAGTTACCACATAAAAAACTTCATAATCACTCTAACCATCAAATGCAAATAAATACATACAACTATGATAAACTGAGTGATCAGAAGATAACTATTTTGTATACACACAGCATTACAACAAACATATTCCAATTATTTTGTAATTTTGCATCATGAAAAAAATTTGTACTTTTTAAGTTTCATGGGGCTCCTTATGAATAGTTGTCCTTCAAAATGCATCATGCATCTTCAAAATGTACTACTTATTGAGCAATTCTAAGATTTTCAAAGATTGAAAAAAAATCTGATAATTTTTTTTTCAAGTTAAGGCCAATAATAATATTCAAATGATAATTTAAAATATAAATTATAACAATAAATAAATGAATAAATATGTAAACCAGAAAAATAATAAATAAAGGGTATCAAATGCATGCTAAAGGAATTCAAATCATTAAATCACATGCTCAATAAACTAACTCTCTGCAATGTTTTTACTTAGAGGAATAAACACAACATCAATGATAAATTAACAACTTTTGATTTTGTTATTCTCTATGTAACTTTTCTTTTGTTAAAATGTATTGTCCACATTTTTTTTCATAAAAAATTGAAACCAAAGAAATTACATAAGTGAATAAATTCTAAAATAATTTAAAACTGAATGAAAGATATTGCAAATTCAGATGACATGATCCCACAATATAAGATGCATTCTCTTTATGAACTCTTTATGAAATTGTGATTTTCACAACTGCGATGGCTACGGTATTATGAGAGCTTAATGGGATACATGTTATGTCAATTAAGGGGAGGTAAGTCATTTAAGATAACTAAACGTCTGGTATTCGTCAAAATGTTGTCTTGTATGCAAATCCTGTATAGACAACCCAAACAAGTACAATGAGGGATGTTTCTAAAATGGGAACTTTACCGTCAGTAAATTTGCGAGCTATAAACTTCAATGTTTCATCTAAAATGATGACAGGTATTGAAATCTTTAATACAGCTACCCATTCTTCTACGTTCAATGGAGTTATTTGGAAAATTGTCTGAAAAGAAAAGAGCAAAATGGTAGTGCTTTTAAAAAAATTGTTTAGTTTATTTTATTTTACTTTTTCTTTATTTATTCATTTTGAAAAAAAAAAAAAACAAGAGGCCCAAGATGGCCCTAATTTGCTCACCTGAGTTTAAATGTAACTAGTATGTCTTGATAATACCTGGTTAAGTCATAACATGTTGCTTCAATAGAAGTGGTTTCAGATAACATTATTTTTATTGTTTTGGTTTTTAGCCAAAGTGACCAGAAACACAAATCAGAATGGCAATGGTTTAAAGGTGCTATTGACTAATATGAATGAAATGTGACCAGTAGTGTCTGAGAAGAAGTCTTTTGATGGATGTATGGATGGATGGCAGAGTTCCTATCCATAACAAAAGCTCACATGAGCAATTTTCAGATATAAGACTTTACAGATTTGACACATTAATTAAAATATTTTTTAAAAAATGGTAAAATTCAACTGCAAATTATTTTAAAAATTGTTCAATTAATTTAAATAATGTCACATAACAATGATTTTGTAAAACAAAAAAAAAAAAACAAAAAAAAACAAAAAAAAAAAAAAAAAAAAAATTCAAGGTTTTAGCTAAATTTACATATCAGTATCACATGTATTTCAAAAATAATAATTCACTAAAAAGTAAAAATTCATAACATCTCTTCCATGCACCATTGTAAGTCATAAAATTCAGAAATTTAAAAAAAAAAAAAGGTGGCCTCACTGGTATTTGTACCCCCGACCCTTGAGTTGCTAGAATTGAAAATGAAAAAGGCTGAAAAAAGCGACTTGTATTTTACAGAATTTCATGAAAATTGTCAAACATATGATTCTTCACACAAGAAAATGATGTTTGGAAAAAGAATTCACCTAAATTTATTCATTATTGTAATTTTTTGTAAAAAAGTACAATTTACCATATACAAAAATTAAACGCAAAAACGCGTAACCTAATTTTTCACCAAAATTCTTGAAATTCACAAACTTGGTAAATAAGATGCCGTAGTTGCCAAATATCACATCAGATTTTATCTCAGTGAAGTGGTTTTGGAGAAGAAGATTTTTTAAGTTTTTAACTATGTAGGTCATTGTGATCCACATTTGGTAGCTATGGCAACCAAAAACACAAATCTGAAAGGCAATGTTCTATAGATGCTTTTGACCAAGTTTAAACAAAATGTAACCAGAAGTTTCTGAGAAGAAGTCGTTTGAAGCAATTGTTAACGGATGGACGGAGGCGGAAGACGGAGGGTCTGCCTCTATTGATACCAATAGCTCACATGAGCACTTTGAGCTCAGGTGAGCTAAAAACAAATGAAAAATAACATTGGATGAAAATATATCAACCTATAAATCATTTTAATGTTTTTGTCTATGAAAGAAAAAGCATAACTCGCCCTGTATTTATGCCTTCAAAACATAGCAGTCAACTTGTTAATATTTTGTTCTTGCTCAGCTCTTAGCCTCCAAATGTGTGTGTGTGTGTGTGTGTGTGTGAAATAAATTTCAAATAAATTTCATGAATACTTACAGCCATTACATCAACATAGAGAATCAAGAAGTGTAAGCTCATAGAAAGAGCAATAGCTCCTATCAACCATTTGTTTGACCATGGTGGCATCAATACCAGGGACTGGTTCTCACTCAAACTGTAGATAAAAATAAATATAAAATCAAATCCAAATTTTGTTAGTATTTACTATCTATCAATCAATGGCAGACAAGAATGAAAGAAATACTCACCAGCAATCAAATACTTTTTATATTTGCTACATTGAAAGCTTTAAGTAATTTGGAAAATCTTGTAAACTTGTGAAATTATGATGAATAATTTTTGGTAGATAAATTCAACCTGTATTACAAGAAATACTTGAAAATATATTTCTAATGTCCACACTTCAATTACATTAAATATTTTTTGAAATTTTGAAAAATTGAAACATAGTGCTGAAGACAACATCAGAAAAATAACATCTAAAGTCAAGTTTCTATTTTTCATCATGATAAGGCCTTACTAAAAAGTAACTAATTTATATTTTCAAGTTATTGAAATTACAAAAGTCAAAATTTCCAAAATTTGCCCTAATCAGATCAAAGCAAATACTTTATAATTAATTTTTCACACATTAACATGGTTAATTCATTGGTTTTGTTACATTAAACATAGAGCTATTAAGATACTGACTTGCAGCAAAGATTAATAATGGTAAATACAGAAAATACAGAATTTTTTTTTTTTAGTCAACTCTTATCAAATACAAATAAAGAGTTCAAATTTTTTTTTTTCTGTCTTCTAAATGTTTAACTCATACCCCTTTAATTAATCTACTTCTTAAATCAGAACTCTTAAGTAAAGATAAAATTGACCTCACTTCCTCTTGTCAGAAAACAAGCTTTATGAGTACAGCAAAATTTTAATTTTTTTCTGTTAACTGTTCTAGATACCTTCAATTTATAGACTGGTCAATTTCACATAGCAAATAAAAATCCAACCAAAGCTTTTAAATGTGTTAGCATGGAAAAGCTCATGCATACATTACATACATTACAGATTACAATACTAAATCAAAACAAGTTTTATAAAATTATTCCAGCACACTTTAAAGCATTATTTTAGAAAAATTATAGGAGATACATGTAGCTATAAAGAGATTTTAGCAACAAAATCAATCAAGCAAAAGCTCTTTCAAAAAAAATGTTTTTGGCATTAATGACTTCTAAAAATCATTATGGACTGAATTATGGATCAAACAATTCAAGATAAGGAATGACATTAACATAAATTTTTTATTACAATTTTTCTCATATGATAAAGCCATTTTTTTATTTTAATGTTTATGCCTTATCTTTCATTTCAAGTATTGTTTGTACCAGATCAGTGACCTGATCTATATAGGTGTCTTTTGCAATCACAGACACATTTGACTATTGTTTTTTCAGTCAATTAGACTAAACCAACTCGCAATTTACAGCTCAGTCTAGTTTGTCACCTCAGTATACATCCCCTGTACCAGACAAATGTATCTTATCATGTCCGTCTAACAATCCTCTTGATCCAGGTTTTCATTTTTATAACAATCTTATAATCAGCCATCTGAATCTCTTTTGTAGACAGGGAATAAGAAATTTGCTTTCAGTTTCAGACATATGCCATGGCTTGAACCATGAGTTTTGATTGTCTGTCCACAAAAACCAACCAAATACAACTTTTATCTCTTACAATAGGCTTGAATCAATCCCTTTCAATACAAATTCTTAATTTTTATTTAATTAAAAAATATTATGGAAAAAAGTCCATGAGCAAATGATATAATTGTGATAAGCAAAGACACAAAACTGCAAGATTGTTAAATAATAAAATAAAAATTTATTTGCAAAAAATGAAAACATTTAATTAAATAATATGTTCAAGGCTAAAATTCTAACAAAAATCAATAAAATCTATTTTATTTAATAAATATAACACTGAAACAACAAGCATGCAAACAGGTGAAGGATCTGGAGATAAACTACAAAACAGGAAGTAGTCATGTGTACACGTGTGTACCCTGTACCACAAAGGGAGACAACTGGACTACCTTCTCGATTACTTTCTAAACTAAATTTCTATATTAAAATCTACTTTTTACTGATTAAAATTTCTGATTATTGAATAGTTTGATATGATTATTGCATTAGATGAAAAATATGGAAAAAATATACTTATGATGAAAACGAGTCCAGAAATATCCCCTAGTAGTACAGGTCATAGCAACAAATAGAAACCATGCTCTGGCACTATTACTAGCAAGACCTGTATAGTTTTACAGTAAGAATAGCATTTGCATTTATTCATAAAAGATATATTCTACATATAAATATATCATAACACTATGGCAATTGTTGTTGCCCACTATGACATGTTGCCCTTTGTGATTCAGGGTTAGTATGTATATATGTATGATTATCAAGGCATATCAAAATCATACATGTGTACAAAATAAACTAAAAACACTTCCTGCATTGCTGTACTCCAGCTTCCTTACCTGTTCAATGCATTAAGCATTTCTATGACAACCAAAACAGATAATGCCATTGTCATGGGATGAGGACTTTCAAATATCTCGCAGTCAATCCCTGCAAATCGCTCATCCTGAGCTAAACATTGAGCATGGTGGGTCTAGGTAGAGGAAGAAGACAAACAATATATAAAAGATTAGATTTAAGACAGGAAACAGATAACAATAATACTGTATAGTAAGAAATGTATCAACGTCACTGGGGTGTAGGTAAACTGTATGTGTGGAAAGAGATGTTACATTTCTTATTATACAAGTTAGAAAAGATTAGAAAATGTAACTTTAACTCCAGAATATTTCTTTTTGCATGTAGTTTCAATCCATTGATCTTTTTTTTAAAATCATTCTCACAATTAATATACAAGTTAAACTATTGGCTGTAGATTTATTTTTAGAGAAAAAAAATATCACTTAACAAATTTAATTGATAAATTTACCTCAGTATCAAACAAATCAACACCGAGATTTATGCACAATGATTTTTTTATTTTTTCATTTCAAAACAATTTTTCCAGCCAACAAGTAAATTTTATTTTTACAGGAACTTTTTATCTGAGTTAAAGTCACATTATTCCATATAAATACCCCAATACCAACTGGTAGGTATAAAATGATGGACCACTGATATAGTCAATAGTATGTAGTATCTTCCAAATACCAGATAATTCCAAAATCACCAATCAAATTTCCAATAAATTTTGAAATTTTACCTTTTATTTTAATTTATTTTTTATTTTATTTATCATCATCATCATCATTATTACTATATTGTTAATTTAAGAGATTTCTTAAATAAATGGTCAATGAATATCTGGACATTTGGAAGATTTCAGTCATACCATAGTAAACTATATTTTAGGATTGTATATTACCTGTTGAGAGCATTTAACATTTCTATAGTTACAAGTACAGACAATGCCATTGTCATTGGATGTGGATCATTAAATATACCACAATCTATTCCTGGGAACATTTTAGGCTCGGCTGGGCACTGCATATGATGTGTCTACAATAAGATGGTGTTTTGCTGAAGTTTGCATTCAAAAGCCTTAACAAGTAATAAGTTTGAATTTCTTCAATAATGATTTAAACATACATTGACAATTTTAATTATTCCAAGTGCATTCTGATTGAGTTATTTAAAAGTCTGATTTTTGAACTCCTACACTTCAGGAAAACTAAATGACTAAGCTACCTGTGGTAACTAACAAAAACAATGGTCAAGTTATAAAAGTTCTGCTGTATTTGACAATATCAATCATTATTTTAAAATATAATGAAATATGTCAACAATGTTCTACAGAACACATTACCTATATTTAAAAAAAAAAAACCATTCCATTTTATATCAAATTTGCCGTTTTAATTTCTTTGTAAATTTAATATGGGAAGAGAAAATTTAAAATTTACTAAATTGGATTACAATTGTAGCTATTGTTGGATTATGATTGTAGCGATTGTTGGATTATGATTGTAGCTATTGTACAGTAAAACTTCGATCGCTCGAACGTCGTTGCCTCGAATACCCCGGATAACTCGAAGTCATCTGTTGGTCCCAACCAATTTCCTATTATATTCTATGTAAATAAACCTCGATGGCTCCAACTTCGTTAACTCGAATACCCCCGCTCGCTCGAACAATAAATATTTTTCAAAAGTATAAAGTTAGTCAAAATTCAACTTCTTTCGCTCTAATACAGTTTTTGCCAGAAGGACATGTGGTCCTGGCCATTGTAAACAAAACACAAGCTGAAGCCATGTTACAGATTTCATCAAAAGTAATAGAGTGGAACGAAATGATTAATCTAGACAGTTACATAAAACTAATTCATTAATTATTAATTAACCTACTAAGAAAATGTCGATATGCTCAGTTCTTTAATCTCTTAATCCGATTACGACACGCGGATGTGTTTGATCGCTATTTTTAAAACATCTCAGGCGCTCGTGCCTTATAATTGCACATCGGGATTCTGTAATTTACATGACCTTGGAATATGTATTGTAATGTGTATTTATATCATTCTTTCCCGTCATTAAAACGACCGGTAATGATTGTGTTTTGTATTGTTTGTCTTTAAAGTATTACATGTGCAACAAAGAATAAAGTAAGTTTATTTTGTTTCATTACCTGTCGAAATTATAATAAAGTGCCATATTCTAACCCCGTAGCCATATAACATTATACGGCCGATTGCAGATCAACTTGTTATTTGAAATGAATTTTGTATTTTAATTGGGACATGTTTTTTTTTTTTTTTTTTTTTTTTAAATATTTCGTGATAAATAATGGATTTTTAATTTGGACTTTTCATAATTTGACATTTTAGTTTATTTACATGTAAAACAAATTTAAATTAAAGATTCTTTAACGGTCGGTAAATATGAAAACGTGAACCTCCAATCATATCTCTATGTTCGATCGCTCGAACCCCCCGATGGCACGAATATTTAGTCGAAGTCCGACTTCGAGCCATCGAAGTTCTACTGTATTTTGTATCCTTTGCTTCTGACTGCTTTTAAATATCTGCTGTTCAAGGCACCAAGCTAGATTTACTGCAAATCGGGTTAATTCAGAACCCTTATAATATTCTGCTGCTAAATAAAGGTACCAAGCTAGATTTACTGCAAATTAGATGTAATTTAGAACCCTTATAATTTACCAAGTATGATTTTTAGATAAACTTATCCTTTACTTCAAATGATTATACTTTCTGTTATCCACAAGTAAATTAAACTCATAAAATTCACCAATCAAATTTGGAGATTAAAACTTTCCTTCCATTTACATCTAATAATTTCAATGACAAATATTATACAAATATATTCATGAAATATATTATGTCAAATATTCAATTTGACAAATTTCTGAATTACAAAAAGACCTTACCAGCTGGTAATAATTGAGTTTAGGTCCTTTGTCGTAGATCATGAACCACCAGGCAGCAGAACCAACAGTAGCACAACCAACATACACTGTAATAAAGAAAGAAAAAAAACTATAGTTATGTAAGAAAAGTGATATTAAACTGACTAATAATTTTATTATGAATATATCCCTAAAAATTTTCTTATGAACGTATCCTTTTTTTTCTATTTAGCGTGAAAAGTGACATAAAAAATCATCCTTTTTCACAGAAAAACCATATGTAAAACAAATTGTGTATGAAAATCTCAAACTTGTAAATTAAAATAATCAATGATTGATATATATATATATATATCTCTGAAGACTGTAAAACTAGCAGATAGCTAAGAATGCTCTGGAGTGTTATGATTCAAGTCTTCTTTGTTTCGGTCAGACCTTTTCTTTTTCTATTACTTTTACAGTAATTATAAACTAACATTAATAGCATCATGTAAATGATACTTGCTCTAGTTTACTTGCTGAAACTTCTACTAAATTTAGTTTAATTTTTTAATACACTTACAACCAATGGCCATATATCTGAAAAACAACCATCCAGTAATGAGACCTTCTTTTGGACTTCTTGGTGGTTTCTCCATAATGTCAAGATCAGGTGGGTTAAAACCAAGAGCTGTTGCTGGGAGACCATCTGTTACCAAGTTAACCCACAGAAGTTGTACAGGAATAAGAGCTTCTGGGATACCCAAAGCAGCAGTCAAGAAAATGCTGAAATAAAGAAATTAAGTATAAGATTAATAATTTTTTGGTTGCTAAAAAGAAGAATGAAATGTTTAGGGTCAAACTTAGGGTTAATAGTGGCTCAGTTTTGAAAATAAAGCAAAATTTTAAATACTTTTCCACATAATTGTTAACTAAGGTTATGTTTTCAAAATTATTTGTAATTCCAATTTTTTGTTATTGATTATAATTCAATATCCAGAAAGTTGTGCTACACCATTACCTACATTTTTAACTCATCAAATAATTACATAAATGGTATATAACAGAATCAAAAACTGTTGCTTCTTACCATACAACTTCACCAATGTTTGAGGAGATCAAATAACGGATAAACTGTTTCATGTTGTTATAGATAGCTCTTCCTTCCTCTACCGCGGCAACAATGGATGCAAAGTTATCATCAGCCAATACCATCTGTAAGCATCTGTTAAGGTACATAAAACAAGCACATTGTACTGCTTGACCTATTTTTTATATACAAGGATTTCAAGGGTTTAAAAAGTGGCTAAAATCAATTTTTTTTAAATTCCAAAATTTTTATTTAACCTTTCCAACATCCATTCAAATCTTTAACAATTCAGCCTTGTATACAGGATTCATCAAATTTTAAATGCTGTTTTCTCTGACAAAGCTGTAAGTTTTTCATACAGATAAAACTTATTTGTAATCTTTTTTCAAAAAATCTGAAACTGGTATATTTTCATTATCCAACATGAAATTTCACAATTTTGAGAAAGTAGACAATGTACATGTATCTGATAAACAAATATTTTTTTCGTAAATATACAAAACTACATTACAACAAAGTTATTGAAATTATGCTTCACAAGCAGTAAAGGATATCAGAAGCTGTTTTGGCTACAGCAGTACCAGATCCCATAGCAATACCAATCTCAGCTTTCTTCAAGGCTGGGGCATCATTTACACCATCACCAGTCTACAACAAAATTAGGTTTATAAGCTTTATATATATATATATATAATATATATATATATATATATATATATATATATATATATATATGCAGAAAAAATGGGAGAGGAGCTATTTATAAAACACTGTACATAGGAGTGACTAATTGCTAGAATTACAGTCTATACAAAGATTTAGTTGTTTTTAAACTCATGACCAACTGTTTTAAAAGATGTTTAAATCAGGAGAAACATGCAATCAGACAACTCTCCTTTATGGATAAATAATTTATATAGCTTGTATTGTACACTTAACATTGGTCCTTCCCGCAGGGACTGGTGGTATAACATAAGCTCTTTTGCATTTAGTGCAAGAGATCTAAATAAAGTAAAACTTGAGGGAAAAAAATTTTTAAATGTAATATTCTTACATTGACAGATAAGTATTCATTTAAAAATCATTTCAATTATTTTATCTGATATTCTTTTTACCAAACAAGTTCACCTATGTTAATTTTTGCATTTCTTGAAAATCGTATTTAAAGGTTGACATTCTGTAAATTCGCTTTCCAACATTTTGAATCTTTTTAGATCTCTTACGTTTTTTGCAAAAATTTAAAAATTATGATACACACAGTCCTTGAGATACTGATATATTTAAATATCTAAAAATAACAGCTTTACAAAGAGATAGATAAAATATTGTTAGTTACCATAGCAGAGATTTCTCCTTCAGCCTGTAGATATTCCACGATTTTACTTTTGTGTGTTGGTTCTACACGAGCAAACAATCTGGCTCTCATGACAGCAGACCTCTGATCTTCTTGGGACAGCTCATCAAACTCACGGCCGGTATAGGACATACCCTCTGTTGATTCATTCTCACCAAATACACCAATTCTTCTGCAAATTGCCTCTGCTGTTGCCTGTAAATAATTCATACATACATAGTTTAAGTATACTTTTTTGAAAATTTTTAAATTTAAAAAAAAAAAAAAAGATAATCCTCTCCCCTTTTAGCAACAATATCATAACTATACACTCTATTCTATCACCTCATGATAATTCCAGTAACATATTTGTGACTAATCTAGAATTAGCAAGTGAGTGATTTGCTGTTTTAAGCTGCATCAACAATTTTGCAGCTATTTGTGGCTATAAAAATGTAACAAATACAATAGTATCAATACTCTAGAATAAGCTTAGACTAGAAAATACAATGAAGACAATTTCTTCTAAAGTGCTTAAGGTCACAATTTCATGGTTCTAGAGAAGTAGGTTCCATTCCATATGAGCTGTTTTATATTTCTTGAGTTACACATTTTTTTTAACAATGCAATAATCCACCTAGCTTCAAAATGAATGTGTACAAGCAAATATGATTAATGATAAATCTTTCCATAGCCATGTACATTGCTTTCTAGCCTGCTGATTCTTTAGGCTTTGAACAGACATTTACTTATTAAAGTACAATGCTTACACAATGAACAGAGACAACATTTATCAGTGGCAACAAGAGGAAAACGTAAAAAGTATATATAATGATATGTAGTGAATTGCTCTCTTAGTAATTAGCTACTTTCACAACAAAATTTACCCCTAAAACATAAACTGTATTTTATGTTTATTACCTTGTTGTCACCTGTGATTACAATGACACGGACTCCAGCTTTTCTGCACTGTTTGATTGAGTTTAATACTTCTTCACGTGGTGGATCCAACATACCAGCAACTCCAACAAAAGTCATGTTTGTCTAAAATAAAGAATTTTTTATATATAAAAAAAAATCAGTAAAATAAAGAATTCTTTCTACACTAAAAGCACTGCTAGAACAAATATTTAAAATATATTATCAAATGTTATGTCCTTTAAAATAGTTCAGTTTATTTAGATTGTAGTTACATATTGCTGGTTTTAAAAGATTCCAAACTCAAATTCATTTATAGAATAACATACTTTTTGAAGTTGCAGTTATAATGGTCATTTTTTAAAACCATGGATTCTAGGAATTTGACATAGGTTTTTTTTTTCCTTTAAAAGAGATAAAGCATATCTAATTTGATCTTACATAAACATACTAATCTAGTTTACAGCAAAAGATTTAACCGGATGGGCTTACATAAAGCAAAACAAAAAGATGGGCCCATTTAACAGTAAGTAATGAGAAAATAATTGTCATTATTCCCTTACCTCATACTGAATGAATTTTCTTGAGTCTTCCAAGTCCATATCTTCACGTCTAGGTGGGTTATCAATGGTTGCCAATGCCAAGCATCTCAATGTATCACGACCTAATAGTTAAAAAATAAAAAAAATAAATAATAATTAAATAATATAAAAAGTGTATAATAAAGATTCCCTATCATTAATTGCTATTGTTTTATAAAGTATGCTTTTTCTTTTGGCACATTTGAAATTGTACATGTATATTATAAAACCAAGATTTTAAGAACTGAATAAATAAATCTACCATACGTCCAATAAAAAGTAGGGCTGTATCATCTTTAAAAATGATAACTTATTTGTAGACAGTTTTTGTAGCTGAATAATTTTAACTGCTAGTACGTTGTATATCAATAATAATTTTTCTGTAACTTTCAAAATTTACATAAATATAGGTAAAGACAACTATTTTTTAAGTTTAGATCTAACAACTTTCAATGTGAATTACCAAGTGGTGCTTACAAATGGTTTTCAAAGTCAAGGCCATGGACTGTTGTATAAGCTGGAAACTGATACAATATTCTTATTCTACAAACGGAGGCTATTTAACAGGTCTAGTACTCATAAAATAGTTTATATATACAGATTTTGAAAAACGGAACCTAACTTGTAGCAGCTAGAAGATATTATCTACTAAAAGAAACATAAATTGATTAAGCAGTTAAACATATTCTAGGTTTTCCAAGCATGCAATGTTTATACCTGTTCCATAAGCTTTAACATGTTTCATGATTTCGTTCTTGATTGCTGGAGACATGGGGATTTTGTTTCCATCAACTCTGACATGTGTACAACGATCCAGTAAACCTTCAGGAGCTCCCTATTAAACAAAACAATATATATATATATATATCAGGGCTCCGGAAAACTTTGACTGGGATGGCAAACTAAAAAAAATAGTTGTTATTGATGATATATTTATATTTTAAAAAGATTTTAATTTTCAATATCAAATAGTTTTTAAAAAGGTTTAACTACTACATAGAGGTTATTTAGGTTCATGTGATAAAGGCTCATGTATCCACATAGTGTCGATATTTGATGGCCATCTTTGTTTATTGTCAATCGTGCATTTTCGTTTTTAAGAAGTTACACGAAATTTACTTAACCTCATTTCGAGACCTCTTTGATTGTATTTAGACTTTTTAAAATTATTTATTTATAACTAAACAGTTTGCCAAGACCATACAATGCACGTTGAAGTCTTATTTGACATCCCACGTGGAACCTCTTTGATATATTCCGACGACCATGACCTTCAAGGATCAACCCTCATTATCAGCTGTTTATGGCTTCTGTCTGTCAAGCCATGTGATAACTCAATAAACAACTTAACAACAAATTAATGAAGGTTCGGACGATGAAACAAAAGGAACAGATTGAGACCATGGATTTTACCTGATTAATAAACAAAAGCCTAATTATTAGATCTGTAGTACTTATTGAAAACGGTTGACAGGTGATAGCAAACAATACTCAAGTAAAATAATGACTGACAAACATATTTATTTACGTGTCCGATTAACTGAATTCTATTATTCACTGAAAATGTCCGACAAGTGATTTTTCACATCAGACAAAAATATCTTTTGTCGGACATGTCCGGCAAATATGACCGTTTCCGAACCCCTGATATATATATATGTGTATACTGAACACAACATTCTAAAAATTCTGAATAACTTTATCATCATACTAGTAGAGCTAAACTAGTGAACACCAAACATGATCACACTAAATCCCTCCCTATAGTGAACTCCTCTGTTAAGTCATACTTAGTAATACCATTTGTTAAATTAACCTTTGTAAGCCAGGGTCTTAAAAAGTTTTCAGTTTATGTATCTCACAATTTTTTTTTTCTCCTTAATTGACAGTAATCAATATCATCATATTTTCATAACACACCTTGCAGAACATTCTAGCACCACCTGGAGTTCTAGTGGGTTTGTTTGGCACACAGTATACACTCATTGACTTCCTGTCACGGGAAAACTCCAGTGTGAATTCCTTCCTCCACATCTGTTGTATCACATGGTTTACAGCCATGCCTTTCTCACGCTTGTTCAATGTGGATTTGTCGGTGTTGTAAAAGTTCATTTTTTCTGTCAAAACACTTAAAGCTACTTCTGTTGCTTCACCAACTTTCTCATATATATCTTTTGTCTATAAAAGCAAGAAGATAAAAATTGGTTTAAGCTTGCTTTTAAAAAAATTGGTAAAAATTCTTCTTTATCAAGCTACAATTGTTGCATTAACAACTTGGTATTGGAACACACTTTCAGCATGCTCAATACTTAGTAAAGTAGCAACTTTAAGTTTAATATACTACTTAATTATCTTGATCACAAATCCCAAAAATCGCCAGGGCCCAGATGCACCTTAATTAATCAATGTTAATCATGTTAATGATAACTGGCAAATCACTTAATGTCATGTTATTTCTAGTGTAATTAATTATTAATTCTATGCTTTGAGCAAAGAGACCTTACATTATATATGTTATGTCTATATATTATTCTCATCCTTATTAAAATAATTTTAACTTTGGGGAAAAAAGTCATAAATAAAAAGCCTTGTTAACATGTTAGTTATGTAGTAAATTTTATACAGTAAAACCTGTCTACAAAGGCCACTTGAGGGACTGGCTAAAAGTGGCCTTTGTTGACAGGTGACCCTTGTAGACAGGGTCGATATTCTGAGAACCAGTTATGTCCCTTAATTTGCATTTGACTTATAACTTCACCAATTTGACAGTTATAAAATGGATGTACAAAGCACCAATATAAATGTATTGTTAAAACAATGGACAATTGTTTTTAATTTAATATTTTAGGGATTTTTTAAATGCAAGAAAAATTATAAGCTTTGTGTCATTTATTGATTATATAATTTTCTATGCATTAATATATTTTTTCAAAATATTTCTGACATATCCAGTTAATCAGGTGAGCTTCAAAAAGCCCTGCATTGGCATTTGTATTTTGTACCATTCTTACACTACCTAAACCCCTAGACTAATAATATACATCTCCCATTTCTAGAAAATGTCCTGGCAACTTTCAGTTTTAGAAGGGTTGCCAATAAGGGGGATTTTTTGTTTTAGAAATAAAAAAATCTGGACAACTTTCATTTCAAAAATAATTATGACTGACAAGAAAAATACTTGTATGTAAGAAACAATGACACTAATAAAAAAATTTTAAAAATTGTTTTTACCGGTAATACATGTCCAGGTAACATAACCCCTTTGTGAGCCCCAATGAGAGGTGATAAAAAAATCAATACTTCACCTTGAATAGCCAGACTTTTTGACAGTGTTTAAATCTTTACCTGTAACAGGTTACCGTTAATTTAGGGCTTTATTGTGGATAATTGATGAACAGACTTTCAGAGGATTTTATGATTAGCTTCTAATTAATGGATTAATGATTGTCAAGTGTTAATTTTATAAAAGTGAGTAGAAATCGGCGAAAATGTCTACTGTCCTGACTTCTATGTTAAGCAACTTAATTGCCGATTTACAAGCTTTCCATAAAACTCAAGAATTGATAAAATTATTTTTATAAGTTTTGATAATAATGTTATGAGTTTCACCATTTTTTCAATTGATTTTATGGTCGCTTCCCCCAAAAATTTTCCCGAGAATATGTGATTAGTGACCGTTGTACACAGGTAATTTTTCCGATTAGGCGGCCGCTAGGGTGACCGCTGACAGCGTCAGACAGGTGACCGCTCTACAGAGGTTCATTATATAGTAAAAACGTTAGGGACTGTTTCAGACTGACCGTTACTGACAGGTGACCGCTCTACACAGGTGACCGCTACCACAGGTTATACTGTATATAAACTTTTTGTCTTAATGTTGTTGTTTAGTTTTACATACAAATTAAAATGATTTTATTCATAAAGAGACTTTTTCAGCAGTTAGTGAAGATGCAGACATTAATACGTTATGTCAATGGTGTTCATTACCAACATATACTTACTTCATTATAATCCACACTTGAGTCATTACACATGGCACAGATTGTGGAAATTTCTTCTAAGGTAGCATAATCACCTGTCTTGATCTTTTTACCTCCCAAATAACTGTAACACAAAATAAGTATAGTCAATGAATGAATAAAAAGATATTAACTCCACCCGAATTTTATGCGCATGTATACATCCAATATCATTAATAAGGATAAAACTTAGGATGATCCTTGAGCATGGAGCAAGGCAGCAGATAAGATACTACTGCTGATTTTTTTTTCCCAGAGTATAGCTTTCAGAAGGTCTGTGATTTTCTTAGAGTACTCAAGTTCCATCCACCTTACCAGAATTGAATGCCTCAATATAAGTAAAAGAGTCTTCACTGGGGCATTACTCCACTCTAATTTACTCTCTTTCCTAGTACAAATCAGAGGTGAGCTGGTCCTGTCTGTGAAGACGCCAAATACAGAAAAACTACTGTATTGTGGAAAAATAGTTCCATAGATCCTCTTTTCATAGCCTTTGGTATGGAGTATGTTGTCTCATAATTTTCTTTTTTCCAAAAATGTTTACCAAGCACCTAAACAAATCATCACCAAAATGCAGTATCTGTGATATGTTCTTGAAATTTGCTTTTGGACATTATCAAATTCATTGATGGATGTATATTTTATTTCAAATAAGAGTTCTTCCTTTTTTAATCATAACCAATAATTTTCTGCTTCAAAATGTTTTGAAGAAATCAGAAGATTAAATGTTTTCTATCTTTTTTTATATCTACAGAGGGATTTTTTTATTCCTGAATTATTCCTGATGGATTTTAAGGATTTAAAGCTTCTTAACTACAGACAACTCAAGTATATATATCATAAAATATCACAATGACAACTTGACAGGCTTTAAGTATTGATCATATTTATACACTGCATTAATATGTAAAACCACAGAAGAGAATCTATTAACCAACTTAAAATGAATGCTTTTCCTTGATTTTGTGTTTTCATATTTGGGCTTGTCAGCTAGTCAACTTTTATATTTCTTTTACTAACATTTTGATTTCAACATTCTAATAATGAATTTGATTTGAGCAAGTAACTGTTGATGGTGAGTTAAACACTCAAGTCAAATAAACTCAAACCACTAAATCATAAGGGGTCATCTATCAATCTTTCAGAATTTAGTAGATGGTAAGATATGTATGTAGATATTTCAGTATGAAATCAATAGTTTTAACAAATCATTGGTCTTTCTTTTTGCTAACCAAGTATAAGTAATATTACTAAAATCTATTTTCATAAACTTTTAACATCCTGAATTTTTTTTTAATCATTAAGAACATTCCAAATCAGAATATATAGGGTAAAAAGTTGAAGGAGGGGAATGTTAATATCAAAACTGATGAACGGAGAACAAACTACATATCTATACTACCAGTAGTAACTGTCTTGATTTACTAATAGACAAATTTTAATACAATCAATGACATCTTCATTTACCAATAGACAAATTTTAATACAATCAATTGACAATATCTTCATTTACCAATAGACAAAAATAAAAACCTGTTCATAGATAACATCGACTTTCATTTATTGAGAGACAAAACTCAACACCTGTCAATAAATGTCGTTTTTATTTACAAATGGACAAAAATTCAATACACCTAACTGGACAATATACAGCAGTTGTCAATAATTGTCTTAAATAACTGTTAAGACAAAATTCAATACCCGTCCGTAGATGACATCTTCATTTGCCAACAAATGTCATACTGAAAAACAGATACTTGTTATATTTGAGCAGTACATCACTACATCAGGATTTTATTGAGTTAATTGATTAATTGATCTAAGAGATGTTTAAGTACTCACATAGACAAACTGTCAACTAGTCAGATGTAGTCAGTTATCCATGTACAGATGTAGAATAATTACACATTTTGTTCTAACATAGTGTTATTTGTAATTTCATCAAAGACATTGATCTAGATAATTAACAATTTAACCCTGTAATCTGTAGTCACCAAATTAACAGTCAAACCTGAATTACGATAACTACACAGAATTGTTCTTTAAGTTCAGCTTTGATTCAGATTTTTTGCATTTTGAACACAAGTTAAATGAAGTAGAGTTCCTGACTGACAGACATTGTCCAAAATTTGTAACCAAATAATTGGAAGGACAGAAGGAAATTTGTTTTTGGTCCTAGCGTAATCAGGTTCAATTCCTTTGCTATTTGTATTTTCATTTGTAAGCAATGGTGTTATAAAGTTAAAGTTAAGTATGGCTATGGAGAAGATGCCTAAACTCTGATGTTTATTTAGTTAATACATGTATATGATTTAACCTTTAACCTTGCCCTAACTAAAGACCGCTAACTGTGACTAAACCATATAGAAGAGAGAGAATGTCCAGTTAAATCAGAATTATTGCAACTATTGGAGTTTTAGTTTAAAAATATTTTAGCTTTTAACAATGGACAAGTATTTTTAGTCTCATAAAATACTTTAGCATAAAAGCACTAAGTACACCACGACACAGATGTTACTGGTACTATAAAATAAATAATTTTTCATAAATATATACCAATATTAATACGCTGTTTAATGTATAAAACAAACATAAAATTTTAATTTCCTAACTCAGCTTTGTGAAGCCCCTTTTGATACTAACTGAGAAAATTTTAATAACACTAATATAATCAATTTTGTATGTAGTTTTTAGCATTTATTAATATCTTACATGTCTCCATCTGGTGCGTATGTAGAACCTGTGATCTCAAACTGATGTGTACTGATGTCATTGCCTTCTACTTTTTCAAACACAAACATCTAAAATAAAATAAAAACAATCAATATGAAGATTAAAACAAGAAGCACATGCTTTACAAGAACTGTCACATACAAGCTAGTTGGTTTGTTAAATTAGGCTGCATCAGCAATTTTTCAGACTTTTATCTATTTCCAGCAAAACCTTAATAATGTCACTCAAAGCTAAATCTTAATTAAATTTATGTGGTGAAGTAATGCCATGATGCTGATTTGATTTGTATAAGCCAGACATCTAGCATGCCTAACTACAACAGTTATGTAATGGATTTAAATATACTCTGTTATCCTACCAGTTTCAAATTTTTAAGTCACATCTTAGATACTAAAGTAAATAATTTAATTTTTAACCGCCTAAAATTCAGTTTATGAATTACCCATATTAGATTTTTTTTTAATACTCTTAACAAGTTTGACATTATGAACCTGTTAAAGAGATGGTTTTCATTAAAATTAGCTTCAATATATTGTGAAAAACCTGTTACAATCTGTTTGCATCATGAGTAAAATATTAAAAAAACTTAAGACAGTTTAAAATCATGAGCGTTTGCAGAACAATGGAAATACATACTCTGCATACAGACATCTGATTGGTTGTAAGTGCACCAGTTTTATCTGAACAATGGAAATACATACCCTGCATACAGACATCT
This sequence comes from Tegillarca granosa, assembly GCA_029721355.1. Lineage (NCBI taxonomy): Eukaryota > Metazoa > Mollusca > Bivalvia > Arcoida > Arcidae > Tegillarca > Tegillarca granosa. The sequence goes on along the minus strand of CM056607.1, from coordinate 4,581,212 downwards.
GATTGGTTGTAAGTGTACCAATTTTATCTGAACAATGGAAATACATACCCTGCACACAGACATCTGATTGGTTGTAAATGTACCAATTTTATCTGAACAATGGAAATACATACCCTGCACACAGACATCTGATTGGTTGTAAGTGTACCAGTTTTATCGGAACAGATAACAGATGTACAACCAAGTGTTTCTACGGATGGTAAACTTCTGACAATACAGTTCTTCTTGGCCATTCTTCTTGTTCCTATAATTAGTCAAAATAAATGTCAGTAAAAAATTTCAGTTACTTTAAATTCCTAATTACCGTAACAACAAATAACAGGTTATCTATCTATTTTGTTGTAGGGCTAAAACATGCTAAATTCTGGAAATTGAGTGTCATAAGTCCAACATGATCACTTTCCTTGAAATAAATCAAATGCTGCCCTAATTATTTTTTAATGTAAAGTTCACCTAAGAATAAATTATAGTCATTAATGTGTACCTAAAAAGCATTTGTATTTGTTTTTAAAATATCTCCTGAACCCCTAACTATCAAAAAATGCATGACATCATTGTTTTGCATTTAGAGCTTTTTTAAACTATTGCTCATGTTTGAACATTTAGATATCAATCATTGGTTTTCCTATAGTGCAAGTTTAGAATTTAGGTCTGCTGACCCTTGAACTGTAAATCAAGCAAGTTATTTGGATATGTTCTTACAGAAAAAATTAAACTTGAGTTCCAGACCAAATTTCAGGCAGATATAAAACAGCTTATTAAACAGCATGATTGTGCTTCTTAAACCTATTCTGCAAGTTAGCCAAAAGGCTTCCTGTGTACTAACCTAGAGCAAGACATGTTGTGATAACAGCAGGTAAACCTTCTGGAATAGCAGCCACAGCAAGAGCTACAGCAATCTTGAAGTAATAGATGGCTCCCTAAAAACATCAAAATATTATGGTATAAGATACCTTCAGATTTCATACCTAATTATATTTTGCATTTGTAATGGTAGAGGTCATTTTATAGTAATGAAATTCATTTGAGAGAGAGAGAGAGAGATATGGAGAGAGAGAGAGATTGCCAATTTGCTTTTATTTTTTGTTTAAAGACTAAATTACACTACACTCTAATAGTGACATTTACATTTAATGTTGTTTACGGTGTAGTTAAGTACATTTTACACGATAATTTCTGGTGACATTTACATCAGCAGCCTTAGCTAAGATTTACTCCATCTCAGTAGTAGTTACTTAACCTAATTTAATTAAAAATTTCCTTCAAATAAACTCAGTGTAAAATAATCAATTTTATTTTTAGAAACATTTCCATGAGACAGTTAAAAAAAAACAACATTCTATCAAATTTTATACAGCATTTAATTCAATCTATTTTCTTCAAAATTTAATCAACTAAAAATAAAATAACGAGAATTTAGATTTGCCAGCTTTACAATCCTGTTCCTTGTCAGTATTAAATTGATTAAATGTGTCATAGGGAACTATTATTTTGGAATTCTATTTACTTTTTACAGTTCAATAATAAAATTTATGCTTTTACAAGATTAAATCTTACTTTTATCCATGATCCTCCATGAGCAGGGTCGTTGAAATGTCCGATGTTGATAGCCCACACAGCCACACAAATGACAGTAATAACCTATAAAACAATATTATATATATCTTTATACCTAAAATCACAATGTTTTTGTTTCAATATAGGATTAGATACTGTCCTTTATTACATCAGGCAAGGGGTCATAAGATTGATTGGCTGAATGCCAGGCATTGTTTAAAGGCATATAACAGCAATTACTTTACAGCTGGATGCAATGTATGTTCTTTTTCACTTCCATTTAATAGGTCTACACACAAATGGTTCAAGCAAGCATATTGACAATTGCACCAGTTGATAAACAGGCTGAAGTAAGGTCCTTCAGCCAACAAAAAATATAGACAGGCTGAAGTAAGGTCCTTCAGCCAACAAAAAATATAGAGTTCAAATCATTTCAAAAGGCATTAGCAGCCGAACTAAAAGAATACTGTTTGTCACACAAGAGGCTTCCGTAGGTGAACAAAACATTATTTTTTTAAATAGAAATAAACATCTTACTTCCCCTTAATAAATATAGGAAAAGGATAATGGTATAAAACAGCTAAGTCAAGATTCTATCACTTATATCAAGACAGTCGACAGTTCCAAGATGATGGAAAAATATGATTTATGTAGAAATCCATTATCCTCCAACAAGTGGGGGCCTTGATGGTCTAATGGTTTAAAAAGAGCTCTTAAGGATCAAAGTGCCTCTCACTGCAAACGTTCAAATCCCACACAGACAAATCCTAAGGTGAGAAAGTTTGTCAGTTTGTTTGCCGCAGAGGTCATTGATTTTTTCCAGGTACTCTGGTTTCCTCCATCATTCCAGAACAGACTGCCTCAATATAAGTAAAAGATTCTTGACTGGGGTGCAAAACACAATTAACTTGCTCCACTCTTTTAACAAGTAATCCGGCCAGGTGTCTTTAACTAAGACCAACCCAAGTGGAATTAAAACATAGTTAGAGGCATCAATATTCACAAGGTGTCATTTTTTACCAGTCTGTAATAGAGGCCCCCTTTAAAAGAAATAGGAATGCAAGCAGAAATAATATTTCATTTTTTGGAACAAGATTCATTTAACTTTTAATGAAATTTGTAACAAAGCATTAGTTTTTACTGCTCAGCACTTTCTTAAGAAAATTAAAATAAAACATCTTAGTAAAACTGAACAAAATAACACTGCATCACCTAAAATGTGACATATCACTACGCTGTGGTATTTTTCTTTTTTTAAAGCAATTATATCACATGATTTGTCATTTGTAAATATCACATTAAGAAATCTCCAACCAAGAAAACATTCAAGACTTCATCATCTTATTAACTTGTGTACAAGACCATTCATCATTTTTACTTGTAAATGGAAAAAGAACATGGAAACACTTTTTAATCATGAAGTGTTTTGTGTTTAAGTTTGATTCAATAATATCTAAGGCTACATATTATATTATAAAGTAAACAGTTCTTACTTTTGACAATTGCTGACTGAATTCATCAAGTTTCTGTTGTAAGGGTGTTTTCTCTGTTTCTGTATCAAGCATTTCATTTCTGATTTTACCTGAAAAATAGAATGAAAATAATTATATATATAATCTTCAGTACCTCACTAAAGTTTATACAATACCATGGAAAGGCTGTTATTTTATTTAATAACATAAACATCGCAATAAAAAAAGCTGTCAGTAAGGGCAGATAAACGCTTTCTATATAAACCTGTAACCTTGACCTTCAACCTAAAAGAATGTTGATTTCACAATGTCTTATAGTGTTGAAAAATTGTACTAAATTTAATTAAGATTTGTTCAAAAATACAATACAGAGCAGAAACAATTGTAAAGAACATACAGACAGACAGGAAGACAAACAGACATACAGACAGATGGACCAAACACAAATGACCAGAATTTTGTGAGAGATAAAAAACAAACAATCATGGGATTTCGGGTCATCAAATTTAAAATGAATACCAAGTTTGGAATTAAAAATGTAATTTAAGATATCAAAATTCTACTGTCATTGTAAATTGAGAGAAATTTAAATTTAGATTGGTTTTTCATCTCAAAGTCCATCAGACTAAAGGCCCTCGGGGAAATCGAGGAAATCATCAAATCACAATAAACATTCTATCAAAAACCAATAACAAATACATAAAAATAAAGACAGTTTTAAAGACAAAATCTATTTACAAATCATTTGATCTGTTATCAATGTAAACAATATAATTACACATCTACATACAATAAAAAAAAATCCTTCTATTATATAAAACTGTAATATCTTGAACTATATCACAATAAACTCGACACCCAGAGAGCACATTGAGAAGATATTAATTCTAAACCTCTATATATATATATATATCTTATGATACCAAAGAAGCTCAAAACAGATATATAATTGTAAATCCTTAAAACCGTTTTATTGGACAACCAGAGAGAGTACACATCCTATGGACAGGAGATTTAAATTCTTATCTTTAGTTCTCTAAATAGATACAAACCCTCACAATAAAACTACTAAGAGATCTTTTAAAATCCTTGAAAGTTACTTTTCACTAGGGTGTCATTTTTGTGCAGATTCATTGTCTATAAGTACATACTAAATCTATATATATATAGTATTGATCTACCATAATCCTTCTATGTTTTCAGACAGATTTTAATAATTTCATTTTCAAGTGTCCGGGAATTTAGCGGAAATTTGAAAATGAAATATCTTAAAAATTGGGGGTGTCCAAAAATTTAGTGTGTCAGAGAAATTAGAGACATTCTTTGGTCCCAGTTCCCTCCCGGTATTTTAAGACATTATCAACAGCGATATCCACATATGTATTAATTATATAGTGAATTTTTAAATAAAATACAAGTAAAAGTTACCTTCTGTATTGTTTATTTCATTAATAATTATTTTGTTAAGTGTTTGTTGATCAATGATCATGATTCTTTAAGTAAATACACATCAAAGACACCATTTTGTTTACAAGTAAATAACATGACTATTTTCAGTAACTCCGTATTCTAAATCAGAGTATATTTGGTTTAATTACACAGGCTTCTTCATATGCTCATTTTGTACTGTATTTCTTTTCTTTCAAGTTAAAATGTACAAGTTTATTGTACAGCGTTTTAATATATCTCTGACCTTTTGGCCTTTAGTATTATTTTGTTTGTATTATATATCTTGGGTATCATTTAGAAACACAACATAATGAATCAAAATTTTAAAAATATACAGTTAAAAGATTTATTGTTTTTTAGAGTTAAAACATGAATGTATAAGAAAGATGCAAATAAAATCTCTTTACCATATCCTTTGCTTAGTTTTCAGGAATATGGACTGTTATTTTCACTTTGAGTTCAACCAGTAAAAAAAAAAAAATACATATCTAATTCCAACAAAAATTTTGGTCTGGAAGATGTTGTGTTCAGAAAGATTTCACTGTATATTTACATGTTTGTTATATAGGAAGGGCTGTAAGATTTAATCAAAATCTGTTGTTTTTTGGGCCTTCTTTTCAATCCATTATATTATGTCAGTAAGACACAGCAACCCCCACTGGGTAACAACGAAAACATCTAATAATTTATTGACATTCAATAACAGTGTAGAACATTTCCATATGTTCTTTTTAATCAAATTTACCTACAGGGTGATAATCAAACGTTCCCTACAAACCCTGTACAAACAGTTATAGTAAGTGTTAGGATGCATAATCCTGTTAGCATCTTTAACAGTAGAAATAACCAGCTGTCTACTATTGACCATTTTAATTGACATCATCTTTACCAGATACTGTTTATCTGTCTCTTGGTCTCATTATCTTCTCTATTTCCTCAGACTGATTGGAAAAAAAGCCTGAATATATTAATGATAAACATAGCACAGATCAAATGTAGTTTTTGAAGATACATGATGACATGAACTGGTCAATATTAGAAATCTGTTTATATAGCTTATCATACATCAATAGGCTGATACTATTATATATACAATAAATAACTGGTTTTCTTGTTCTGTGTATTGGACCACCTATGTATCAGTATATACTCAAGAGAGTAAAAGAAAAGAAATCAAGGTGTAAATTGCATTATTCAACAGTGAACTCTTCACAGACACTTGATGAGAATACAGTGTGTGCATGAGAGAGAGAGAGAGAGAGAGAGAGAGAGAGAGAGTGTGTGTGTGTGTGTGTGTGTGTGTGTGTGTGTGTGTGGAGGGGCATTATAAATAACTTTTTTTTATTTATTAAGTCTGACTTTGAGAATGAAAATTTATTTAGTTTTGTTGTACTTTTAATTTTAATGCATTAATACACTAAGTAAAAATTACTTTATTCTTTCTTTCTTTCTTTTTTTTTTACAATATATTAAAACTGCAACTATATTTTTCCCTCTTCCACAATTGTTTTCATTCCATTTTAATGAATTCTTTTGAATTTATCTTATTTTTTTTCTAAGATAACAATACTGGCAATCAATCTGATTTTTTTTTACCACATTCTATTTTTACTACTAACAAATATACATCCCACAGGAGCATGCTTGTGTTGGGAATACACAATGACCTTGAGGTTGTATGATGCGGTGAGAGACTTAAGAAAGAGATTACTAATTAGATGTGTTGATGGTTGGCACATTTCAATCTTATTACAAAATCCTCAGTACCTTAACAAACCCTCATATCTAATGAGAGGCTTAAAGGTTAATCAGAAAAAAGAAAAGACAGGAATTCAACTATTTCCGAGATCCCTGCTGCTTTCTTAACCATTTTATAAATAGTGTATAAAGTTAAAGACCCTTTCTATTCACAGCTGATTGTGTCTTGACTATATATGGCATGCACATACAGGGTAATCCCCCCTCATCAATTCTCACTAACACCTGGGAGATCAAACTAAACAGTAAACACATTTCTACAGTAAGTCCGACAGCTTGGAATCCGTAAGTTAGAGAGAGACTTTGGTACAGTAGCATATGTATATACAGACATCATCACCAACTGATAAAAGAATAATTAATACAAAGTAAAAGCAGGAATATACAGAATATTACACACACACCCACCTCTCTCTCTCTCATGGTTTTATGTGTGTGCTTATTTAATATTGTCAAGCAAGGATTATGCATAAAACAAGGCAACATAAATACTGTAATATCTGACATTTAAGTTGTTTCCTACTTAAAATTCACAATCTTTCAAATCATGATTTGTAACCTATAATTACTTGCCAAATTGGTTGAATTTCCAATAAAAAGCAAAATTTAATTACAATATCTTCATCATTATGTAAATTATTCAAACTTTAACAATAAGACCAGATAATTACTTTTGAAGTTTAGGTAATTTACTGTCTAAAATCTTCTAAAATGTATGTATGTTTTTTTTTTACATTTTTACTGAAATTAAAAGCATTTGTTATTTACAGGTTACCTAACAGCATTTTGACATTTTATTTCAACAACCAGAAAAAATGAAGATAAATGACTGCCATAAATTTCATTTAATATTTTGAAATTTAAAACTTTATATTTTGAATAAAAACTACAATAACATAATACCGAGCATCCTGTCTCCATGAAACAGATCTCTCATCTATATTCTTGTTAATGTAAAATCCTTTTCTTTTTAGGTGTAAAACCAGTGTAAATGGGACCAAGTTGAAAATTAAAATGCAGTATTTGGTCCACATCATTTTTCTGTACATCGTCTTTCTATTGAGTTTAAGAGTACTTAAATATCAGTATACTCCAGTAACAATTTTCATTAAAATCTTAAATGAATCAGGGTAACGATAAAAGTTTTCTATAATATTCAATTATATATACCAACTTTACTATTATATTTTGGTAACAAATTTTAAAGGTTTTAATTTTGCTTTTAAAATTTTTGGTTTTAGACCAAAATGGTGGCTCCAGGATGCTCTTCATTACTTAAAATATATATATTGATGATTTTGTGTTTTTAAGAACAAGAGAAATTAATTTAGGGCTAAAGTCAAAATTTCTACATTTGCTGAAGTCTATACATCAGTCTAAAACCAAACATGATGAGGCAAAGTTTAAAATCAGGTCTTTTGAGTCCATGGGTCCAAACACTGTGTATAATTTTGGTCAGGTCTTATATGATAGTGGCTCTATACTGTTGGCAGGCAGAATTTGATTTAGGTTTTTGGAGTTCCTGGAGTCCATGGGTTCAAACATTTCTCATATATTTATGTCCTGAACATGATTTCAGGATGCTATATTAAGTAATAATGTAGAGGCTAAACCATCATTCCAAGATTGAACTGCTGTCTAATTTGCTACATAATCATGAAATAATAATTCTAACAATGCCAAAAAGGTAAAAATGAAATTCCAAAAAAATGGAGAATAACTTACTCTTTATACATTAGTCCAACAATGTAACTCTTAACATGTATATATAGATAAAACATTAGTAAGAGAGAGACAGGAATGTTTATAAGCTATGCCAATCAGAGGGGAAATAATGATGGAATAAATGAGCAGTATTTTTCATCACTCACAAGTAATAAAACAGATGAGCTTTTTCATTTCTTACCAAAACTTACATATCTTCCAAGATAGAGACAGTATGAGGCACCCATAGGGGCACATGCATACACCTGTCTGCAATATTTAACTATTTTCATCTTATCTATTAACTTTGTTTTAAAAATATAACTTCCTCAATTACTTTAGTCACTCTGGTATACATATATATAAAATATCAAATCAAATAATTCATATTTTTATGATCATTCTGTGAAAATGCTTTGATGTATGTTTAAGAAGATATAGTGTAAAAAAGAAATGTGGTAGATATATACATTTACCTGGTAGTCCGTATATATAAATTTATATTCTAGATGATGATGATGATGATGTATATAGTTTAGAAGAATTAAGATGTAATCTATTCCCTATTCCTGAAGAAAATTTATAGTATATAAATGTATGATTTATGACCAAATGTACCATAAACTTTATTGAAGTATTTATCTTGGAGATCAAGTTTAAAAGTTCATATTCTATGATCAAGACCAGCTTAATATTACGACTAATTCTTATATATACCGGTATATATAGAAATGGTGGTGGAAGTTCCAACGCCTTGAGGTGGATAGAGTGGAGTTAAAAATATCTTTAGATGGATCCCCAAGGATGCAGGTGTATGTGGTATTAAATACAAGTAATAATTAGGATGGCCTTCATCATACATATATATGCTGTATACAAAACACTTGTTATTTTTGCAAAGACACTTTTATTCGTTATTTGAGTTTCTTTTTTATTTTTCTTAATATATTATGTCTACATTATAAGATATCCAATTCTCCCCCCCCCCCTCTTCCCCTCTTTTTTTCACTTTCACAACTTAAAATTTAATAAAAATTACTTTATTTCAAGAGTAAATTTTTTGTGTATAATATTTTCAGGTAATGGTTTTCAAACTATTTCACATTAAATTCTGAACTGCATTAAAATTGGCATTATTTCAAGTAATACTAGTTCTAAAGGAATCTTTTCATTATAATAATGTTTTGATATATTTAGTTTTTTTAACGATTCAGAATAATTTTAAAAAAATCTACTTCTGGAGCTTACAAATTTGTATGTGGAATTAAAATACAAAATAAAATTTGAATCTGGTTAATCTTGTTAATTATAAGCTGGAAAGTCTAGTCCAACATGGAGTAGAACAGGACTAGTAAACAGTAGCACATTATGAATTATATAAACAACCTTTGACCTTTGCCGAGATTCAAACCCTCAACAATTCCAATCTGATATAAAAGTAATATTCTGGAATGTAGGAAGACTATCTTTCTCACAGATCTTCTTATTACAGGTATATAATATACTGGTAAGCCATGAAACAAAACAAGCACCTGATAGCTATATATCTTCTTGTCTCTTCTAACAGAAAATATTTATAATTATCTTCACTTACATGATCATTCTTATTTCTTATTATCTTTTCTGTTTTTTCATACATTGTTTTTAATCAATACAAATTCTTTTTGTCAAAACAACATGAATATTACTTCTAAGGTCTAAATGTCTCTATTTTTCAATTTTTGTGGTATGTAGGGAATGATATTAATCATCAAAATATCTCAAGAAAAAACCAAACCTCCATTATGACCTTGACCTTTGACTTGTTTCAATACATAGAGCAAAAATACTGTAAATTGGCAATTGTAGTTTGAAATCCACCGTACAAGATTACTGACATAGTCACATGGATAAAGTGAAGTGGAGAATGGTGCTTCATGTCAATTAAGATTATTTCACCTTCAGGAATTTCTGTGATGACCATTAGCATGTATATTGACATTTTATCAAACTTCAGCAATGAAAGACTTGCAATTTTTAAGTAAATACTTAAGACCATTTAGCCATGATGGCCTCAACAAAATCATGAGAACAAATAGATTTTTAAAAAAAAAAAAATCTCTGAAATCAACTGATCTGAAAACTGCTTATAATTTACTACAAAATGCCATTCAAAAAAGAATACAGTAAAACTGAAAGCAACATGCCATTCAAATTAAAATTTTTAAAATCTATAAGGATGAAGAATGTGAAATTACAATTTACGAGTTGCATATATATTTTTTAACTACATGACCAAAGATTGATGCCATCTTAACAAAAGTATAGACATCTTCAGGAATAACTACACCCAAAAAGATAATCAAAAGCATAAAAAAACATCCAATTGACTACCCACATCAACAAAGATGATGGTATCTTATCAAAAGTTTAAAAAATCTCCAGGAATAACTTTATCTACAAAGATTATGTTACCATATCAGAAGTCTAAAAACATCCAACTGGCTACTATTGCAAAATAATGTCACTTTATTAAAAAAAATAAGCATCAAAAGGACTCACTTCCTTTATAAGGGTTAATCTTATCTGGAGATGATGCCACCTTATCACAGGATGATGCCACCTATCAAAAGTAATAACCATCCCACAGACTAAGAATACCAACCATGATGCCACCTATTATAACTATAACCATCCCAATGACTAAGAAAATAAACAAAGATAATGCCACCTGAGTACAGGATGATGCCACCTATCACAAAAAACACACCATGGACTAAGTACATCAGCAAAGATAATGCCACCTGATCACAAGACAATGCCACCTATTACAAGTATATAAATCTATATTATTAAGATCTATAGTATTCCTCAGAATGTATGATGGCCAATTATCCAGTTAATAAGTCAATATAATGTATATATATAACAGACTTAGGGGGTAACTTTTATTTACCATATGGCCAGATACTGACAACAGATGTAGAGGATAATAATAGTTATATATATATATATATATATATATATATATGTACCACACATGGCTGTGTTATATTATAACTTGTTTGTTTTATATGTATGATGAATATGTTTAATCTGGTATCAGTATTTTTTCTGACTATTCTTAACTCTCTTGATAAGAACTGGCAGATATCTGTCTGTGAAATAAAACCTTCTACTACTTGAAAACTGTAATTGTGTTCAAAGATGAGAACCAAATATCAAAAGTTATTACACTGATATAAGCAACAGAGGTGTTATATTTCTGACTGACAATTAACTTTAGTATAGTAAAGATCGGTTGGCAAGTTAGAATGCACTGCCATTAAAGACATGCACTCTTGGGACAAAGTATTATACAATTCCAATACAAAAGGTGCATCTGAAGTTTAAGGTTTTATCTAGAGATATAAACTTAAAAGTTCTGGATGCATTAAATTTAAAGTGCATATTTCTTTGTATTCATGTAACAGTCTATAAAGCCTGCTTACTGTTTTATACTGTTTTGGATAGTGTTTTATAGTAACAAGCCACTATATAGTCAACAAGTGTGAACACTGAGCTAATTATATCAACCAATAGTCAATAAACTCTTCATTTGTAACCATCATTATATTATAACAATTTACTCAATGAATTATACTAGCAATAGGTGTTAGAAAAACCAACATGACTTATAAAATAACTTTATATATGGCGGAAAAATTAGATACCTTACCAATAGACATTAATGAAATTATAAAAAAAACTTAATTTTCTAATATAATTTATAGAGAATTAAGGAAAGTTGTTGATTGGTTTCTGATGAAATTTAGAATTACATCTATCAATTTAAATGGATTTGACTTTTTGTTGTTGAACTATAATTGTATTTATAAATCTCAAACTGAGCGAACATTTTGATACAGTAAAGTATTAATTAACTATGACTGAAATCTCTACACGCTAACAGCTGAAAGCCTAACTGTACCGAGACAAGATACTAAAATAAATGAAAAAGCATGCATGTGGACATCTAGTATATTTCTTTACAATCCACCGGTAGTTTTAATTTTCAACTATACTGGAATTCTTTTAATGCTGCTGGTTAAAATTATCTTCATATGATACTTAATAAATGGAAAAGCATGCACATTGACATCTAGTATCTGGATACTGTGTAGTTTTAATTATAAACCTTACTGTAATTCATGCTGCTAGTCAAAATTGTGTTTATATTTAAGAATCCTAAGCTATTTAATGAATGGAAAAGCATGTACATGCACAGTGGACTGATGTCATAACCTACAGCTGTAGGTAGGTGGGAAAGGTGTGAGAAAAAGGGTAGATGTAATGTTTAAATATAAATAAAATTATAAGGGAAAAATAAATGGAAATTTTGGATTCCTTCACATGTGTGAACATAAGCAGTAAAGACTGTGAAGAACAATGATAAAGAAACTTTGGGAAAGCGTTCTATAGTAAGAGATGAATAATTGAATGGGCAATGATTTTTTTTTCATTTTGGTTGTCAAATAGTATGGTATAAATCTGCAAAACAGGGTTTTTTTCTTTAAAAAATGGTCTTGGAAACCATTTCAAAGAAACACGGTACCATTTCAAAGAAACACGGTCATTGTATCTCTACATTCTTTTTGCAACAACAGCATCAGTCTACTGGTGAACCTTTCAGAATGTCATTCATTTATGTGGTTCAATGCCAGAGTTTACAAGCATAGAATTGTTGGCAGGTATGTAATCATGATAATGAAGCATTCAATAGAGTGACGCAAAGCCAGCAGGTTAACAACCCCTGTGTATTTACCAGATGTAAAGGCATAAAAAATTATATCTGTGTTTCTGATTACTTAAATGACCTTATTTCAAGTGCTTAACCTCAAATTTAAATGTTTTTTGAAAATTTGAAGTCAGAATGCCTGCTATATATAACCTTATGTATTATATTGCCATTCAGAAAATAAACACGAATGGCTATCTATTTTACACTTACATTTTTGTGACTTAAAAGAACCTTTTTTTCCATCTGGCCTAAACATATTTTCAGACTACTCATTTACTTTTTTCCAAGACATTTCATGGTCATTACTAAGTGAACTTGGTGTAAAATCATCGGGAAATTAGCTGTAAAACACCTTGCAATTAACCCAAACCAGAATATAAACAGTTGATAAATATTTCTTTTTACACCATAGGAACTGAAATCAAAAGGTCAATGTCTATAAAAAGTGCAAAAAAATTTCTCAGAATTTTATTACCCTTTGGTGAAACTTAAGTTGAATTTCATATGTGTAGGTTTTTTTTTACATACACATGGAGGAAAAATCTGCATAGAGATTGTTTCAATGCTCCGTATAACCATATATAAAAACACCACAAAATACCAATGATATCAAATTTAGAGACTGAGACATTTCTGAAAAACAGTATTGTACTAATAAAGGGATTTTAAATCCATAAAAAGCAAAGCAGTAAAACTTTACACTGACTGAGTAATGTCTCTTTAAATAAATAGCTCCATAATACAAAGAAAAACCCAAAAGACATTTTACTGATCAAAATGCATCTAACAGCTAAAGATCATCAGAAGAATATAAAACCACACAAGTTTTATTTATAGAATATCTCATTTTGTATCACTTAGGTAAAAACCCACAAAACAAGCAATTCATCTTCAAATCAAAACTAAATTTAGATTTAATATCTTTATAGCAAGCCTTCCTACTGTGTCCACTTACATCACATTAAAGTGTATATGTAACTAAATCATAACATCTCTCTTAAAAATGGCATCATCTCATAACCAAAATTAGAAAGAATCTACAGTCAAAAAAATGGTAACATATAAAAACTTTAAGTACAATGAATCTGCAGATACTTCTTGTAAGTTGAATCTTTAAAATCCTTATCTGGAATCTGTAATTGTCTTAAAGGGACATAAACTCGATCTGCCTTCATCACCTTATCTGTTGCAGAAATGACCTTGGTTTAAGGTCATGACATACTAATGTACTTATCAAGTTCCTTGAAATCTGTTTAAAACAAATTTACAAAAAATGAAGGACAGACAGAAACAGATCTTTACAAAGAGGAAAAAAGAAAGGTTCCTTTAAACTTCTTTAAAATGTTGCATCTAAATCTAAAAATAATAGAAGTACAGTCTACATAGCCTTTACATATACCTGGATACAGACTTGAGATAAGGTGCCAAGTCTGAGAGATGAGAAATGTGTACACATTCCAACATATCAGAACATGTGTGTGTTGCTTAGCAACAATGCAAACACATAAACTGAAATAATGACAAGATTTCATTAGAATATATAACACAATGTGAGTTTTACTAGTGTAAATTGGTATGTAAATTTGTATAGCTCGTCATCATCATCAAAGTTACCAGTATATAATCTTTAATGACTGCTATTATAAACTTAAGATGACATTGATTTTCGTTAATTCTTGAAAAAAAATTGATTTTCTATAAAAAATGTTTTAATTCATTCATCCAAATAAATAAGAGATAACAAGAGTGGCAACATATTTCATTACCAGACAATTATATTTCTGTTCTATACAAGCTCATGTGTATTTTTTGTTGTTATTTTTATAACATCATTTCACTGTAACTTCAGAAAGTTTTATTTTGCTAGCACATCAAAATACTATTTGGCAGAAAGGTCCTGTTTGATTTGGGCAATTTTTTTCAAAATAAAATCTTTTAATTATAATACTTCAAACAGGAAAGTAATACAGTCCATCCGAGATTAAGAAGTCTTAACTTGAGGTCAATTTTTTTTAAACAAGAGGCCCAATAGGGCCTGTGATGCTCAACTGGCTGCATATGTAAGACAATGTTTGTTTTCGATTGAAATGCTGTTTAACGTTCAACTCAAGAATATTTCACTTATATGGAGACTCTCAATTTTGGAAATGGTGGAGGACACTGGATTATAGGAGAAAACCACGACCAAGCAGCAAGTTAACTGACGAACTTTCAAAGATGAAGTGCTAGCGCCACTTGGCATTAATGCACAATGTCAGGGGTGAAAGGTGCTGTGATTCATAACATCGAATGCTTAAGACCACACAGCCACTGTGGTGCCTTTAAGACAATGTGATGTGGTTACCATAATTGGTTCATCAGCTTAAGATGGGAAATAAATTGAGCTTATGACCATTTTGCTTCAATGAAGCCTACTTTGCAACACACACATGCAGGCATGCTTCATTATGCCATAAACTCAGCTGGGTTTAGCCAGTTGAGCTTAGAATGGATCCACAATGGCTATTTTTATATATATATATATATATCTAGTAACAACAGGCAACTTAGACTGGTTCAAACTTTTTTTAGGCCGATGTAGGAACCTTCCACAGGAAGTTTGGTTCCAATTCACCCAGTTATTTTAGAGGAA
Source organism: Tegillarca granosa (assembly GCA_029721355.1). Classification (NCBI taxonomy): domain Eukaryota; kingdom Metazoa; phylum Mollusca; class Bivalvia; order Arcoida; family Arcidae; genus Tegillarca; species Tegillarca granosa. The sequence continues at coordinate 4,565,881 of CM056607.1, read as the reverse complement.
AAGATTTTTACTAAATATTACACCTAATTTGCATATTTCTTGAAAATTGGGTCAATAAAAATTTTCTCAGAAAAAAACATTATATATTTTGAATCCCACAAAGTATACTTTCTATATTTAAAATTTGAGCTCAATTGGTGGAAAAAAAGATCAACAATGGTCTTTTTTTTTCTATTTTTAGTTATGACGGCCATCTTGGATGTCAGCCCCGGTTGCTTGGTACCACCTTTAGTCAGGCCGACATTTGGACCTTCCACACAAAATTTTATTCCAATTGGCCAAGTTGTTTCAGAGGAGAAGATTTTCAAAGATTTCGCGAAATATAACACCTTAAGCAGAATTCTTGAAAATCAGGTCAACGAAATATTTCCCACAAAAACCGGTTAAATATGTTGAATCCCTCACGATATACTTTGTATATTTCAAATTTGAGCTTAATTGGTTGAAAAATGGATCCACAATGGCAATTTTAGTGTTTTTTTCTATTTATAGTAGCAGCAGCCATCTTGGATGTTGGACAAGGTTGTCTGGTACAAACTTTATTCAGGCCAACCTTCCACACAAAATTTGGTTCTGATTGCTCTGGTGGTTTCAGAGGAAAATTTTCAAAGAATTGCTTAAATATTACACCTCATTTGCATAATTCTTAAATTAGGTCAACGAAAAATTTTTCAAAAAAACCTGTTACATATGTTAAATGCACCGCTATCTACTCTCTACATTTCAAATTTGAACAAAAACGGTTGAAAAATGTCTCAGCAATGGCTATTTATGTCTTTTAGCTATTTATAGTAACAGTGGCCATCTTGGATGTCGGACGGGGTCGTCTGGTACAAACATTGGTCTTCCCCACCTAGGGACCTTCCACAGCAAATTTGGTTCCAAATGGCCCAGTGGTTTCAGAGGAGAAGATTTTCAAAGAATTGCTTAAATATTACACCTCATTTGCATAACCGTTAAATATGTTGAATGCCCCGCTATCTACTCTCTACATTTCAAATTTGAACAAAAACGGTTAAAAAATGACCCAGCAATGGCTATTTATGTGTTTTTGCTATTTATAGTAACAGCGGCCATCTTGGATATCGGGCGGGGTCGCCTGGTACAAACTTTGGTCTACCCCACCTAGGGACCTTCAACACCAAATTTGGTTCCAATTGGCCCAGTGGTTTCAGAGGAGAAGATTTTCAAAGAATTGCTTAAATATTACACCTCATTTGCATAATTCGTAAAAATCGGGTCAACGAAAAATTTCTCACAAAAACCTGTTACATATGTTGAATGCCCCGCTATCTACTCTCTACATTTCAAATTTGAACAAAAACGGTTAAAAAATGACCCAGCAATGGCTATTTATGTGTTTTTGCTATTTATAGTAACAGCGGCCATCTTGGATGTCGGACGGGGTCGCCTGGTACAAACTTTGGTCTACCCCACCTAGGGACCTCCAACACCAAATTTGGTTCCAATTGGCCCAGTGGTTTCAGAGGAAAAGATTGTCAAAGAATTGCTTAAAGCTTACACCTCATTTGCATAATTCGTAAAAATCGGGTCAACGAAAAATTTCTCACAAAAACCTGTTACATATGTTGAATGCCCCGCTATCTACTCTCTACATTTCAAATTTGAACAAAAACGGTTAAAAAATGACCCAGCAATGGCTATTTATGTGTTTTTGCTATTTATAGTAACAGCGGCCATCTTGGATGTCGGGCGGGGTCGCCTGGTACAAACTTTAGTCTATTCCACCTAAGGACCTTCCACACCGAATTTGGTCCCAATTGGCCCAGTGGTTTCAGAGGAGAAGATTAAAGTTTACGCACGCACGCACGGACGCCAGACGCACGCAAAACCATGCCATAAGCTCAGCTGGCTATAGCCAGTTGAGCTAAAAATGTGCTTTAAATAGGTTTTTAAATTCATTGACCGATAATATAACACAAATTCTTTTTATTAGTATGATATTACATTCAGCATCTAAATCTTGTTTTACACAAGGAGGTAAGAAAGAGATTATCACAACTAAACAACAACCAAAACACTACACTCCTTTAAAGTATGAGAGGAGACCATTATGCAAAATTTTCAATATTGTGTTTCAAGAAGTATTCATTTAAGTTTGAAATGGAATCAGCTGTTCTACACTTTATCAATTCATACAAGTAAGCAAAAGTTGTTGTTTTTCAAGAGTTATGTATTTTAAATGAAATCTTTTTTACTCCGGATTACACATCTGTGTAATTGTTACAAGACATCCAGAAGCCTGATGCGATTTATCTTACATGAAGTACAGAATAATTTCTTATATATCCACCAAACATATATACCAGAGAGCCTGTATCTTATCTTCAATACAATAAAATTCCATTATCCCTGGACTTTACCTAGACATGATAAAACATGACAACTGTATCATACCAGTCTGTATCATACCATCCTCTACAAACAACTATATTAATATAAACCAGCAATACAGAAACAAACGCACTTAGATCTTTGGGTTTTTTTAAGTTCAATTTTCAAATAAAAAATCAACTGGACCATTTGATTATAGTTTGTAAAATCATTGTCTAAAGGAGAATATAGTTCTTTCCAAACCACACATATAATGTGTCTCCAAAAAGTACTGGTAGGCTTGTCAGAGAGAATAAAATATTTCAAACCATACTAATATGCTTAAAGCCAAAATTAATCACATTTAATCTTAAGAAATATAGCCAAAATGAATCAGTAAGAAAATAAGCAAAAAGGCATGGCAATTCCTATTTTAGTATTTGACCTCTCCAATCTTGGTTGTAAGGGTGTTGTGATTTCAAATACTTAAGATAAAGCATAATATTTGATGTTTAAACAAAACCCCAGGCAGATGATTTTCAATAAGTATGTTTATGACTTCAAACCAAATATTTGGTCATTTTGGCAACTATGGAATAAAAAGTTGAATCAGATTCTTTATTTCAGTGCAAGGACCTTTTACTTAATTGATGATAATAATTTTGCTAAGATCAAGAACCATAAAAATATTACAGTTCATGTTATCCCTAGAATTTGCAACAGAAAAAGTTTCATACAATGTTCCAACACAAACATTTTGTGGTATTTATATAAAATAGACTGATGAACTCTACTCATTATTTAATGCAGATGTCACATATCAGGAACACTAAATCATGATATGAACTTGATATATTAGATTTTTACATTACATCAAAAATAGATATAGATATATATATATATATATATATATATATATATATATATATATATATATATATATTATTTATATAATATATACAAGTATTAGTATTGTTACACAACTTGTGGTAAGAGCCATTGGAAAAATTGTAGCTTGCATGCAAATCTAGTATTGTCAAAAAAACATGTATCAATGTCAGAAGAAAAGTGCTGTTTGTACACAAAACTACTCTGCAGTTCCATCAAAAAAAAGGTGTAGCTTACATGCAAACATTGTAAGGTGTAGCTGACATATTCTAAATGTAGCTGACACATGCACCTAGTTCATCAACAAAGTTTTTAAAACTTTAAAATTGGATGTCAACATTTTCTAAAATAAGCAATTTGGATAAGACATAAGCTCTTCTGTATTTCATACAGGTAAGCTATACAACTTATTTGAAAAAGACCTGATTGCAGAAACCAACAACAAAAAACATTACAACATCTGTTTTCAACGAAAGTACTTACCGATTTCTGTGTTAAGTCCAGTTCCAATTACAATTCCTCTACATTTACCAGTAGAGATGTTAGTACCCTGTAATTATAATATAAAATAAGAAATAAAACAGCAACATATAAGAATCAATTATTTTTGGTTTTGCACTCAATATCTCAATTGGTTAGATAGGATATGGTATGGTAAAACTGGAAAACCTACAGTAAATCATGAACCATGATGCTGACAAAACAGGTACCCACCAAGAGGACACCAAGCATAAACTGACCCTAAGAGGATACAAAGATTATTAATGATCATAGGTTTTATAATCAACCATAGTTCATAACTCTAAAACTGACCATACATATTGAAAAAAAGTCATTATAACCATACACATTGAAAAAAAAAAGTCACAACACAATTTTAATATTGGGTTTATTGAACAAGGATATAATCAAATTACAAATTGTCTTTTGATTAAATTCTTCATTATAACACAGAAACCTGCAGTTTAACAGCTGGTGTTTTCACTGTCCAGAATAATGATAAGACTGTGTATCTATATAATCTGTATAGTAAATAGCTACTCAACAAACTGGTTCTTTTGTTCTATTCTATCCTTTCATACATAAGGATCTTGTGACATTTTGTATCCTGTAATAAATATAATTTCTAAGTTCTGAACTTTTTACCTAGCCTTGCATTTAATCTCCATCAATATTGTTTGGTATACTATACACAGTATTCTAACTAAAAATAAATGATAACTTACTGAGAAAAGAATATTCTTCTTGTCTTGGTTAACTGCCCTTGGATCTGGGATGGGATCAGAGTGTTTAATTACACTAACACTTTCTCCTGTAAATATATATGTATTATATATCTGGGAAAATGTTTACATTTTGTACTTTATAAATAACCATAAATGTGAAAATATGGTAGAAAACATGTATAACTAAATATAATTATTGCAAAACACTAAATGCATCAAGCTGTCATACCTGTACAGTTAACTAGGACAATGAACTCTTAGTCAGTTGGAAAAAAATTGTTATAGATCATAAGTTCTGCTTTGATCTACACAAAAAGAAAATAACTCATGATTTTATGATTGGGTCTCTTAAAGTCATTCTAAATATTTAGGGAACAATATTTCCAGGGTCAAATTGGCAAAGACCTTAAATATTTTGCCTAGATTATTATTATTATTATTATTTTTTTTAAATATTTTGATTTTCAACCTGGAGCATGCTCTAATCCTAAGCTCAAAAAGTTAAGCTACATCCCTGTCAATGGTATCATAAATTAAAAAAATAAAAGATGAAATCAATTCTTTTGATCTTTTGACAAGTTCCTTGTTGATGTGTTGTCAAAGACTGAGACCAAACCTTCAACAGAGATAAAATTATACAATAATAAACGCTGAAAGTTAGGACATAAGGAGCCTTCTTAATGACTACAATAATCAAAACAACATAGACTACCAACAAAGTTCTTAAACTTCTTAAAGACTCAATTAATCAAAACATAAAACGCTTTTACCATGAAGTCTACCAAGAAAATTCCCAAACTTCTTATCGATTCAAATAAAGTCTACCATGAACATTCCTATTTTATGGATTACTGTAACAACATTTTTTTTCACAGAAAAACTTGGTTAAGTTATTTAAAGATGGCAAATAAGCCAATAACATACATGCACAATTGTTGATTTAAAGAGAAATTAAAATTTAACGATAAGAGATGCATTAAAAAAACAAAACAAAACTCTTGATCATGAAAACTTTTTAAATCCATGTCTTCATTCAGTAATTTTTTTCAAAAAAAAAAGCATTGATGTGTATGTATACCGATATATGCTAAATTTAAAATGTTTCTGTGGCATTAGTAAGAACCCTATTTTACCTATTTTTTTAATAAAAACATATTTAATAAATAAATGTGTAGACCTATTAGGGTTCTTCGGAAAGTTTCAATTTAGATGCATCTTCATATGTATATGTTCATTTCAATATTAGGATAACTTAAAACATCTGTTACATGTTGTACATGTCAATTTAAACACACAAAAAATAGAACATTAATTTGCTGATGTAGATAAAATTTAAAGTTTTCTTTTATACCTTTTATTCATTTTAGCAATTAAAATTTCTTAAAAAAGACAAAATGTATGATTTACCAGGATGATTAATTTTTATATTTCCTCCAGTATTAGAAAACATTTTATGATATGAACAATCTAATTGAAATGATACAAGGTCATAAGGTCAAGAACAATGTGGAGTATTGTAATCAAATGCTATGCTGTTTATTTCAAAATGTACTAACAGTTTTGAAATTAATACTAGTGTTATTTACTAGTGTTGTATAAACATTTTGGAGATAGAGAATTGAAATTAACAAAATGTTTAACGGAAAAATGACAACAGAAATGTGGTTTGATAAAAAATTACATTACATAGGTTTTAAGCAGTGGCCTTGGACTCCGTCTTCGACAAACACTTGAACCTGTCTTATATCTTACATTTGCATTAGAGGTATTTTATTATTAATACTTTAATGAGCTGAGTGGGTGTAACAGGTAATAGAAAAATGTCACCACCACTAGAATTTTATATTTAGGTTTATTTAACTATGAACATGATGAAATACAGTATCACAAGTAATTAATATTACACCTTGCAACATATGTGGTTTGAAGACAATATATAAATGTTCAATCATCAGCACTATGTGGATACACAGTCTGTAACAGCTGTAACTCTTACCAATCCTGACCCTTTGTCATCAACCAACACAACACAAGGCCAAAAAGTAGATATGGTTTATAAATTCTGTTTTATTTATAATAAACTATTAAGGTACCGTTTTGGTCACTCTGACATAGTCAAAACTTCTAAATTTGACCAGACACCTGAGAAGGATATAAAATGGAATAGATGCCCATCAGGCATGGAAATAGGTGCACACAAGGCATTGAATTGATGTTCATAAGGCATGGAATAAGATGCGTACAAGGCATGGAATTGATGCCCATAAGGCATGGAATAGAAGCTCATAAGGAAATGAAAAGACACCCATAAGGCATGGAATTAGATCCACACAATGCATGGAATACATGCCCATAAAGCATGGAATAGATGTCCATACGGCATGGAATAGACATCCTTTAAGCATAAGATTATCACTTATGGAACATATGTACTAAGTTTGAAATCATTCCCTCTGACAAATAAATGCACATCAGGTTACCATGAATTTTAATGTGATCTTTCTTTAAACATGATGAAGAAGAAAACAGTTAAAGAAACTACATTAATAATAGGCTTGCCAGTGTATTTTGTGTTTAAATACAAACAACAGATACTGTTATTCATATTCTGTCATAGATCAATAAAATCATAATACTTAAAAACCAAAAAAATCCCTGAGGTTTTTTTATTTATTTAAATTGAAACATCTCATTTTTAATCTTAAATTTTTACAAGCATGTGTGTCATTTTGAGTCAGAATACACAAAAAAATGTAATGTATCTTTTATGAAATCTTACAATACTTGATAATATTCATATTCTTCTTCTCCACAGCATCAATAAATTGTAGGTTTTCTATATAAATTTGACATACATTTATATACATCATAAATAAACAGTACATTTTAGTTGCTTTATTATCTTAACATACACTTGTTAAAGGACAAAGTCTTTATTACGTTTATAATAAAGCTCTTAAAACAACCAAACAATTCTCCAATCTTAAGTATACATTATCTACAGGGAAAGAATTTAGTATACACCATAAAAAGGTCACTCTTTGTTGAACCATTGTTTTAATGCCTTTGACCCTGTACTGATCTCTATGTTTATAAACAAATATATTGTAAATATGTTTCAGAGAGAGAGAGAGAGAGGGGGGGAGGGGGAGGGGGGGGGGGGAGGAGGAGGAGAGATACTTTAAAAGCTATTTACAGATTTTATTATAATCCTAAACAATAGTTTTCAAAAGGACAGAAAGATTGTTGAATTGATATTTCATCCTACTATTGACTAATTTATTCAATATATTTTCTTAAAAACCTTTCAGATAAAGAAGTTCTTGGCAACATAGTTTATAGTGAAATGGCATTTTGATATATCCACAGTGGTATAAAATATTCTATGCAATATAGCTTAATTTTTATAAACAGAAAATAAATAAATAAAAATAATAATAATTCAAAACAATTTTGATTTCAATATTTGAATTCTTCTATAAAGATTTCACAAATTTTAATCACATTGAAGCTCATACCCAGACCTCCAAAACCCCCAAAAACTATATCAAAATTCACTACTTCATATATTCTGGCAAGTAAAGCTTGTGTAATCAATCTGATCATGCAGAATATGATACAAAATCAGGTATAATACCTAGAATGATCGATTCAAGTACGTGTGTCAGTAACTTACCTGTAAGAATAGACTGATCTATCCTAATGGTAGTGGAATGAATTGTAGAGATTCTAATATCAGCTGGAACTTTGTCTCCAACTAAAATATACAAAATTACATACAAATGACTTAAAATGAAAGAAAATCAATTTTTCTTATTACAGTGTATTATAAAATAAGCACTGCTTTTAAAATCAATGTAGAAGGTTTTCTTTGTTATTATCTGTAATAATCATTATCTCTTCTAAGGATCATTATTATGGAAAACAATTAGTTGCCGTTACCTAATGAATGTATGATTAAAAATGTCTAAACCAGTATATATATATATATATATATATATATATATATATATATATATATATATATATATCTATATATATATCAGGGCTCAGGAAAACTTTGACTGAGGTGTCGGACATTTTTTTTTCAAAGCAACTGTACAACCGATGCAGTGAGAAAAGCAAAAAAAAAAAATAAAATAAAAAAATTAAAAAAAATAATAAAAAAAAAAATAATAATAAAAAAAAAAATAAAAAAATAAAAATTGTTGACTACCTATATTTAAAAGGTTTTTTTTAATATCAATATAGAAATTTTTTTTAAAAGGGTTTAACTACCACGAAGTTATTTAAATAAATATATATGTCCACATATTAAAGTGTTGATTTTGAACTGTCGGCGTTGACGACACATGGCTTGATGGTCATCTTTGTTTATTGACAATCGCACATTTTCGTTTTCCCGAAGTTACACGAACTTTACTGAACCTCATTTTGAGACCTCTTTGATTTTATTTAGACTTTTTTAAAATTATTTATTTATAACTGAACAGTTTGCCAAGACCGTACTATGCGCGTTGTATTATTATTTAACATCCCGCGTGGAACCTCTGACGACCATGACCTTCAAGGACTCGTTATCAGCTGTTTATGGCTTCCGTCTGTTAAGCAATGTGATTACTTAATAAACAACTTATCAACAAAAGTAATGATGATTCGGATGATGAAACAAAAGGAACAGATTGAGACCATGGATTTTAACTGATTAATAAACAAAAGCCTAATTATTAGATCTGTATTATTTATTGAAAATGACTGACAGGTGATAGCAAAGAATACTCGAGTAAAATGACCGATAAACATATTTATTTACATGTCCGATTAACTGAATTCTATTTTAAACTAAAAATGTCCGACAAGCTATATTTCACATCGGACAAAAAAAATTTTTGTCGGACATGTCCGGCAAATATGACCGTTTCTGGACCCCTGATATATATATATATATATATATATATATATATATATATATATATATATATATATATATATATGAAGAAGGGACACAAATAAGCAATTTGAGAGAGAGAGAGAGAGAGAGAGAGAGAGAGAGAGAGAGAGAGAGAGAGAAAATTTATATCCATAATTCTATATACATCTAACAAGTATGAAAGTTTCAAACCTATTGACAATAAAATTTCAATATAGGTGAAATTAAAATTAATGAGAGTAAAACTGGACTAGATTAAACACTATAAGGAATATTAATTATAGACGTTTCACAGATTAGACCAGTTACACTTTGTCCAAACCCTGTAAATAGACCATACAAATTTGATTCACAGAAGTTGTTTTAAAACAGGATATGTGTTAAAAGCTGTAAGTATATAGGGGAGATCCTATTGGGAGAAAAATTATCTGTTCCATTGCATAAGGTTGTTGATTTTTTTTTTCTCTGACCTTCCATTTCCACTTACAATTCAGAACTGCCTGCCTTGCTATAACTGACATAACCTTGACAGGGGATTAAAAACATTATTTAACTCTTTTTAAATATATATATATATATATATATATATATATATATATATATATATATATATATATATATATATATATATATATAAAGGTTATCCCCTTTATTAGGTCTGATGAAAATGTACCCAATCCCCTCTGAAGCCAAGCCAAGCCAAGTAAATGTTTATCATATGAAATATCTGCTCATAGTCATAAAGCTAACTTTGCAGATCTCCAAGGAGAGCTCCCATAGACTGGTTTTTGTGATGACTTACCTGAGCATTCTACAATATCTCCAGGTACTAAAAGACTAGCTCTTATCCTCTGTACACCTTTATGATTTTTCCTAACAACTTTAGCTATATCAGGCTCATACTCTTTTAGAGCTTCTATTGCACTTTCTGCATTACGTTCCTGAAAATATATATTTTGAAACTATAATCAAATATGTTAATCAACTTACAAAACCAGCATTGATCTATAATTTCAACTAATACTTGTAAAGTCAGGTACATAAGATATAAATTATTGTTCAAGACAATGTACCTTAATAAAAAAATAGCTGTAATCCCAACAACAAAAAAGGAAGACCCTTGACAGTAATGAACTTCTTTTCTAAATGCTAAAATTTTACCATAAAGTGACAGTAGGAAAACCAATTTGCTTCAAATGCAGATCACAGAATATAGCCTTTTTAATTTTTGGACTACAGAAAATGTCAGACAGTCTTTTATCTAAAACACAATTTGTACAAGTTAACAAAAATGAGTTAGAAACACTTGCATTTTACTAACAAGGCCATTGGCGAAATACACACCTGTAGAGAGTGGACAGTTAATAAAAATGTTTACAAGATTCTTTATTATGTAAGTGAAGTTGGAAAGTTTTGTTAACCAAACACTTATTAGATTTTTATGATCAAAACTTAGGTTAAATTTGTGGAAAAGTTTAAATTTTCATCTTCTGTTTCAAAATTTATAGTTTTTCCTGTTTCAAAGAAGAACAAATGAAAACATGTATTACATGTATTATATGCCAGTTTTCATTTAAAAATGACTCGTGTACTATTATATTCAGTATTACAAAACTGGTCATTGAATAAAATATGTCAGGTTATAACCTCTTAACTCCAAAGAAATAAGTTTATTGTAAATAAAAGATTATTTTGAAGATTAATGTCAGGATTATCTTATTAAATATTTGACTAATTAAAACCAATTTTTTATAAGATCTTAATCTATCTAGATTTATTCTAGTCTGAATTTGTATTTCTTTTTTTAAAACAAAACATTTATGTCCTTATGGACATGAACACTAACAATAAGTGTCTTCCTCAACCAAAAAAAAAAAACCTACAATTGATAAAATGCTATTACCAACAAGTTGAATTTTAGCAGAAGTTAAATAAGAAATGAAATTCACTAGAAGTGAAACAATTCATGGTGATACATCTTTATTTTTTCTTAATTATAAAAGAATATTTTTTATCTTTAAAAAAAATCACACCTGTCAGTCCTGTTTTTTATAAACTAAAACTGTTCAGAAACAACTATTTCATCCTTCCAAGGTAGCATTTATGTGCTTATCTAGCACCTGTCTTTTTGAGTACTTTATATTCTCTTATAAAAAAAATTATTGCAAAAAAAACTTCATTGCAATTGAAGTTTCCTTTATCTCCAAACTTTGCTGACTAAGTGCTATTTTGTATCCTAACAAAAGGTATTGAATCACAGCTTTAAATTGTAATGCATGTTACTTTGAGGTACCATTAGGTTTATCATATCAGTCTTAGAATTCACCAGTTTATCTTGAAATCTCTGGAATTTCCAATTCCAATGTAATGGAATGACATTGTTAAACAAATATATGAGAATTAAGTTTTTTAAAAAATGATGTAATTTGGAAAATTTGTGATAATCTATTTCCATGAAACTCAACTCAAACAATAAGGGCTACTTATCGTATTCCAAGCTACATATACCAAATAACATTATAAAACATCATAATTCCAGTAATAACTGAACGAGAATGATCTAGGTATCCAAATAATTGTCAAACATCATTTATAGAAATCACAATAGAACAATGGTCTATTAACATCAATTACTATTCTGCAACAGATTTTATTCAAGTGTCAGACTGACCTTACTCTTTACTGTCAAAAGATTAAAAATTCACTTAATAACACTTATAACAGTCACTACAAATTTCCAGACTCTGGGATCTCGGACTCCCCGATATAGTTCCAAACAACATACTAAAATATGTGAAGTCAATTGTTTGAGATTTACAAAGATATTTAAATTTGTAAATCTTTGCCAAGATTGAATTGGATAGGATTAATGGTTTTTTACAACTTATATTAAGGGGTCAGTTCTGAGATGGTGGAAGAAACTGGAGTGCCCACAGAATACCACAGAATGTCCTTAGGGATTTTTTACTTAGTGTATAAGGGGCACTATGATCAATGATCTATATGTATGCTTTAACAAGTCAGCCACTGAAGCCTCTTACAATCATTGTCAAGCATGTAAAAAAAAAACAAAGTCCCAAACTCCCTTCCCATTTATAAGCCTGGGGTTATACCCCACATAATATCCCTTTTTTTTCCAGTTTTATGTCCACATGTACCATTAACCAGAGTAACTTTAACAATGCATCTTATAAAATGCATTACACATACTGAATAATTAAAGGGCAAATACCCATAAGATTAAATTAATCACAAAATCAGTGTCGAGATCATTACAGAATATATTACAAATCTCTCTTTTATAGCCAGCAAATGGATATTATAAAGAATTACTAATGAATTCTATTTCTCTATAGAATTTGCTGCTTTAATGTTCTGAAGCAAAATGAATTGGAAAAAACACAATGTAATTTATTGAAGTTTGACATATATATATATAGAGAGAGAGAGAGAAAGAGAGAGAGAGAGAGAGAGAGAGAGAGAGAGATCCCTGCAAAACCATTTGACAATATATTATGTTATGGTTTTGCCAAACAAAAATACAAAATGTGACCCACACCAATAAACAACACTTTATTTTATGTCAAGTGATCTTCAAAAGTCAGGAGTTTTACAATGTATGATGGAAATTAATGACATGTGAAATTATGTTTACAGTTTAAGGAAACATCTTAAAATCTAGAATTTATTCCAGTACAATTTATTTGACTTTGTAAGAACAATGTAAATATAAAAAATTGTAAAATGTGAATAAATTGAAATATCTTGTAGTTATATTAACATCAGGTCTTAAGATCAATAATATCACTTATATTAGTTCCATAAATTAAACACCCAGCCTGGTAAAACAAATAATTTACTGCTCTGACAATATGGACCTCGCTTTGCCAGATAAGCCAGATAAAAATAGGGGAGTCAGTAAAGTATCACTGACGCAGGCATGATCATAAACTTTCCATGTATATCACTGACGTCAAGCATGATCTCAGTATAGTTAAAAGGTACAAGTTCACCTACTGCATTTTTGTTATGTCATAGGTCAGAGGTCACAGTATATTTTGATAAAGGTCAGAGTTTAATTTTATCTACCCACGTTTCTTCTAAATCTACAAATTACCCAATACCTATATCTATTTTATTTATCCTAAAAGATAATATTTTTTTTAATCAAAACATTTTTATTTTTTTTTAAACATATGCAATAAGCCCCAAGAAATCTGTTTTTCCATTAAAGAAAAAGGCTTTTAGCTCTATGTTTATATCCTTAAATGATAGAAGTCGGTACAAATTGGTAATATTACCATTTACATAAATCTATCTTAGCAAAAATGAACTTTAATTTATAACTATGTCAACAAATGAGCTCCGATTATCAATAAGCTGTAGACTGTATTTTATTTTGGACGGAATGTATTTTAAGCCACATTAAAACTTATTTAAACAAAATAAACACATGGCTATGTAACAGTTACCCCTCACCTATATAGCATAAATAAAATTCCCATTAACAAATTAAATTATTACAGTAGTCTTTATTTAAGAGTAAGAATTATTAATAAACTAAATATACACTTCAATTATGTTGACCAGGAAGTTAGTTTTTGTCCTCAATGTGATTCATGTACAAAGATAACATGCATTATTCAAATATATAATCTATACAGAATATATATACATATATATATATATAAGTGTGTATATATATATATATAGCTGGAAGAGGTTTATAATAATCATCCAAATACTAAAGGCTATTCATTTATATGTAACGGTAACCCCTTAAACCATTTCCCCTTCTGGTAGCTGCAACAGCTACATGGAAATCTACAGGGGGGCCACTTTTATCACACACAGACACACAACACATGCCAACAGCTCAATAACAGAGTACCAGTACAAACAGTTCAACTTAAAATATTGCCACCATTTATTCTATCTGATTTTGACATGATAAATGGTTTATATGGTAAATTGAAGAAAAATGTAATAAAGTATATGTACTTTAAAGCTATAATGCTATAAATGAGGTGGTAAAGTCATCAAGGACCCATTATAACAAAGTTTTTACTTTAATTCATACTTGAATCTTTAATTATATCAAGTATGTAGGTGGTTATGCAAGATGTAACACAATTACAAATAAGCTTATTGTTAAAAACCCAAATTACAGCTTGGAAGGAAATTATGCCAAATTTGAATACATTACAGATACATATTCAAAATAGAGTTAACATGTCAGAACAACAAATTACATCAACGTTAATGACATGCATAGGTTAACTTACTTGTCAGATAAATAGTGATACAATATATATATTTATTTCATACACCCACCCACATCCCTATATATGCCCTGTATAATGAGATGATGGTGTTTATATCAAATATACCTGGATAAAAATAGAACAACAATTGCCTTAAACAGCAAAACTTTGTACTTCAGTTAACATATAATGAACAAAACTATATGAAACAAATTCAATTTTAGATGTGATTTTAGGGCATAAACATGTATTACAATTTTTTAAATTATAAACGATATCAAAACCAATATGCAATATATAACAACCAACAACTGTCAGGTTTACAAATGTAAAACATGTCATTTTAATGTTTAAACAAACAGTAAAACAGATAAAAATCAATACATTATAAAAATCTGACATTCTTGACTACTCACTTTCAGTTAGTTGGTAGCAGAAAAACTACTGACTTTCACTTAGTTGGTGGCAGAAAACTACTGACTTTCACTTAGTTAGTAGCAGAAAACTACTGACTTTCACTTAGTTGGTAGCAGAAAACTACTGACTTTCACTAAGTTGGTGGCAGAAAACTACCGACTTTCACTTAGTTGGTGGCAGAAAACTACTGACTTTCACTTAGTTGGTAGCAAAAAACTACCGACTTTCACTTAGTTGGTAGCAGAAAATTACCGACTTTCACTTAGTTGGTGCAGAAAACTACTGACTTTCACTTAGTTGGTGGCAGAAAACTACTGACTTTCACTTAGTTGGTAGCAGAAAACTACTGACTTTCACTTAGTTGGTAGCAGAAAACTACTGACTTTCACTTAGTTGGTAGCAGAAAACTACTGACTTTCAGTTATTTGGTAGCAGAAAACTTATGACTTTTCTAAGTCGATAAAACACACAAATAGAGCTTATGTTATTTGTTGTAATTTTTTTCAACTATGAATTATTTTTTTATTTATTATTATTACTATTATTATTATTATTATATAAATATAACATTCATAAGAGAGTGATATTGCATATTTTCACCCTGAGGAACCATTGTCAACCGAGGCTTTGCCTCAGTTGACAATGGTTACCAAGGGGTGAAAATATGCAATATCACCCTCTTATGAATGTTATATTTATTTAATTATGCCAAATGTCTTTCTCCAGATATTCTCTTAAACTGAGATTCTCTGTTACTTTAAAAAAATGATTACTGTACCAATCGACGGTTGTGGTCTGATGACAGGTAGTCTTGAACAAGGAAACGCTTGCATATGAATAAAATGCATATTAAGAAAAGATCGTATCCATCAAACATTTAGCTGCTTGTGATCGAAATGTGTTCCATTGTGTGATTTAGGATTCCTTTTGCGCATGTGATATTTTTTGTAATATTACCAGTTACCATAACTCAGCCCTCAAAGTGGGTTTCAAAACTAAGTGGCCAGCTGGCCACCAATTTGGATTTTCAGGTGGCCAGTGCAAATTCCAAGTGGCCTGGCAACCTTTTTTAGGTATGAAAAACAAAAATGCACAATTTTAAAATTGACTTACAACCACTTACATACATCAATTTTATTAATAACAATAATGATGATGTGTGATAAAGTGTCCATTATATTGCCTGAAATGGCAACAGTATCATGAAAATTCTGTAACATAGAATTAATATCTGTTCTCTGGTCACAAAAGTTCAAATTTAAAATGGACAATAGGCCACCATTTACAATTTATAGGTCGCCAGACACAATTCCAAGTCGATTTGGCCACCATTTTAGTAGACAAAATTGAGGGCTGTAACTCCTCAACTTATGTTACCCTGAAGCACTGCGCGCCATTCTTTATTCTTAGTAAATCTAAGGGTGATATTATTTTATTTTCAAACAGTTAGTTATCCAATCAAATTACTTGAAAATTACATGAGGTATAATAATAGAAATTAACACACTCTCCAACACTGGGAACTACCATAAATAGGATTCAAACCAAGAAAATGAGAATCAATGTCATTATGTGTAAACAGAACCGTTCAACCAGTTGTCTTGGCAAACTATGTCATCTCATTACATGTCCTGACAAACTATGTCATCTCATTACATGTCCTGGCAAACTATGTCATCTCATTATATGTCCTGGCAAACTATGTCATCTCATTACATGTGAAAGCATTTATATAATAAAGATATATACAAAGAATTATGAAAATGTTCCAGACAGACATATAAGCAGGAAATAGGAATGAAAATGCTTAAACACATAAGGTACAATGCATTTCCTAGTTGAAAAAAAAAAAATAGAGACCATGTGTTAAAGCAATATTTTCAAAGACTGATGAAGAAAATGCCTGTTGTAAAAATCTAATTAATACCCTTCCTTCTTTGAAGTTAAGTAAAAAATCAATCATTATCAGAACACAACTATAAATCAATTATACTTTATAATGTAGAAGTTCTAACATATAGCTCTTAATTTTCTTTAAACAGTTCTATAACAACTTTAGCTCCAAAACACAACAATAAGGTCAACGGTCAAAAATATATCTAGAACTTTAAAAAAAAAATAATAAAATATTCATTATTGGTGATTGTTGCCTTAGATATACAAGATGTTGCATAACAAATACTTAGTATTCTGTGTTTCAAGATTTACCATTGAGCTACTATCATAGGAAGCTAAAACTTTCTTAGTAAAAGCAATTCCAATTAAAAAACTGTGAAACTTTAAACTAATAAGATAATATTTTAATCTATAGAGTAGAAAACATGTTGACAGATATAAACATACCATATCTATGATGCCATTTGAATAGCATAGCAGCTACTAAGCTGACACCATGAAAACAAAAAATATGTATTGACTGACAATTGAGTCTTATCCATTTGGTAATGGACTGCAAGAAAAGGGTACTTAAAAGGAAATCTAAGATGTTATTGGTCATAATGATGTACTTACCTGCCAGACACCTACTACAGCATTAGCTATTAAAATAGTCAATATGACAAATGGTTCTACAAAAGCTGTTACTTGTTCTTGGTCATCTTCTTCAAACCAAGCTAATACCTAAAATATATAGGATGATATTTATTATTAAAATTAACATCATGTATACATATAAATCACACATTTCTATTCTAAACAAAAGCAAACAAATACCTAGCCCCTTCTCAACAATACAAAAGGTGGCACAAATATTCTTTATTTGGCTTTAATACCTTTGGTATAAAGCACATTATATGTCATGTTGGTATACATTCAACCAAGTTTGGTCAAAATCCTTCCACAGATGCAGAAGTTTGGGAGTGGACACAATACTGGGTTGGACAGACATATGGACAGAGTGGCTACTGGCTGACTTTGCTTACAGTACGGTATCATTGCTTTAAATAAGGCTTAAACAACTATCTACAAATGAAACTTAACAGCTTGATGGTCAAAAGGGAAAACCCAAACTGGTGTTTTGTGTCATTTAGGCATTCCAGAATCAACTTTTATTTTCATTACATTAGGCACAGCTTAGAGATCATACTGTAACTGGTACCTCAGATACTAGTTTTAACACCCAATTATAATTTTTTTTAATATACATCAGCTGTTTGCAGTCAGCTAGTACGTTGTACTATATAATAGTAGGTAAAAGGCAAACTTATGTGCCCTAAAACCAGGGATAACAAAGTGCAATAACAATTTTAGTGTTTATTCACCTGTAAACATGTATAATTGTTATGTTTACAGACCATCTTAACATGTAGTCATATACATGTATAAATATAAGTAACTTCTAAAATCAGAGTTAAAGAAAAATATTAAATAGAAAATGGTAGCCGTGGTTTTTTATGTTCTAAAAATACAAAATATAGATTTATGAAAAACTTGAAAAAATCTCATTTTATATATGTTAAAATACACTGTCATATTTTCTTCTTCAAATTGTAATAAAGCATGCATAAATTTATTTAATGTCCTTTTCTTTCTAAATTTGTCATATAAGATGTACTTTACATGCAATAACTTAAATGTCTGTTTATATCTGGTGTATGTGAGAGACCAGTATTTGTATAACTTGACATTAGTTTCAAAGGCTAAAATCAAACAGTGACAGATTCCATTTGATTACCAGTCTGGACTAACAAATCATTTCATAAAGGTTGACTCATTAACTTAACTTTAGATACAGCTGCTGCTACAGACTATAGAAAAATGACTCTAGACTAGCTCTTTAGCTCATGATGCAGGCAAGGTAAAAATTCTACACGTTTGAGGCCAGAGGTCAAACAGGTGTTGTTTACTTTTGGAACAGTATTTGATTATTTTCTTTACTACCAGACTTTTGACTTCTAATTGCAAGTAGATAGCAACATTTTAAATACCACTAATGTCAAACATTTTCAAGCTCTGTCATTTGGGACAAAAATCTAATACTACCACATTAATTTTGCTTTAATTTTATTCTACATAACAGAAGATTATTTAGCTGACAGAGCTTTTTATTAAAAAATTATTATCTTGCATTTCCTAAAAAAAAGGTGATAATAGGATACATAATATTCCCCAACCACCTGTAACAGCAACAGTGATTGGTTTAGGATACTTGGTGTCATGGTAATAAAAGTCATCAACAAAATATGCAGTCTCTTTGCCATATGCATACAATAAACAAATCTAAATAAAATTTAACCAAGAGATGATGGAAGGGCATTAGTCTATCTATCATACCATCAAAACATTTAGATTAAACCAAAAACTCTAACATAGGACATCAAATCTGATGCTAAGATGTTGGGATAATATATATATGAGCTCTTTTGTATTTTGCACATAATAGATTAAAACATAAACCATGAAAAAAAAGTCATATGTAAGCTTGTTTATAACAATGCTAGTCAGTTGACTGTATTTTTGGCATAAACAATATAACATAAGTCAGTTTTGGCAAGGCAAATTAAAATTATGAGTCAACTATTTTTAGAACAAATTGACATTTAAGCTAAATTATGAGAAAATATTTTAATACATGAATTTTTTTCTTAATTTAAACAAGCATTGTGTAAACGAATTATTTTCTGTTTAATTAAAAAAAATTTAAATTTATCTATAATTTACAGAATTACTGGTATAATATATATATATATAAACATGTATCTGATCATAAAGCCAGGCCTAGGATGCTAAATGCCAACCATCATATGTATTTATCAATTACTAATACAGCATTCCTAAACACAATCATAATTACCTACTACCTGGAGAACTGTATCATATATCAGTCAAAACACATCAGTGTAAGTAACGGCAGTCATTACTTTATTTATAGATCTTTATGCTTCCACTTTTGTTCCAACTTTTAATCATATATCTATTTTAAGTTAATATTTTGTTCTTTTGTGGAAAGTGCAAGGAAGAAAAGAATTTTAGTTTAAAATTGAAATTAATTATAAGAAGGCTCACTTGCCAACATAGTTTATAAAAGTTCTGGCAGGTAGATGGACAGGATTAAACAATTTTTTTTTTCATTATCATCATCATCATCAATTTTAGATTATCCAGGCCTTTGATTATACTTTTACAAGGGTTAGGTCTGGCTGTCCAGTCGAGAACAAAGTCTCCCCCTCTATGCTTGGCGACCTTATTTCAACTCATCATGTTGGTCAGTTTTAAATTGGTTAAAGAAACAAAAGCCGTAAAAAGCACCCAGAGAAAAATCACCACCTTCAGTTATTAAAGCTATAAACTATTTTTCTTACACAAGGATCTGTTCCTAGTGGTAATCAACTTAAAGCCAACGAAGTCACTTTGAAGCACTCAGCAATGAAGACAGAAGAGTCTAATAAACAAGGCCACTATGATTTACAGCAATGTAACAACAAAGTAATTCCTGTATTGCATTACACTGTAAAAATCAAGAGTTATATTGCAATAGGCATTACCATATCTTAGAAACTGTACATGCTTCAGTTCTATAGTGCCATGTCTAACCTTGTCCATTTCTAGAATGTGCCTGATGCTCAATTAAAAGCCACAAAAGGGTTCTATACATAAAAATAATTGCTTTTACTAGCAAACACTTAGTCAATAAGATTTAGATACAAAGGGGACATGGAGATTGATTATTTTCTTAATGCCAGAAAACCAATATTCAAAACTTATACCATGATTATCAGAATACTGGCTTGGCTGCTCAACTAATATTTTGATACATCACTATATATCATTGCACTTCTATGATTAAATCTATCACTGAATGTCTATGATAGGTCAATTCTTAATTTTTCTGTTAGATCTCCTATATCAATTCACACTAAACAACTCAACTGACTTAATCTGATACCACAAGTGAATAAAAGCAAAATATCCTTGTCCAATAAATGTTTAAAAGAAAAAACAATCAATACAGATCTACTAGTATACAATGTATGCATTATACAAGTCTGAATTTGATGAATGTGCTTTTTTGTGTATTTTTTATTTAAAGTTAGCAAGGTTTCAACTTGATCATTTGCTAACAAGATTCAAGTCTTTTACGACCAACCAAATGCCATCTCATTAAAAAAAATTTAAAGCTGAGGCCTGTATTCTGAATTTTTTCATTACTTTATTAATTTATTTATTTATTTATTTATTTATTTATTTATTATTATATATATTTTTTTTAATGTTTCTGTTAATTTTATAGAAAGTACTTTCTGGACAGATGTTGGAAAAATACAAACTTATGGGAAATGTTTCAAAAAACAAAGGATGCACATTTTGTGATCTATTAGAGTCTTGGACATTCATCTTATTTATTAATAAAATCCCAAATTATTTCTTTTGAAACATCAAAGAGTTCATTAAGTAAAAGAAGGATATTTCATACTAGAAGTAGGTGATTCACTGACACTGAAACCTTCAATTTAGTCAGGCAAAAAGTTTGAATTTCAAATAAATGTTGGGAAACTTTTATTTTCCACTGGTTACTAGCTTTTATTGACTCACTAGAATATGTTCATACAATTTTTGTATGTATACTTACAAATGATATAACAGCTGCTAAAAGAAGGATTTTGACTAGTAAATCATCAAATTGTTCTAAAATGAGCTCCCACAGTGGTTTACCTAAAAAACAACAAAAAAAAATAGAACAATCATATGTATATAAACCAGAAAAAATATATACAGCATAATTAGCATTTATTGGTAAAACAAACTTAAACATTGTGGAATACTGGTAGTATGAGTAAAATGGTCAAAATTTTGGAATTTAAACCCAAAACTTGAAAATATATACTTGGTCCATTAATATATGTACATGTAACTCTTCAAAAATGTTCTGACAATGTGCACAAAAGGTTAAAATCATTTTCATTTTCACCTGTATCTAGACAAGCGATTTATCATAAATATGGCAAAAAATCTTAGACCTACAGTAGGACTCTAGTAGGAGGACCAGTTGGATTATTTTGTATCAAATTCAAAGTAAATTAATAAAATTTGTTACCAAATAACAATAAAACTGATAATGATAATCTTCAAAGCTTAACACAAAGTCAAAGTTGGTCTTTTATACAATAAAGGTGATTTATACACCAGTAATATCTAGACAACACATAAGTCACATTTATAACTCTAAAAATATCAACACTTGCTAACATTAATAAATTATGAAGTATGAACAGCAAAACAATTAATTCTTATACCTTTTTAAAAAGTAAATAGAGTAACCTATTTTAATTTTTATTACATAAGATGTTGAAATGCAGATCAATGTCAGTACAAACCCCTCAAGCATGCTGCCTCTCCTTCAAAATGTGCAACTACACTTAACAAATTCAGCTATGCATATATGAATGAATATATCTCGAAATTTATTTTTGTTTTTGGAAAAAGCTAACAAGTGGATATTGGTCAATCACTGAATGAGTCTACAAATGACCCACTTTTAGGACATCAAGGTAAGTATCAGGTCTAATGAATTAATAGTTCTAACCCAGTTTTCATTTGTCAAGATGTATTTTTTTCTTTCAAAATAACAGACAAGAACTTGTCAAGACAACTTTGCTAAAGAAACTGGTTTAAAAAGCAAAAAAATAAAGTTTCCACATAACTCTCAACCAAATAGACTGGTATAGTCAATGCATGTATCTGTTTTAAGAATTTTATCATAAAATCGGCTCAATGTAACAAAGTGTAAGACTTTAGCTTTGACTATTTAAAATTACAATTAAAACTTTAAGGCAAGTAAAATTTATTATTAAGGTAGGTTGGGAAATTGGAGACCTAATTTAAGTTTTAATTAAACTTTGGTTAAAACATTCATGCAATGCTACTTAATGATCTGATCTTGGTATCTCCACATGTTCAAGCCTGTAATTGCCTACAGTCAAGGTCACTAAGGTGATTACATCAATCAGGATGAACTTCCTTATTAATATCAGATCTACTGTTGTGCTATTGGTAGATAGCCTACTGTTATCACTGTAGGTAGTAAGAGATTTAAAAGGTTTATCTTAAAAAAAATTGTTACATCAATACCTATATTACAGCATATCAATAATTAGTGATTAACTTTAAGCCAAAGATTTTGGTTAACTAATCAAAGACACATGTATGAGATTTTTAATTATGTAACAGTATTTTAATGGTGTCTAACTACCTTTTGTTATAGATAGGATATATACTTAGAGGTAGATTTATATCATATTGCAAAAACTGCAATAATACAGATTTTTTAAAGATTAAAACTCTTTAAGCTATATTGGATTTAGAGATAGACAAGTCTTGACAATCATTATACAATTTATGACTAACATGTAACTGCATGTGTATATATATGTATGGCACAACAGTCATACTTAAAACAATAGACTGAATAGTCTATATCCATATTACATACCAAGTATCAAGTTTGTATATGAAGCATATAAAATAAATGCTTTGTTTTTCACAGAGGCATTAAACATTAATCATATGGGAATTGCGGTTTTATAAAGATAGTTCAATAAAACTGAAATTGTGCATGTGGTATATGAGAAGTATACAAAAACAAATTCCAAGGATTTAAATGTCTTGCCTGGTTAGTTTTTGATTGAGTAGAAAATACATTAATTTAACATAAATTTTCACATTTTGACATGCCGCTGACATCAGGAAAAGTAACTCCTAAGTCTTGTCTTATGGCGATGCCAGGCTAGACAATTATCAATAAATAATAATGCCTAATACCATAACATTTTTAATGCCCTTCATCAATAATGTACTTTTGGTAATTTTTTTCATGTTACAATTCTATAGCCTATAGGTATCTGATATACACACACTCTCTCTTCTTAGTTAAATGTACCACTTAAAATCTGACTTTATGTCTATTGATTTATGTATAAGCTAAATTCAAAGAAGGGATACACCCATCTTAACATTCATTTTTGTAAACACCATAGTTAGAATAACTTTATTGTATTTAAATTATAGTATAAGAATTAAGTGTGTGGAGGCTGAATTACACAAATTGTTTTCTATGTTATGTCCATGACATTATAATTGATTTATAAAGCAATTTCTCAGATTAAAAACAAAGACAGTCCAAGAGATTATTATTATTTTTTTTTTTTATAGATCTTACTGTTTTATTTTAATTTTTTTAAGTTGAGGGTTTAACTAATGCACTACCTTCACCAACTCTGTGGATGTGACCACTTCTGCCTCTTAGTAATAGCAATTATTAAAACAGCATTTGAAAATAAGCAGTGTTAAAATAAAATAACAGGATCTCGGAGTATCAAACACTAAACTGGTCCTGAAAACAGGATATTCCAGTTACACCACTGGGACAAATAAAATTAAAATCTTGGGTGTTTCTGTGTTAACAATTACTGGATTTAACAATATTGAAATTCCACATAGTTTAACTCTGGACACACATTTAATTCAAATTATGCAATAGTAGTCTTGGTTATTGCTTTTTTTGAGAGCCTGTCAAATTTGTTTTGTTGGCATAAGCCTAAAGTAACCGCAAGAATCATATTTACTCACCTTCTTCTGCGGGCAATTCTGAAAGTAAATAAAAGATATTATTATTAACAAGTGAAAGAAATAAGAAATGGATTGTTCTTACATTTTATTCATTCAAAACTAACAAAATTAGTGTATATATTTAAGCTATTAATATCATTTATCAGTTACTTAAGTCTGAAATGTAAAAATCAAATATGGCGAATACCATTTTCGGCATGAGTGACAAGTGGCGTTTTTATCTACGAAAAAATCCACTGTAACAGAATAACAATACTTACCGTTAGGACCATACTTTTCTGTGGCTCTTTTAACTTGATCATCTGATAATCCAGTTTGTTCGTCTACATTAAAATATTCCAATACTTCGTCTACACTTTTAGTATAAGACTGCTCCATGTTTTAGGAGAAATAAATCCACGAAAAATCACTTCAGAATCATACAAAATAATCCAATTATTGGCCCCGTTAACCCACCTAAAGATGAATCAAGTTCAGATTTTAATGACGAAAATTCAAGCCAGAAACTCTAGATTTCTAGCTTGAGTTTCCAACTTTATGGTCGAACCACTTCACTTGCGAGTACACGATGATTGCCGTGTTAGGTAAAGGACGATTCTATTCGCGAGAGAAAAGGGGGTTTACATACGGCGATGGTAAACAACAGACGATAAGCTCATTTGTTGAATTTTATGCTATTTATGTAAATTATTTTGTCGTTGATATACATTTGAAAGAATACATCCTAATTTTGTGTGATATTGAGTTGTTCATGGTCTTGGACGAATAAATGTATGTTCGCTTGTGATGTTTACATTTGAAGTAAAGCTGATACACAGAAAATAGGATATAATGGGTACAGTCCATTGTTCGAAATGGAGAGAAAGATGTGTAGAGATCTGATTGGTTGATAGACGTCACATTCAAACTTTAAACTTGACGTAGATTGTGATGTATTTTTTAAAAATAGGTTACCCACGTGGCATTTTATTTTGAATTAGGTACATGCTTTTAAATAATGATGAAATAGTTTTGCGTATTTCAATTTTCGTAGGTCTTGTTTCCGGATAATATATTTTGAGGCGCTGTTTTTTTATAGTTCCGTATTTCTTAAGTTTAGTGATATCAATTCATCACTTTTTAATTAAATTAGAAATTGCAGTTAGATCACTAAATAAAATGCACAATGGCACACATAATAGACTACAATGAGCCTCTCAGCATTATTTGTATTCCGGCATAGCTATCGGCTATCGTGACATCACAAGTACCTTACTTTGCATTTTCTCTCATTATTATTATTATATAAGGCGTTGCATTTTTTTTTTTTTTTTTTTTGGTATATGCATTTTTCTGATGATCTCAAAGACCCCCTTTAATGTAGCCTAGAATAAGGGATTTTGTTCCATTCGATATACTGTCATAATTGTCATACACCACTTTTTGGGTGTATTTTTATGATTAAATTCAAAAAGTGGTACAAGACAATACGAATGATTTGTCCGAGCCTCTAAAACATTTATATATTTCAAGATGCCATCGCCTCTGGTTTGAGAAATCTGATGAAAATATGCAATGTTGATGTTTGCCGACATCGTCTGTCAATTTCCAAACAAGTTTCCTGATCTAACAAACTTTTACATTCAAATGTTGGAAAACAAATAATTCACTTATCGGTCGATGTCACTACATTTTCTTTAATTCTGTCATATATCAATTTTTGAAATTAAAAATAATCAAAAATAATATATGTCAGTTCCACTTACATTTGCAGTCCGAAGCGAAATGAGCCGGCGCCCGTATGGACACCAATTATTATCGGGATATCTCGGTTTTATATTGCAATTGTTCTTACCCAAAAAAACATCCGCCATGCATAAAGTGTGTTACGGCTAGAAAAAATTTTGACAAGTATATAGATTGTGAATTGTCAAAAATAGTTCTAAACAAGAAATTGTTACTTTATTTTCTTATCTTGTCTTGATAGGCTGTTCCTATAACCAACTTGTCTTGTTTCGATGTTTCTATTACCAATTTGTCTTGATGGGATGTTCCTATAAGCAACTTGTTTGGAATTTACTATAATCAACTTGTCTTAACAGGCTGTTTCTATAAGCAATTTGTCTTGTTTTTTATGTTTTTACAATCAACTTGCATTGACAGACTGTTTCTATTACCAACTTGTCTTGTTTGGATGTTTCTATAATCAACTTGTCTTGACAGGCTGTTTCTATAAGCAATTTGTCTTGTTTGGATGTTTCTATAATCCAATTGTCTTGACAGACTGTTTCTATTACCAACTTGTCTTGTTTGGATGTTTTTATAAGCAACTTGTCTTGACAGACTGTTTCTATTAACAACTTGTCTTGTTTGGATGTTTCTATAATCAACTTGTCTTGACAGACTGTTTCTATAATGAACTTGTCTTGACAGGCTGTTTCTATAATCAACTTGTCTTGAAAGACTGTTTCTATAATCAATTTGTCTTGTTTGGATGTTTCTATAATTAACTTGTCTTGATTGGACGTTTCTATAATCAACTTGTCTTGTTTGGATGTTTCTATGATCAACTAGTTTTGACAGGCTGTTTCTATAAACAACTTTTCTTGTTTGGATGTTTCTATAACGAACTTGTCTTGACAGGCTGTTTCTATAATCAACTTGTCTTGTTTGGATGTTTCTATAATCAACTTGTCTTGACAGGCAGTTTCTATTACCAACTTGTCTTGTTTGGATGTTTCTATAATCAACTTGTCTTGACAGGCTGTTTCTATAATCGGTTTGTCTTGTTCGGATGTTTCTATTATCAACTTGTCTTGACAGACTGTTTCTATAATCAATTTGTCTTTTTTGGATGTTTCTATAATCAACTTGTCTTGACAGACTGTTTCTATAATCAATTTGTCTTGTTCGGATGTTTCTATAATCAACTTGTCTTGTTTGGCTGTTTCTATAAACAACTTGTCTTGTTTGAATGTTTCTATTATCAACTTGTCTTAACAGGCTGTTTCTATAAGCAATTTGTCTTGTTTGGATGTTTCTATAATCAACTTGTCTTGTTTGGATGTTCTATAATCAACTAGTTTTGACAGGCTGTTTCTATAAACAACTTGTCTTGTTTGGATGTTCTATAATGAACTTGGGTTGACAGGCTGTTTCTATAATCAACTTGTCTTGTTTGGATGTTTCTATAATCAACTTGTCTTGACAGGCTGTTTCTATTACCAACTTGTCTTGTTTGGATGTTTCTATAATCAACTTGTCTTGTTTGGATGTTTCTATAATCAACTAGATTTGACAGGCTGTTTCTATAAACAACTTGTCTTGTTTGGATGTTTCTATAATGAACTTGTCTTGACAGGCTGTTTCTATAATCAATTTGTCTTGTTTGGATGTTTCTATTACCAACTTGTCTTGTTTGGATGTTTCTATAATCAACTTGTCTTGTTTGGATGTTTCTATAATCAACTAGTTTTGACAGGCTGTTTCTATAATCAACTTGTCTTGTTTGGATGTTTCTATAATCAACTTGTCTTACCAGGATGTTTCTATAATCAATTTGTCTTGTTCGGATGTTTCTATAATGAACTTGTCTTGACAGACTGTTTCTATAATCAACTTGTCTTGTTTGGATCTTTCTATAATCAACTTGTCTTCACAGGCTGTTTCTATTACCAACTTGTCTTGTTTGGATGTTTCTATAATCAACTTGTCCTGACAAGCTGTTTCTATAATCAATTTGTCTTGTTCGGATGTTTCTATAATCAACTTGTCTTGACAGACTGTTTCTATAAACAATTTGTCTTGTTTGGATGTTTTCTATATTTGGTTGGATTGTTGGATTAGGTATTGCCAAGTAAATTATATTTCAGTTACAAGTATCTTTTTTCCTTATTGGATATAAATGACAGTTGTAAGAAAAAGAAATTTTTACAAAATTGTGAAGAAATTGATGTTCCTGCATTTGACCATTTGTTTTGAGTGAGTGAGTGAGCAAGTGAGAGAGTGAGTTTGTGAGTGAGATTTTGTTTAGAGCCGCATCAGCGTTATTGCAGCTATTCGCGGCTATGTTAAAAATATAACCATAAAAATAAAATAGATTTATAATTAAATACAATAGATTTTTAAACATATTACTATTTGTGTTTTGATTTATGTGTATATTAATACAAAACTGACCGATAGTCAGAATAAAGAAACATTTCATCCATTATGGTGTGACGTTTAAATTATTCTTTGTATTTTGAATCATAAGAAAACTAAGCATTAAATTCAAAGGTAAAACGAATAGTAAATCATGACGAAGGTGACAAAATCAGCCAAAAATTAGCGGTGTTCTTAATAAAACACTTTACTGTGTCAATAAAAAACAACTTTGTCATCAAGTAACATGTAGCTCCATGTCTATACCAGTATTTTGGAATAAAGTCATGCATTTTATCACATTTGTCACCACAAGGCACGCATATATTAGCATCACGTCAGAATACATATACGCTGAATTCATTAACACTAGAATCCTTAACGACATGAGTTATGTGGGTTACCCTTTGTGATATAATATTCTACAGAATGGGGAAAAAAAGCTATAAAACAAGCATATTATAATTAGAGACATTTGAAGTTTATTATTTCAACAAAAGTACTTTGTTAGAAAACGGGAAGTTTAAAAAAAGAGTATTTTGTCTACCGGATATATATTACATCATTTAATAATCATAACAACAAACCCCCTCCCCACCACCAACAAGATTATCTGTCAATAATGTACACGTTAATCCCACCACGGGGTGCTTACCTTACCCACAGTGTCCACATGGAAGTATGGCTTTTGTTTTTGAAACATATTGAAGAAATATTGGAAGCATATTGGAACAGTTCATTCCAATATGTTCGAGACCAAAGTTCTAATTAGCTTGGCTAATGATTAAACTTGATTAAAAAAATACTATTTTTCACTAAAAAAGTTTTCACAAGTTCAATATCTTTATTTCTCAAATTGTATATTTATATAAACAATACACAGAATATATACAAACAACATACATATTGATGCATTAGATATAGTCTAAATTAAATGCGTGTACTGTCCAATGAAATTCTTATGCTTCAATATATTTCACCTTTTCTTCCTTTAGCTATGTTATAGACACTTTATACTACAGCATACAATGTATTATGTAATTACTATTGCAGTGAAAAGAAAAGAAAAATTGAATGAACGTTATATGAAGCTCTAGAGTCTCACACACACACACACACACACACACACACACACACACACACGAAAAGAGAGAGAGAGAAAGAGATTACACAAGGTTTCTGTGACAGCGCAAATATTGCTGTCACAAAACATCGAATTGTACTTCAATTTATTTTAATTTTTAATATAAATTAACTTACAAAATTGATTTATAATAAAATGTCAAAATTTTGACAATTCATTTAATTTCAAAGAAAAATTATTTAAAAAAAAAATAAGTCCAGTTCTATGTTTTGTGATAGCAATTTTTCGCTGTCGCACTTCTTCGGTTTTAAAAATCTTTACTTTGGACTGGGGGTCACTTTTAATGGTGTCAAAGGATAAGATGTTATCGATTTGATGAGCCTGAACACCCCTCATAACCCAAGTCTATAATCAAATTTGATATTGACCTTAGACTAACTATATATAAAAGTTATGATTAGATTTGCTACTTTTCTCTTCATCACAGTGTTGATTATTTTGAAGGGTAATTGAAGGTTGACAGGGTTAGTCCCTAGACATCTTTATCAAAAATGTACAACGTGCGGTGTTAAGTAAATCAATGACAATTGGTTGTAATTTCATTCCCCCTAGATGAATGATAATTGATTTTTACTCTATAAAATTTTCTTAAACTTACTTTGGTACTTACTTCCGCTAAATAGATATTACAGTCCTCAAATAAACCCATTACGGACCAAAATGTGAAAGAAGCAACATAATATGAAACTCTGGAACGGAGTATTTTTAAACTTGAAAAAACTATGATGGATACTTGTGTACCGGACACAGTGTTTTAAGCGTTTTACTTGGGCATTGTGGTAAAACAAAGTTTGTAAGTTCTCCTGTTGACTGTTGGTGGTTACTCCGGTTTCCCCCACAATTTAAAACATAAGAGCTTTTACAGTATTTTCATATTATACCTATGTTAAATGGTTATTTCTTTCCTTTACATATATGCTTACGTAATGAATACAGAGGACTCGTTGTTACTCGTTGCGAAGTGTTCGTAAATACTTCAATGGGGACTCTGTTCGTGGTTGCATTTGTTTTCTTAAATAGGTTTAGATCCATTATTTTTAACTGTTTGCCTTATGTTTATGTTTTTTTATCTATCAAACTTTTCGGTCTTAGTGTCACTCATGAGGAATGAATTTCCGAAATGTGCACATCAAAATTTAACTGGTATTTGTGTTATATGTTTACTACCCCTGAGCGGGTACCGCTGCTGGTAAATTAAAACTCCCCAAGGGTATCCTCAACTCAGTAGGCAGTACTTTGTGTCGTCAGAAAATATACCATTTAGCAAAATTTTCAGCCGTCTTTAATTTTGAAATTTATTTAAAACTAAGGTTTGTTCCCTCATGCAAAGCATTTCTTAGCTGGATTTAGATTTATATAATTTTGGAACTTTAGATTCATTTTTTTCAACTGTATGGCTTATGTTTTTATCAGTCAAACTTTTCGGTCTTAGTGTCACTGATGAGAAATGAATTTCCGAAATGTGCACATATGGCACATCAAAATTTAACAGGTATTTTTGCCATATATTCACACACAACACACACACACACACACACACACACACACACTCTCTTCTCTCTCTCTCTCTCTCTCTCTCTCTCTCTCTCTCTCTCTCTCTCTCTCTCTCTCTCTCTCTCTCCAAGGTATTTATTACTTAAATCCATTTATTTTATGACCGATGAAATGAACACTTGCAATATATCCAGGTATGTTAATAAACATAAGCGCATTGGGTTAGCGTCATATGCACAATTTTGAACTATTTCTCTTTGTAAAAAATTAAACTTCTGCATATGACATTATGATTAAAATGTAAAAGTTGTTCTTGTATGACAATGATAGTTGCATTGCATCTATCATATCGTAATTTGTTAAAAGAAATGTTATAAAGAAATAAAACAAACATACCAGTCCTTGTCCAAACCACAATCCAAAAAAAAAAAAAAAAAAAAGTAAAAAAAAAAAAAAAAAGAAAAAAAAAGGAAAAACTTTTAAAGCTGGCAAAATTAGTTATACACGTGAACTTTCAGGCCGGGTGCTCCGGAGGGAAAGCACCTCCTGTCTAGCTAGAAACTTATGTAATAATAGCCCTGGTTCATTTCTAATTTCTTTAAAGCATATAAATCAGTATTTTATGAATTGGGACAAAATTATATATTCAACAAAATCAGGAGCTTTAATTAATGAATCGTTATAATACTCCCATTAAAAAAATTATGAATCATGAAAGACAGGACGTGTAATGTTCTACATAGATCCATATCCGTGTAGTGTAAAGAACATTATACATATCAGACTTTTTGACATAATCACACCAAAAGGCACGTACATCACGTGTGCAAATGACGTCTGCTGAGCAAGGTATTTAGTTATATTATCGAATCATTATCAAGGTCATTAAGGAGAATCTCAGTAATGATGAAAAATGCACGTTACATAAGAATTTTGAAAGCTTGAAGAGGGAGGTATATTTATTGCTAAGGAGAAGACATATACACGTATTAGGTTCTTATGGCAATAATTTTGCTGATATGTTGCTAAATTGTTCATTCAGTCTAATATTACATAATCTCCAAGAAAGTGAATGTGAGAATAATGACAGAATATTTATTAGTTTATTAGAATTATGGCGGAAAGGTCTATATATCAAATTCTAAAGTTATGTCACTGTATATAATTAAAACATGATTTATCTCTAATTTTAACTTTTTAACTTATATTATTTCAATTTAAAAATATTGAAAAATATTGATGAAGCATGCTTTGTGAAATAAATAAGATGCTCAGTTGAAGTTGAATTTAAAAATAAGCAGGCAACAATCAATATTAAACAGTATAAAAGACTTAAACAGAATTATTACAAAATGTAATATTCTGTTATCTTTGACATTATAGGAAATTAATCTTTTATTACTCTGGACAAACTCATTATGAACATTTGCGAATATTAATTAAACTAAACTCTATGAAAACATATTGATAGACAAATTAGTCTTTCAGAAATATGACGAAAACATTAAAAGATAACTAGATAATAATCAATAGACATTTGAGCGATAAAATCATATGTTAGAGACTGGTTTATATTTTTATGTACACATGATGTACGATCATTTTATTTTTCCCAATTTCACCAACTAGTTTTATATTGAAGCTATAAACAAAGTTAAATTATTGCCAAATAGATATCAACATGTAAAACCACTGAACAGACGGGAATCTGACAATTCTCCACCTGACTGGAATCTAACTATTCTCCACCTGACTAATGATTCACCATCTGACTGGAATCTTACCATTCTCCACCTGACTGGAATCTGACGATTCTCACCTGATTGGAATCTAACGATTCTCCACCTGACCGGTATCTAACGATTCTCCACCTGACCGGAATCTAACGATTCTCCACCTGACTAATGATTCTCTATCTGACTGAAATCTGACGATTCTCCACCTGACTGGAATCTGACGATTCTCCACCTGACTAGAATCTAAGGGTTT
The DNA here is from genome assembly GCA_029721355.1 of Tegillarca granosa. Lineage (NCBI taxonomy): Eukaryota > Metazoa > Mollusca > Bivalvia > Arcoida > Arcidae > Tegillarca > Tegillarca granosa. The sequence continues at coordinate 4,532,509 of CM056607.1, read as the reverse complement.
CTCCACCTGACTGGAATCTAACGATTCTCCACCTGACCGGAATCTAACGATTCTCCACCTGACTAAAGATTCTCCACCTCACTGGAATCTGACAATTCTCCACCAGACTGGAATCTAACGATTCTCCACCTGACTGGAATCTAACGATTCTCCAACTGACCGGAATCTGACTATTCTCCACCTGACTGGAATCTGACTATTCTACACCTGACTGGAATCTGACGATTCTCCACCCAACTGAAATCTAATGATTCTCCAACTGATTTCGGAACTTAAGATTAATTAATTTTCAACCGCTGTTTGGCTTATGTTTTTTTTATCCATCAAACTTTTCGGCCCCTAGATGAGGAATAATTTTCCGAAAAGTGCACATATGGCACATATAATATTAAATATATCTTAATTTTTTGAGAAATTTTTTCTAAGTTGGATATAATATAAATAAACATTTATTTATTTATCTATTTATTATTTATTTATTTATTTATTTATTTATTTATTTATTGTTTGTTTTCATATATTGAACTTTTTTGGTTTTAAAGTTAAATATGTCGCTTCCACACGTTTATTCGTACAATTACAGAAATGTAGACAATTTGTTGCATTTTGAACGAGATGCCTTACTCTATAAAATGCTTTGAGAATAAATTGGCACATGCCGAAGAACAAAAGAAAATTGATTTCACACTCATATTTTACTTATGTAATAACGATATATATGTTTGTTTTTGGTTACATAAGCTCATAAGTATGTTTTACACACAAACGCAGTACACCGAGTCATTGTGACGTAACTTCTGTTAGATCTTTCAACCATAATTCCATTTCAATTCGTAGAGCTTAGAGTCAAAACTTACAAACAATAGTGATAAGAGATTTTCAGCTGTATTCTGCTTAATTTGAGGGTAAATTATTCATAATTACTCAGAAAATCTGATTGAAAGTGGAAAAAATAATGTCAGAGAACCCTGTGCTTTACCCTGCTTTTG